>QNUK01000104.1:1387500-1946072 GCA_013621035.1 Clarias magur
AAAGAGCTCCGACAAGCCATGCATATCCAGACTGATGTCGAACACGTCATCACCCTGGAAAGCAGGCCGTTCAAAGCTATGCTGCTGGTCTGCACTGCCTGGGAGCTCAAGGTCCTCCGACCCCTCCACATATTCCACATATTCCTCGACATATTTGGTCTGCCCAGCTAAGAGTTAGAACTTTTGCCGTACAGGTCCTTGTCAAAAGACACAAGCGAAGCTGGAATTGCTGATTTGGAAAGGACGGGGGTCCTGCTCAGCTAACCGTGGTTTTCCCCAGTACTCTCTCCACGAACGTAACTCACTGTTCTAGCGTTGAAAGGTGGAGCTTTGTGTCTGCCCAATCACAATGACACAAATCATGACAGACGGCCTAATTAACTTTGTTTTTTATTTATCAGTTGTAGCAGACACTAACAAGCAACGTTAAACCCAATGTTACACTTTATTACCATGTAACTGAGAACCATGACAGAATATACTGACATAACATTTTCGGTTACTGTCCTGCTAAAACAAAGAGATGCTATGCTCTTTAACGTGTACTTGCATATGATCGCCACATTCAATGTGAATATCTGTGATGCTTTTTTATAACATTTATTCCCACCACTCCTTTATGTCCTGTTATCGTAATTTTTTTTAATTATGTATTTCTGGTACAAGTAGATCTAACATATAAGGAAACAAGTGATGCATATCATGACATTTTGTATCCTTATATATTAAATATCCTTTTGTTTAATAGCATAAGTATAGATAAGCAAAGCTAACCAAGTTTTTTTGCACTCTTTGGGTCCAGTGGTCAGTGTAGCTAGATGAGTTCATTATGAAAATAGTTACAGTGTGGCTAAAAATTTTGCTAAAGAATTTTCTTAAATATTTTGGGTTTAGAAGCCAAAGGCTCCTAAACATTGTTTGTCTGGAGTTCTTCATAATATTAAAAATAGATAATAATTTGTTAATAATCTACATGCATATGCAAATCAATAAACAATTGTTACTGAATATTATTAATCATCATAGGAATTAAACTGTTCATGTTCTAAATTAATCAACTCGCATTCATGGACACATTTTACAGTCTATTTTTCGATAGTATAGGTTTTGTAGCGTGTCAGTTTCGTTGAAGTGTGAAATTTCCGCAGTAGCAGTAATAGACATCCAATGTGTTTTTATGTGACCAGAGAAATAGACACACAAAGAGATGTTAGTGCTTTTTTCAAGGTGTTCTGAGAGAAGTTTCTTTAACCAACATTCCCATGAACAGGGAGCAGAGCACTACTTATTCTCAGGATTATAAGTACCTTATATTTTATTGCTGCTCTTTGGTTATCCTTGAATTTAGATTTTGACTGTTATCTTTTGAAACAGCAGGAAAGTTCTTAAAAAGACATACTTTTGATTTATTAGAGTAATCATTACAGTCGTATTTGTTCATTAGGACATGCTTAAAACAATTTTAAAAATAAATTTAAACGCTAATATCCAAATAAGCAATAATTTCAAATATACTGTAGGTTACTGATGATAATTGATGGAACATGTTAAATAAGTCAAGTTTTAAAAAAATAATAAATGAAAAGAAAAAGAAAACACCTCAATTACAAATCTTCAGGACCTCATTTACATGCTGATGTGACCCAGGGCAGAATGCGTCTGATGTCCTTGAACCATCATGAACAGTTCAAAGCTAATAAAAAGCCTATAATGTTACGCACTATTGAGTTAGAATAGTTTCATTATTTACAAAAAGTATGAAGCAAATCTGAGACGGTCAGCTGGGAAGCCTCCAGTGATTTCACAGAGCTTGACCCAGAAAGAGATCAGAACATAAAATGGAAAAAATCCTCAGCTGATTCACAATAAAAAGTCACACTGAGTTGGCTAGAAAAAAAAGAAAGCATTATGTTATTTCTCTTTCTGTTATTAAACCCCATGGAAACAGGGCTTATATTTATTTTTTGCATATCTTGTGTTAATACAGATCTGTTCAATAAGCATTCAGCAATAGCAGATTAAAGAAATATACACTAACTATAATTAATACTAGAGGCTACAGTACAAAATGTCTTCCTTAAAGTCTTGTCAGAACTGTATGTCAGACCACATACTGATTGACAGTGATGTTTCTGTGGCAACATAAATGTGTGAAAGGCGCCAATACCAGAAAAGTGTGTAGGAATGACAGAGAGAAGCTTTCACCACACTTTTGTTTTAACACCAGACATGAGTCATTGCTGCAGCATTGGTGTGTTTTGTACATGTACTATATCTACAGGCATGCCGCTCACTGAAAGCAGAAGGAAACGTTGCAGTTTGTCGATAATTTCAGCTAGAATAAAGGGTCACAGATCCAGATTTTGACCCGGTTTTGATTTTAGACCTACCACTTCAACTTATATACATGTATATATACTAATGACAACTAGTGGGCAAGTATAAGGATGTGAGCGACTTTAGATAACGCCCTGTTGTGATGGCTACATGACTGGGTCAGGTCATCTACAAAACGTCTGATCTTCTGGGATGTTTTCAGAAACTGGGGTTAGAACCTATACAAGGAGTGAAGCTTAGCCTATCTGGTCACAGCCTCTTAATAAGTTAAAGTAATTTGTCACTATATCTCAATCATATATCTTAACTAAAAATCTCAATACCTGAAAAAAAAAACAGGTCTGTAAATGATTCAGATCTAATGTGTTGTCATTGGAAAAGTCTGGAATAAAAATCGCCTGTTTGACTTCTGTTCACATCAGAATTATAAAAGAGGTGTGAACATGATAGGTCCATATTACACACATTGTCAGATTATAAAACCACTGTGGATATTCTCGATCTGCTCCAGTTTAACACTCATCTCCGTTTACTGCTTCTCCCTGCAGCCACAAAGAACATGACCTACATTTTCAGTATCCCATGTTTGTTCTATACACAAAGACATACAGAAACACACACAGAAACAGACACACAGAAACACACCATTCGGCTCAGAGTAATTTCACTGCCCTCTATGTGACTGAAAAAAAATCTCCTGCCATTATTTAGTCTGGCATGGAAAGCAGTACAAACTTAGTTCTAACTCTATGTCCAAAGCAAAAGAAACACACAAGACTAAATTTAGGCTGTTTTCACACCTGGTCCATTTTCTAAAGTTTGCACCAGAGTTAGATGGGGTTTTTTTTTGTACCATCAAATTACAAAGCAGCTCTCTTCAGTGTGTTCTCTCCCTCCTCACACCCAGTTAACTGCAAAGCACTTACTGGTGAACAAAACAACAAATTCTCATATAAATGAACACATAAAAATTGACCAATAAACACAAATATTCCAATTAATGACCTATTAACTTAATAATCTATTTTTATAAATTACAAAATGTTAATACCCATCATTTAAAATCAACAAACAGAGCACTAATCATTGATATCATAATACGTACACCAAAATGTGTTTATAATATTTAACTGAAGAAACTGGCTGCCAGACCAGATTTAAATGGGTTGAGTCTAAATAAATGCTGCAGGCTGCAAGACTGGTGAACCCTTGTGAGTGGTCTACTGACCACCAAGAGCTAGGCAGTTATGGCAGGGTCCAACTTGCAATGGTCAGTTGGACCATTGCTGAGGTTCTGCATGGCAGTCATTTGCTATGTAAAGCTTGCTTCTCCACTCATCTTTATGTACAATGGTACATAATGATGAGTATGTGTATATGTGTATATGTACTCATACAATGGTACATAATGATGAGTGGAGAAGCAAGCTTTACATAGCTCTCTGCATCATGGAACTCATCTTGGTCCAGCCTCAGTCCAAGCATCAGTTAAGAGGGGCTTCACTGCCATGATGGCAACCAAGACTGGACAAGATAAACCAGAGTTTACTGACAAGATCACGCTTTATTAATTTGGAGGTTTCAGACATGGAAAAACTTCAATTCCATGCCAGTACTAAAAAGGTGGCTTAACGAGACATGGACAATGAGCTTCCAATGAAAGAGCCACAGTTCACCTCACAATTATCATTGTAAATAAAAGCAAAAACTAGCATTAAAAACTTTATGGTATAAGAAGAAAATGAACCAGTGATCTGTTGTTTGGATCAATCATTACACTGGATATATACACGTCATTTTACGCTCCATGACCACCCATACTGCCGCTATTTGCACTTTGCACATTCCATATACTTTATGCAGTTTATTTGTACAGTTTATACTTTTTACATATTTCTATTTTATACTTGATTTTATTGTGAGTTAGTAGAAATAGTTAAAGCGAAAACTATGCTGATCAGCTTTATTGTGTGTCAACAGTGTTTAATCAGTGATATTATTTCAGGTTGAAGCCCACATACATGTCTTTCTGTACTGCAGAGTATCTTTTTGTTTGTTGAGTATCTTATGCCTTGTCTCAAAGTTGCACTTTCATCACCACCCGAATACACTCTCTGTTTGGGAATCGGAGAGAGTATCACAGGTGAGAAATTGAACAAGTAGACTGGATAAAGATTAAGTTTTGTCTAATACAACTCTAGCATGGTAAAAATAACTTGTTTTTATAAAAATACCATTTCAGCACAGGTATTTTAGCTGTGAGGTAATTCCAGGAAAAATATTCAGTTTAGATTTTCTAATTAATATCTATCGGTGCAGGTCTTGATTTACATTGAGCAAGTATCTTCTTAGTAGATTATTTTAAAGTAGATTATTAAATCAGGCACATAATTGTAGCATCATAGCATCATTTTGATTTCAGGTTAAACTTCAGGCAGATTAAATTCTGTCCAGCAGTCCATTTAAAACACACACACACACACACACACACACAGTTTGATGCCATATGTCAAAACATGATATTTATAATCTGGCACAAAACCGCTCGTAACTTCCCTTCTACTCAACATTTTGATTTGATTTATGTGCAAGGTTCAGTTTTCATAGTGTATGTCCCATTTGTTTGAAGTAAGGCATGAGGAGTTGTGCTGTCGTATGTATGTATTTAAGTTTTTGCCAGCTTGTAGGTTAAAAAAAAAAAGTTAGCATTGATCAGCTCTGTTGAGTGATGTGTGTAGCCATGCCCACCTTGAGGCAAAAGAGCTGAATGAGTTGAGATGCAGCCTAGAAGTGATGTGCCAACCATGCTGATTTGACATTATTCCATAAAGTCAGATTTGGCAATAATACCCCAAACTGACTTCTCAGTTTCAGTTGCATTTCATGTCACGAAAGGCATAGTCCTCATTTACTCAGTCAAGAAAGAAGAGTTAACAGAGTAAGAATAGTGAGAAAACCAACATCTGTGCAAAGAAACATGTATAAAAATTATATACCATTGTTCTATTTGTTTTAGTGCTGTTACTGTTAACTACTAATTTACTGCATAGACACCTAGACATATACTTTTTTTTTTTTAGAAATAAAGGCAAAGCCTTTTTTGTCCATTTTCTCAATTTCTTATTTGTTTAAAAAATGCTTTGTAATATGATTAGTTGATGATCAGTATTACAATTAGTCTACGAATTTGTGCAAACTTATACAGTATGTATATGTATACGTATGTATATAGTATGTTAAATTTCTAATAAATAAAAATTAATTTCATGGGGTTTTTTTTCACTTCACTGTACCTAAAAAGTATTGAAACGTGACTTCAAAACTGAGGTACGTACCAGTGATTTATAAACTTTTAATTTTTAGTTTGTCTTTGACTGTTGCCTCTTTAAATGATTTATTCCATTTGAGACTTTGGGGTCAGAAAGTGTGTTACTTTGAGATTAAATACAATACAGTATGACAGGAGTGCATCCCACATCCTATGTGAGGTCAAATTCTTGACCTATAATCTCTAAACTCTTGCATAAAAAATGATTATGTGCTTCCTCTTTATCCTGAACACTATTTTACCATGGCTGCAATCTGGGCGGCTTTTTTGGTTTCCTGCCTGTGGTTATTGAGAGAAGGGGAAGGATACAACATATATCGTTTCTGACACGGCACAGCAGCATACCTAATGTAACACCCTATGCTATTAAAGGATAAAGACAGATTATGAACCCCCACCCTAACATACTCATGCACACACACACACACACACTCCATGCAATTAATCCCGAGTTCCACCACTAATCTCTCTCTTCGACACAGTCCTAAATATATTCTGTCCATGTACTTTTTCCCTAGTCATCATTCACTGTTCTTATTTAACATTAATTTATAGCTCACATATTCTGCTTAGTTTACAATGATATATAGACATATACAGACACCTCATTTTATATAACTGTAGTCTTCTGGAAAAGAAAAAAGAGACATGTTTTTGAGTGTTATATGGGCCAGAGTATTCAACATCTGTGCTGTCTTCATCTGAACCCAGAAACTCCTCCTTCTCCCTTTCTGATTAAAGCTGGATTTATACAGTCTTTATTCAGACCAAAGACCAGGCAAAACAAAAATGGGAATGAAGTCTTAAGAGTGTGAGCACAGCCTTCGATAGACATCTAAAAGCCATTATTAGAAGGACAGCATGGAATTATGTGCAGTAGTCATGGGATGCCTACAAGTCAAAAATGTATATGATATGAAAAACAAAAAGAATCACCTTAATTTTAATGTTCAATGTTTTTGTGTTTATGTGCCAAGGGTTTACTGATAAGCCCAGACCTCACTCACATACACAGTACATGGTCATTTTGTTTAAATGAAGGGCTGTCATTAGAGGATTTAAATTTTTGAGTCCGACGCTATGCTCACAAAGTGGCTTTGTGTGTGCTGAAAAGATATAGAAATGAGGGGGATGTGATCAGTACGAGTTATTTCTTATTTACTGAGCTGTGCATTTTCCTCTTACAATTTATACATCCACAAACTCCATAAATAAATCAACCATACCAGTTTGCAATGACTGGACATTTAAAAAGTGTGTCTAAATAATGCAAGACCTGAATAATTCATAGATTCTGCATTCCTGAAGGAGATTTATTGAGTTTTTTTTTTTAGAAGAGAAGTTGTTTCACATAACATTGTTACATATATATGGCTCTAAATCAATCAAATCAAAATGTTCAATGTGCTTCTTTAAAAACATAATATTTCACATCTGGGTTCAATACTATCAAATGTATCAAATGCTATCAAATGTACATATATACCACAGCAGAAGGGTCTAAAGCCTAAAGCAAAGTACTTCATCAGTAATTCAGCTGTGTGTGGCAGCAGAGAGTGATCCAGGAGAAAACACAATGAAGGCAGTACACTCCTCAGTACCCAGTGTGGTCAGAAATGCAGTCCTGTTATGTAAGACGCTCAAAATAGCTGACTGCCACCATGTCACTGCAAAGCATACATGTCTCAGTCAGAAAACGGGTATGAGAAATCGAGGAAAAGAACGCAGACATGGACGAATAACGAGTGTGAATACAGTGGGACAGAC
Source organism: Clarias magur (assembly GCA_013621035.1). Taxonomy (NCBI): domain Eukaryota; kingdom Metazoa; phylum Chordata; class Actinopteri; order Siluriformes; family Clariidae; genus Clarias; species Clarias magur. Next base: position 1,394,933 of record QNUK01000104.1, read on the forward strand.
AATGAAAGCAATCAGTGCTTAATACACTTTTTCCCCACAGGACTGTATGTGAGTTCTTGAATCAGAGAATATATTCATTTTTTATACCTCAATGCGGTTGATTTCTGGAATCTGATTGGTCAAAGGATGTACATGATGTAGGACAGCAGCTCCCTTTAAACCATTAAAATGACAGTAAAATGAATGACAGGCTTACTGTATATTAATGCAATCATTTTTATAAACTATTGTTTCTAAAGTAACAGATGATGTGGTGTGTACTTTGTTCAAGTCCCTGTGTTTGAGCTAAGAATAATAATGAGTTTTGTTCAACAAAGAAAGGCATACAACGGCAGTAGAGGTTTAAGATTAATTTATTCAACATTTATGAAAAGTCTCATAGTGTAAAGTTTCTCAACAAGGAAAAATCTACTGTACAGAGGGGTTAACACTTGGTATTATTGGTCAATATTGAGATCATGGTTATTTAACACAATCACGCAGTCATAATACATTTTAAGAAAACACTAGAAAAAATTTCAAGACTTTAAATATAAATCAACCTAAAAACGGATAAAAAAATTAATTTACGAGATTTTTAACACATGTAAAATAATATTTTTTCAAAAATATATTTTTTAAAATAATAATAAGCGACACTTCTTTCCATTTTAAAAATATGTTGTGGTACACTGCCAGAACCTACTGAAAACACATTCACACTGCTGTACAACTCAACATTTTCCAGTCAGGAACTGTAAGTGAATTAAAGCCCTTTTTCCTGTTCCAGAAGTAATGGGGGAGGGGGGGCATGTATCAAATTTTGTACATTATTTGTTAGTGTTCTTCGTCAGACACCCTGAAACCCATTGGTGCTTCCAAACATTTACATTAAGTTTACATTTCTTGTTGACCAAAGACTATTTCTCAACCAAAAATTCTAAAAAAATTTTTAAAAAAGTTTCTTGTTAAGCTGATAATATAAAGAATCAGCTCTGTAATTCTTGTCATTTAGCCATTTTGCCTCTTCTTCTGTGGTAACAAACTGCCTGATTGTGTGCCAGGATGCTAACTATCTTGTGTAGTGTGTTTAGTTGAACTAATTATACCACAGCTTGGCTGGAGGAGAGTTTTGGCTTTAGGTGAGGGGCGTGCTGTGTGATATACAGCTATTAAGAACACACGTTTCTTGAAAGGGGATCTCGTGCGCTTTCGCGGCAGCTCACAGGAAGCTGTGAAAATGCCGTTCATTACCTGTAGGGGGCAGTCGTGTTTCAATCTGAAGTATTGTGTGTCTACTGAAGCCAAACATGCGTTCTCTCTCTAACCCTAACCTATGCGCCCATTGATAACAAGCGACAGAGCTCATAAACGTGTCGAGCTCAAACTTTAAATACTGATATGTATATATTCTTCACTTTATTCTCAATGATGATTCTTCTTTGACTGCGCTTTCTCCATTCAGTATTATTATCATTAGTAGAAGTAGTGAAAATTACGTCTGATTAACTATTTCTGCAGTAGTTATAACAGCGGATTAATTTCACTTGGGCTATTTCTAAGAGGCAATCTATTAAATAATAATAAATAGATAAAATAACCCAGCACTTTAACATTTAACCCAGCAGTTTTAAGAGTGTAACATAAAAAAAATACAACAAAGCTTATGGTAAATAAATTCTCAGACTACCTATTTACAGTACATGGAATTTTACAGGGTTGTCACTGAACAATTTAATCTGACAAAGAGCAATATAAGAATAGTGCCAGCTAGCACACCTTAAAAAATAATTCAGAATCTATTTAGAGTCTAAATATTTTTTTTGTAAACTTGTGTTACTGTTGTTTATTTACAATATTTGTTAATTATTTTTCTTATTGAAATGAGGCTTGATGTTGAGCATATTTCTTCTGCACGTTTATAATAATGAAATTAGATGCCCTAAATCGTGCTTTAAAATTAATCTACAATTCATTTCAAACCCGCGGCTCGCAGTTTAACTTTACAAAGGGCAGCGTTTTGATCAAAAGGTGATAAACGCATGCGATTTATTGATTAAAATGCAGACATACATGTACTTCATTGATGGATGGATGTTGTTGATAAATATTTAAAATGATAATTAAATAAATAGCTGTCCATCTTTTTCGTGTTTATCTTTTTGGTTTATTATACACTTCTGCACCACTTCATATAATAAATTGTTTTAAATGGTAGTAAAGGTACCATTTGGTCATGTACCAATCTGCATCAAACTGAATCTCTCTGAGTAAGTAAGCATAATAATAAATAATGAGTCATTATATTGTCACCCCATGGGTGAACATGACCAAATTGACCAACACATGCAGACCCCCAGTTACTGTAATCCCTCTTCTCACCTTTCATTCATGATAGGTGTGAAGTTATTAAACCGGTTTCACTGATGGGGAAATTGGCAGAATTGAGGGGTTTAAAAAGAATTAACAAGACCGAGCAGACGTCTCTGTGTAAAATATATTTCGCCAGCAGATTATACTGGAGCTCAGCACGTCTTCTTTCCTTGTTTTAATCTGTAATGTTGTGAAATAATAAGTAAAATGTATTTCGCGTATATGCTTAAATATTCCTTTTTATTTAAAGGACATATGTATTGTGTTTGATCTGAATTATTGCGAGACGCGATGACTTTCTGCCATTTTTATAGATTCGAATTCTAACATAAATTCGAACAGGTTTATCAGCCTTTTGATCAAAACGCTGCCTTTTGTAAAGTGAAAGTTTACGGACAAATCGGGGTTCACGCACGCCGATGAACAGCTTTATTTCAGTCATAAATTCACATAAAATCCACATTCCAGCTATTATTTCTAACCGTGGTCAAATAATGGATGAAATGCTGGACACAAACCGCAAGAAAACATTATGTTTATTATTATAAAAAGCCCGAAGCACTTCGTGTGCATATAAGAATATTTACAAAAATATATAGATTTTTTGTTCATTCGTGTCTTCTGATGGCGCTCAATGTCGACACATTTTTACGTTTCAACGAAGATATTTTGTCATATTCACGAATCAGGACATTTGCATAGTTAACACTAACTGAACAACAGGTCTTCACTTCGTAATACACCTGTCCTTAAAAAGGAATATTAGGCAAATACGCTAAATATATTTTACTTAAATATTACAGATTAAAACTAGAAAAGAAGACGTGCTGAGCTTCAGTTCATACAAAATGTCTAGGAAGGAAACTGTGTAATTCACAAATTTACTGAATATGTTCAGATTTTGTAAAATAACAACAAAGTATTTGTAACGACGCGGGTGGCGCGAGGGGCAGAGCCACTCTTAAACTGTGGGCGGATCCACAGGCTGCTATCGCACGGAGTTCTGAACAGCCACCGGCGCGGGCGACTGCCAGACAGACTAAGCAACAGTTCAGCATGCGCACTCAGTTTACTAGTACCACAACCCCCCCGCTCTCTCTCTCAAATAAATAAGGGCATAAGCCCCGAGAGGATCCAAGTTTTTGCTTTAGTTTCCAGAGGCAGTCCGTTCTCGTGTAGAGACGGCAAAGCTCTGTTTATTTTCTTTTCAGTTTACGTTTAAATAGTTAATTAATAATCTCACGCCATCTCCAAACGGAAAGGTCTTCCCGTGCGCATCACAAGCACTCTAACATACTCCTATTTCGTTTACCCATCTAAAGTCCTGCGTATTAGGTAACATTTTAAAAGTACATGTTGGAGCCATAAAGTACATTTTGGGTGGATCTCTGTGGTATTTGACTTCATTATTACGTATTACTTCTATCACGTAAAGGTCATAGGTCAATTTCATACAGTATGTTTACGGTAGCAACCGTTACGTATTTGATTTATTAGAAGGAAGGAAGGACTCTGTGTTAGACAGTCTTTTGACCGTTCTTTGAAACCACGTTTAATTTGAAGCTTAAAAAAGTGTAAATAGTTCTTAAGTTTAATTTGTTGAGTGTTTGCATTCAGACAAAAGAAGAATAAACCGATACACTACAAGTTTTGTGGTTTTACGCGTCAAATCCTTCAGTACCAGTCCTTATAGAAATGACGAAGAACAGGAAAACATAGATCGCCATTACAGTACAATTGTAAGTAAATTACAAACTGCATGCTCGACACATTTTTACGTTTTAACGAAGACATGTTGACATTCACGAATTAGGACATTCACATAATTACTGTATATGTGCACGCGTCTAGGTGTATGTGCACGGAGAGTTTGTGTATATGTGCGCGCGTCTCATAGGCACATAAATCTATGTTTTAATTTTATTACATAAATGAGAAAAGGAACTTGTTTCATAGATGTTGCATAATATTAAATATAAACAGTTAACATTAACATTGATTAATGAATGAAATATTGCAGTTGTTTTAGAAATCCCAGTGGTTTAAAGCATATAAAAAAAGACATCATACCGACCTGGGGAAGATTATTTTTAAACAACAGCATGGTCTGCCAATATGCACGTAAATGAGCGAGACTAAAGGGTTGTCTTTAGGGCTGCACAATTTGATACATAAATAATAAAATCACACAGCAATTATCCTGACACTATACATAACAACTCACCATTATTGAGTACTAAAAAAAGATATTTTTTGAAATCTCACACCACCTTCACCCTGCTGAAAGATTTATTTTTATAAGTGTGTGCGTGTGTGTGTGTGCGTGTGTGTGTGTGTGTGTGTGTGTGTGTGTGTGTGTGTGTGTGTGTGTACGCGTGTGGGCGCGCGTGCGTGTGTGCGTGCGTGTGTGCGTGCGTGCGTGGCAATTCATCTATGGATTCGCTAACTTCAAAATCGTTTTTTTGTTGCATTATTATTATTTTCACATTTCTAACAATGCAGGTCGATTGGCCTGTGACCAGAATTGGCTGTTTTTCAGTTTGATCAACCGTGGATATAAACAATTCTGTGCAGAGTGCACAAGTTTCCTAGTGGTGTAACAAAACAAAAACTTTTTTTTAATAGCGTTTCATTATTAAAAGTAGTGCACATTAAACCATGCAAGCAAATTAGGCTCAAAACCCACTCATTACACACGCTTACACCAGTCTCAAAATAATCACAAGACTCACACGCATTACAAGTCGAGCACAGGTGTATGATCTCTACTACTTCATACACTAACATTTCCCAGTTGTTTTGAGACTTTGAAGGCATTTGAAGTGGTAAATGTAAGGTATCATTATTGCACTTTCTTCATAATCCTACAGGTGGTATTCTCTGAACTATTCACATTGGCATATCACTTATGGTAGGAGTGAATTATTTGGATGGATGGATGACCAACTATAAATTCAAATTCAAATTTTATTTGTCACATACACAGTCATACACAGTACGATATGTAGTGAAATGCTTATATGACCGCTCCGTGACCTTAAATATTTTTACAAAAGGAACCTATAAAACAGATTCCATCAAAGTTACAAAATATATATATATACATAAAATCTGAAGTATGAAAGAATGTGCTCTTGTCAGAAGTGGGATGTGATGTAATATATTACGACTATAGTCTGTGAAAAACTTGAGGTAGTATTTTAATGAGATGAGGGGGGTGTGAAAAGAAGTCCTTGAAGTGTGCAAAATGTGCATATGTGCATATATGTGCAATGTGCATATACAAACATGAATTAAGTTTTTTTCAAAAATTTGTCTTGTAGGCAAAGTAGTAGCAGATTCATAACATCACATGTTTTTGGTCGTTCATGTTTTTGGTCGTTTTAAAAGTAGTGGCAACTTTTGTTCTACATGAAACATCAGAAAGCCCAACTACACACTGAGATGACTGAAGCTTCCCTGTTAACACAAGGACTTTCATATAAGAAGATAATAAGATAATAAGATCGGTTTAGTGCTGTTGTGCCACATGGATCCGTGCTGCTTTAGTTTTAAGGGTTAATCCTCCTGATCAGTTTTTTAAAAAGCAGCCATTCACTGTGCCATACTGTGTTTTGAATATTTGTGTTATGCAGAACATTTGCGACCATCATAACGGCCTTCCTATATTTTTTATGGCAGCTGGGATCACCTGTATTTACTGCCTCTCATTACTCCGTGCTGGCGCCACCGCTCCTGTACCTGTTTATTCTGTTGGCGCGAGGAAGAACCGTCCACTACTAGTTAATCGATCGTGAATGGCAGATGGACAGATTTTTAAAAAGGGCCGGTAAATATACTCGGGCGGTGCCCACTGTATAATCTGTGTTTGAGAAGCACTGCCCTGCATAACACCTCCTGCAATGTGACATCGCAATGCATCATGCAGCCATAATGCGAACCTCTTGGAATAAACTGGTTTTTAGCATTAATTTGCAATAAGGTGTGATTTTGGTCAGTATTAACTGAGTCTCAAATTCACTTCTTAGAGCTTACTTTGGACTGAAAATATTCTTAGCTCAGAGTAGGACATAAAAGTTCTATAGGAAGCTTCCTACTCTTTTTCAGGGAGGATTAGGACTGCTCCAAGGAAAGTAAGTGACGTTGTTACAAAACTGAGAGTCATAAAATAGGCTGCACATTGAAGTGGGTGTTGTAGTTTTTACAGGTTTTTTTTTTTTTTGCGTTTTTCTTAAACGGTGGAAAAGCAAAATGGTGTAATCAGAAAACTTGTAGATGTGTGACTTGGCTATATGAAGTTATCCTAATCAGACTGCTCCAATCACAACAGTTTAATGCCGCTATAATAGAACTGTGTAACACTTAACCTGATCAAAATGATTTCAAAAAGGAAAACGAAACATGAGAGAATACGACAGCGTTTTGCTTGCAGGGGAGGGAGTAAAATGTAAAGAAATAAATAAAGCTCAATTCTGCCCTACTCTTACCTCTAAAGATAAAAAGTGAGTGGATGGCAATTTGTGAAGGCATCAGCAACACCTGTCAGTCTGCAGCACGTACCACTGAGGAGTGTGAAAATTTGGTGTATTGTGTATTAATGAAGTGTTGCTCATAAAAGAAAATCTAAAAAAAAAAAAAATGGGTGTACACTTAAATAATTTATTCTAAATATATAAAATGTATATATAAATTTAATTATTTTAATGTGTGCCAAGTAATGCCCACAATTTCATGAATGCAGATTGTTTTTTTGTTTATTTAACACTGTGCACAGTGGGTAAATGTATAAATCTGCACATCATATTCGCTGCTGTAAGAGCAACAACTGATTTAGTAATTCCGACACTGTCGGCTGCGTCACTGTTTCAAAGCTGCATTTTCACTGTTACTAAAAAAAAAACTAAATGCACAGTAGCAGTCACCTGTGGAAGCATACTTTAAGAGACCAGTTACTTACCGCACACAATGTTTAGAAAAATAATATAATAATTTTTAATAAGTATTCCATTTTTGTCCAAATGGATCTTTTATGAGCTCAGTTTTACTCAATGTTACTAAAATGTCTTTCCTCCGTGCAAGTCTCTGTCTGAACGCCATTTTCTTGCTACTCCTAACGAGACACCCCCGGAGCTCTCCTACATTTTGGTGGAAATAGTAGTGATTTCCTAATTTACAAGATGTTGGTCAATTGCTCCTACTTCTAAAGGTAGAACCAAAATTGCATCACTCTGAGAATTTTTGGCCACTCAGGAGCAATTTCTTACCTTGAGACGACTAGTCAACACGGGCCCTGATCTTTATTCAAGTCACAACAATGGACAAACACAATGTGCTTAAGCTGCAAGAACATGCTGCTTTTGGAGTGGTCCAGTCAGAGCACAGAATTAAACCCCACAGAGATGCTGTGGAAGGACCTCAAGAGAGACGTTCACACCAGACATCCTACAAATGTGTGATTTGAAGCAGTTCTGTAAGGAGGAATGGTCAAAGATTCTTCATGAACGATGCAGATCTGATCCAGAGCTACTGAAAGCACTTGCTTTGCTGCCAAAGAAAGGGCCGACTAGCTATTAACTCCAAGGGTTCACATACTTTTTCCTCCAGTACTGTGAACTTTTAATGGGAGTTTTCAATAAAGACACGAGAAATGATAACTGTTTGTGTGTACAATTGTTCAGCCTAAGCGTTCAACATTGCGTTTGTCTATTGTTGTGAAATAGATGAAGATCAGATCCTATATTTTGTCAAATGAATCCAGAAAACCAGTTAATTCCAAGGCATTCACATAACGACTTGGGTAATTGCCACTGTACAGAGCCAAGTGTGTGATCAGTGTCGCTCTTGTTGCCACTGGTTCAGTAAGCAAATGCAAAGTCATGTGTAAAGTATAAACTCCCTCTGCTTGGGGTCAGTCTGTATCACACTACACGTTTGTTCACTTCCAATTACACTGGCTAACCAAGTAAAGTTTTTTAGTTTTAGTCACTTACATTACGCAGAAATCTAACTGCAAAAAAAAAGGCTGGACTGCAAAAAACACAGGTGCTGGACTGGGAAAACTCCAATTCCAGTGTTATGGATGTGACATTTGTAGTAGAAAGCTAGTTACTGTTATCAGTAACAGGGAAAATAATTCAGAATTCAACACCACTGTAGTTTACCTGTGCATAGTTTACTGTTAGCAGCAGTAGAAAGTTGTTGGAAGAAAATGTTGTTGGCTAACATTTGTATGGAATTACTGTTTGAAGTCCATTGTCCTTTCTTTCTACCCATATACTTACTTGCCAGCATATGAGGCAACATGGTTATCAGTCACAAAACGTACTTGTAGCACTCAAATAAAACCAAGAAAACACGAAAACATGGAAGAATAACACTGAAATGTCCGCGCAGTCAAGTGCAGAACGCTTTAGTCTACAGACTAAAACGATTACTATCAAACAAAACCAAAACTAACAGGGCTATTTTCAGCAGTTGGTTATCACATTAATATAAAAATCAGGGTCACTGTGCATCTTTCATTCTGATCCACTTGAATGGGCACGCACATACACACAGATGAGTTTTGGGGCACTGAAGCACACACATAAGTGATGGAGATGACCATCTGTAAGGCGGCTGGACGAGAGAGAGTGAGTCACAACTCCCAAACAGCAACATGCACGTACGCACGCACGCGCACACGCGCGCACACACACACACACACACACACACACACACACACAGGCGCACACATGCTAATTCACACTCCTACACACTTCTGCTAATAAATGCATAAGCAGGAGATAAACATGCAAGCAAGAAGAAAAATTATGCAACAATCTGGGTTGTGCCCTGATAAGTATTTACACACTCCTGTATGCAACTGACCCCAGAGAGGATCACAGAACTTAAGTAATTAATTTCTCAAAGTTTAGCTGCAAGTATTTCTTATTATAGCGCTTCATGAAGCTTACAGAAAATTTCAAATGGTACTCTAATTTTCCTTCATTGAATTTCGAGAATTAACGTACCAATGCAGGAATATGGTTTTGTTAAATGTACCAAGCGAGCTGCACAACTGAAACATCAGCAATAATATTCAAAGCAGAACATTGTTTAAACTGATTCAAAAACATAGTAGCTACATTCTTCTTACACCATATGTTTTATAAATATCTTTAGGTCTAAATATAATTCATTATTAACTATATAATGGCATGTAGAAATTGTGTGCGGTGAAAAAGCCAAGCCTTGCATATATACTGTATACCTGCTGGGATTATTGACTTTTATTGGTAGTTGCTTAACATACATATGTGTTATACCATTCAGATTTTCTTTTGTGCCAAGACTTATAATTGATGGTTTACAACTTCAATAAAAAGTTTGATTTAATGGATATAATAAAACATGGACTATTAAATAGTTTAGGTGAGCAAGATTACAGTACTTTCTCCAGTTTACTGGTCAGAGCTTCTTTGTACAAATAAAATCAAACCAAAACTGAAATAAAAACATGGAAAGTGAAGGCTATCTAAAACACAAGCTTCCTGAACTGCTGCACACACACAGACCATAGGTGGTGGGAATGAAGCTCAGACACACATAATTGACTAGTGCTTCTATGACAGTTGTAAGCATGCACTCTTCCCCCTGAGAGCTTTCAGTAACAGATAGCTGTATCAGGATTCAAACTTACAATCTCCTGGTGATAGAGCAAATGCATCTCAATGGTGCCACTCAAGAGGGGGGTGTGTTTGGCAAAGTTAGATCCAAGCCTGATTGGCAGATCAAGCTGAAAAACAGCGAATTCTGGTCAGGGATCAATAATGCATATCTAATGTTTCCCCATAATCCTCTGCTGTTTTGGGGGGATGAAGTTATAATAAAATAACCTGGAAATACTCTCCTACTTGCTACACAAAGTCAGCTAACAAAATACAGTACATCCATGTAAAACATGGATATACAGTACAGACCAAAATTTTGGACACACCTGCTCATTCAAAGAGTTTTCTTTATTGTGTTCTTTATTGTGTTCTTTAGCCCAAACAAGTCTCTTCTGCTTGTTGCCTGTCCTTAGCAGTGGTTTCCTAGCAGACATTCCATCATGAAGGCCTGATTCACACAGTCTCCTCTTAGCAGTTGTTCTAGAGATGTGTTTGCTGCTAGAACTCTATGTGGCATTGACCTGCTCTCTGATCTGAGCTGCTGTTAACCTGCGATTTCTGAGGCTGGTGACTCGGATGAACTTATCCTCCGCAGCAGAGGTGACTCTTGGTCTTCCTTTCCTGGGGCGGTCCGCATGTGAGCCAGTTTCTTTGTAGCGCTTGATGGTTTTTGTGACTGCACTTGGAGACACTTTCAAAGTTTTCCCAATTTTTCGGACTGACTGACCTTCATTTCTTAAAGTAATGATGGCCACTTTTTTTTTTGCTTCACTTAGCTGCTTTTTTCTTGCCATAATACAAATTCAACCTCTTTGAATGAGAAGGTGTGTCGAAACTTTTGGTCTGTCCTGTAAATCAAATCACTAGGTATATCTGAGTATTTTTTACATGTCACACGAGGAATGAACATCATCTCTTAGGAAAAACATTGGCCAACAAATTGCTGGCTTAGCTATTTGCAGTTTGGCACTACAGCAATATTTAGAAATAGGTTTTTGTAAAGGATTTAAAATTCTGAAGTTGGCTGGACATCTTTTATAAATGGTCTTTCTCAGGCCAGACCACAGATTTTCATTTTGGGATCAGATCTGGACTCCCGGCTTAAAAAATCCAAAATCCTTGTTTTTGTTTTCTTGGTGAAATCATTTATTTGCTGATTTGGATGTTTGCTTCAGGTCAGCTGCTGGTGCAAAACAACTAAACACATATACGTAATGTATACATAATCAGTAATTTATGTAAAAATTGTCAATAATGTATTTGTTCATTCTTTTATTATTTTTGACTTCATGGCATTATGTGCGATTAACCAAGAAAAATATTATAATTGCAATATGTGTCAAAAATAGACACAATGTGAATTTTGGACCAAATTGTGCAGCCCTTGTAGTTGCCATGCCGAAAGCTGAAAGTTCTCTTCCTTTTAAGTGTTTCAGCAGAAGTCTTAATTTTTTTCTTTTGCACAGATTGATTACAGATATTCATTATTTCCCTTCACTTTGATTAAAGCCTCAAAAAATACAAATAAAAAATGCAACCCCAAAGTATGATGCTGCCACTTCCACCTTCTTCCCTGGTGTTCTTTATTGTGATATTACAGTATGTTTTACCAAAAAAATATTTTGGTATACAACCAGTATTTGCCAGAAATTGGTACAATTCATTTAAATGTTGCTGTAGGTCTCTAGGCAGCCTTCCTGATTAGTTTTCACCTCGTCCTCTCAATTTAAGAGGGACATGCTGTTCTTAGCCACATGAATGTTGAACCATATTTTCTTTACTAGTTATTGTCTTGTTATCTACAGTGTCAAGTGATACTGTTCTTAAAAAGACAGGCAACAAAGTGATATAAACATGACAGGAACATCCTAGGTTTGCATAGTGATTAAAAACATAAAATAAGACATGCAATGAAAGTATATAGTAGCACTAGCAAGAACAGAAGACCACGTACTAATGGTTAGACATTCGGCGTTGAGCCCTTCATTCTTGACATCATGATTTTTATTTATTTTTTATTAATCATGCAGCCCTAAAGCACACTTTTTTGCACAATGTGGTAGTGGTGGATCAAACGGTTAAGGCTCTGGGTTGCTGCCACTGTTGAGTCCTTGCGCAAGGCCCTTAACCCCATCTGCTCCAGAGGTACTGCATCTTGGCTGATCCTGTGCTCCAACCCTAGCTTTCTAACATGCGAAGAAAGGTTTTCACTGGGCTGTAAGTTACATGAGACAAATAACTAAATCTTAATCTTAATCAGTGTTGGATTTAGCCATGGAGAAATATTAATCTCAACGACAACTTTTAAAAACACTACAGACCTTTTTTTTTTGGCTAGCTAAAATTTCTGTTATCACATGTTGCACTGAACTCCCACAAACTTTGTGATGTTCTCCCTATGATTTCAAAATCGCCCCGATTTGGGATGAAATTCAAGAATGTAGGAAAGCCCCTTACCACTAAGTGGCTCCATTTATGACTGCTGAAATAAAGTTTGTACTAAATATTTTATTTTCCATCCTGTTACATGTAGCATTGTTGCCTCTGTTATCACTTATCAAATCCAAATATCATGATGCATATTATGAATTTAAAATATTATAAACAGAAATATGATATTATTGCCATATCCTTCACTTATACCACAGCAGCTGTAACAGCAGAGAATAGAGGGTCACTTCACATCCAGAGGGCTCTAAGGGTCCTCAGGGTGTTAAAGACCTATAAACATATGCATACACTAAGAAAAAGAAAACATGGTTTCTGCCTGGCTAACAGTACTGGCAGGGCTTCTGGACACACCAAGAGCCAGCTGGAAATGCTGGATAGCTGCCACACCATCCTTCATCACAGCATAACCATTGCCATCCCACTCTCAGTGTGTCAGCTTTTTTGCAAAAACATTTTGCATCTGTCATCCGTCTACACAACCAAGAAAGCCCAAACTATTTTAAATCACCAGCTCTGCTTTGGATAAACACCCAATACATACGTTTCTCTTCCTTTTCTCCTTCAATAAAAAAAAAATTTTTGTATAAACAGCCTAAAATAATACCAGAGAACAAGACACATTCATCTAGTCCATAAACCTAGATAAACGCACTATTCGGACGGGACTAGTTTCACTGGGGGATGTTGGAGAAATTTCTGTTTCACAGAGGTACCTTGTGATCTTAATCCCGTCCGAATCTGCGATGTCTGTCTTTTTCTCACACGACCTGAAAAGAGCTTCTAGCGTTTTGCAGCAAACTCGGCGGTCCTCTGAGAAATCTAATCCTGGCCGAATGCGAATGTCTGTGTTTGCCGAAAAAAAAAAATTCCCAAATCACATTTACTTGTGTATTTTGGTCAACGTGAACTACCGTACAATCCCTAGCACATGGTGCTATGTCTTGACAAAATCTTGCACAAAATGCAAAAAAAAAAAAAAAAACTTTTGTAAAATTGCTTCTTTTGGCTTTCCACTAACACAAATAAGTTTTGAACAACTCGAACACGCAACTAAGCCGGTGGTCAGTTCGGTTGGGTTCATATATTTGCATGCTGAGGCAATTTATTTGCAAAATTTCAGTTCTTTGGGCAAAACTCTTGTTTTTATTGTATTATTTTAGTTTGTATTGTTTAAACCTGACCATGGTTTTTAAGTGAAAAAAATTTTTTTTATAAATAATGCGCTACATTAAATTAATTATTGTAACAATATTTTTTTTAACAAAATCAGGAGAAAAAAAATCTAATATAAAATCTAATACAAAATCTGTAAATGGCTTCCGAGGGGCGCAGTGGTAAAGTGCTCGCCCTATCATCCAGAGATCGCGAGTTCGATTCACCCTGTAACCTCTCGCAGCCGGAGGCCTAGGGAGAGGTGATTGGCTGAGCTCTCTCAGAGGAAAGGGTTGAGAGGTGCTTAGTGCTCCCACATTAATCACGGCTCTACAGCCAATCAGGGGCGTCTGTGAGCTCACGCAAGCAGAAAGAGCGGATAGCACTGTCCTCCGAGTGTGTTACGCCGCCCCCAACGGTGCGTGAGCGAGCAGTTCGATAAGTGGCGGTCGGCTGCCGTCACGTGGTTCGGAGGAAAATCGGGGAAAATTCCAAGTAGTAGTCGCTTGTACACCTTATTATTTATACATTTACAAACATGTATACTGCAATTTCTTATAATCTGCACCCTTCTCCAATGCACTGATTAACCAGACAGCTACAAGAGATGGTTGCATCCCAAACCACATTTTAATTGCTTAATAGCATAGTACTACAGTACAAGAAACACACAAAAAAATTATCAATACCAGTTGTGTCCCATTAAACTGATTGTTTAAACAAGTAATAGCGCTGACTCTTGATTTACACACTGGGTTTCATCTATCAAGATTGCATTTGTTGCCAAAGATAAACCAACATGACAAACTTACAGTATAGCTATCTATGAGAGGAAAGCAAGTCACTTTGATGCTGAGAAAAGAGAGAAACTCTCTCAAATCATATGATAAAGAGACCCAAACATCTGGGGTTGCAGAAAACACAACCCACTCTTTCTATGGTCATTTAATCATGAAGGAAAAATTATTTATTATTACAGATGTTCCTCTGAGAAACTAAATCAGTCAGAACGGATCAGATAAAGAAAACTGAAGCCGTACCAAGTGGCTCCAGTTCCTCCAGTTTCCTTGGTCCCCTTTTCTTCGACTCACTTCACAGGTTTTCCATGTGGTTTGGGTCAGAAGACTGAAATGGCTATGACAAAAGCTTGACTCTGTGTCATTAAACTATTTTAAGTAAATCTGAATGTATGTTTTTAATCAACGTCCTGCTAAAACGCCCAGCTGTGGCTTCTTGGCAGACGTAGCTAAACTGCCATTTAAAATCTCCTGCTACTAGACGAAGTTCATGATGCCACGTATACAAACAAAGTTCTTAGGGCATACAGGGAAAAATATAATCTTTCTTCTGCACAATACTCCAACAATAGAGGAGATCAGGCTTTTTCTCTTACAGTCATCCTTCATTTTAAGCCAAAAGTGCTTATTGTGAAAACTATTTTTGATTCATAAAAGAAAAAAAAGATGTAAAAAAAAAAATAATAATAATAATTCAGTGTTACTTATAGTGAGGGAATGACACTGCATCCTGTTTGGAAACTTTCAAATTCTACCATGTTTGCTATTTTAAGCTGAAAGGTATCTTAGGATCTTACCAGCTATTGTTACATCCATTGCATTCAAAATAAAAGCAGCCACAGAAAGGAAGTCTAGCCTGTGATCACTGGAATAAGCATGCAGTCAAAATGACAGTAAAAAATAAAATAAAAATATAAATCACAGGAACACACTCCTGCTGCTGCGGTATGAAACTATATGACCTTAAAAAAGTTAATGTTCCAATGGAAACAAAAAAATGTTTTTCGTGCTTTCAGTAATCTGGGAATGCTTTATTTGTTGATGGGAGCACATGACAAACTACTTAGTAACTTTGCTGAACAGGAAACATCTTCGTTTGCTATTGATTCATAAACCTAAAAACAAATGATTACAAAACATCATAAGCATAGACCACAGTCCCTGTTTCCAAATGCCTCTGAGAGCAACATCTGTGCATCAGAGGATTCATAAAGTTGGCTTTCATCACTAAGATGCTATACATTTGCCTAACATCACTTATCATAATGCCAAGCATCAGGTGGAGCCTATAGCAGTAGAAATGTGTTCACTCGAATGAAGAATCAAGCTTCACTGTCTGGCCTATTCTGCGTGCATCAGAAAAACCTGTGTTTGGTCCAAAAAAAAAAGCTACATAATGCTACATTGTTGATGTTTGTTGATGTATGATGTTTGGTGGAGGACTGGGGAAGGTTTTTTTTTTAGGTCTGTTTGCTCCAGAGATTATATACTCTCATCACTCACTATATTAGGAACACTTGTAAACCTGCACATTCATGTGAACAGACTTGACATTTAAAAACTGGACAGAGACCAGTGCATGTACGCACACCTGGAGAAAAAAAATGGGACTGGAATGAGCCATGAGAAGAAGGGAAGCTGGCAGAGACAGTGTCATGCTTTCGACAATGCTCTGCTGGGAAAACTTGGGTACTAGCATTTATGTGGATGTTATGTGTAGGTAGGTGGATGTATGACACATACCACCTACCTACACACTGTTGCATATTAAGTACATCCGTTCATGGCAACAATATTTCCTAATGGCAGTAGCTTCTTTCAGCCACAATGCAGACATTGTTCAGCAACAAATTTAGAAACACAAGCAAGTTCACGTATTGACTTGGTCAGTAAATTCCCCAGATCTCAGTCTTATCATGCATTAGTGGACTGTGCTGGACAAACAAGTTTTTAGAATGGATGTAAACAGTATGGGGGGGGGCCTAGTGGTCAGCGCTGTGGCTTCCGAATTTCAGGAGTTTTCAGGGTCAGTTTTTGCATGCTCTCTTCATGTGCATGTATTTGCAAATATAGTATGCAAATATACCCGCTCTTTCAATTATATCTTTACGTTTCGTACATTGGAGGACCAGAAATCAGTTTGTGGAATTTGTCACAGCATCATGCAAAATCTGCTGCACAAAATTTTGTGCAACTTGTGAATTTTAACGCACGGAAGTCATTTTAAGTCAAAACATCATCTTTATCTGATTACCAAACAGGGAGTGCATTAGTCCATCCAATTTCCCACTTCATCGGTCAAATGTAACAAGGTCAAAAGTAGGGTTGGGTACATATATAACTGGTATGTACCAGATCGAAACAGAACATGAATTTCGATGCCACTTAAATGCCTGAACTGTAGATTGAAATATTTGTTCTCTAGGGCTATGATGATGACACAGTCGTAATAAGCATTAGATTCATCAACACACATGATCGCTATTAAAATTTAAATACTGCATTCATGGGGTGTCAGAAATGATCAGAAAAATTAATTATTTCCTTAATTAGAAAAATCTTGGAGGACTTCGGAAAGCTTTAATAATACAAATCCAAAACATTGTTGCAGTAATGTTACTTTCCATTTTATTTTTGTAGATTAAAAGTTTATTAGATTAGATAAAAAAAAATTAAAAGCACATCAGGAAATGAGACCATCCGAGATGCGCGCGAATGCAGCAACTAACGTTACACTTGCTCTGACGGCAGCAGGTGGTCTACCGCTATCTTAACTTGCTAAATTAAACAACTTTCGTTAAAATGCCGAAAACTAAACGGTTTAGTTTTCGACACCGCGACGTGCAGCAAATATTTAACAGCAGTTACATGTAAAGGGGGAAACACGTCAAATCTAATGAAACATTTGAGGGCACACGGAATAAACTTAAAAGCAAAGGCATGCGCCGTGTTTGACAGCTTGCAGACAACAGCTGGCACTATCGGTGTGGATGAACCCAGCCCCTGTCATACCAACCGTAGCAAAAATGAGTCCACCGATTATGATGACGAAAGTAGCCTTTCCGCAGCTTAGTAGTAGGCTAATGTAATGTTAATTGCAAAATGCAAATCTTGAATTCATGCTTACTAATGTAACATGGATTCTGTTTATAATTATGGCTTTCCAGCTAGTACTTAAACATTTGATATATTGTTAATTTTTAAGCATTTAATTTTTTGTTAAATAAAAATGTATTCTTGAGTCATCCACCATCATTTTGTGGCATTTGCAACGTATCGCTTCAGGCATCGTTTTCCCACCGGTACCGGTTTAAAAGTATCGATTTAGCACCGGTATTAAAAAAAACCCAAACGATACCCAACCCTAGTCAAAAGTTGGTGCATTAGGATTTTTTTTTTTTTTTAACTTGTTCATCTGACTTTTCCAACCTGTGTTAATTCCTTATCTCACAAGTGATATGTAAACATTTTGCTATGGGTCCTGTTCTTATCAAAATGCTGCAGGTTTATCTTAGCTTTTTTTTGGGGGTGGTAGTGATGGTTAATTTTTTTTAATCAAATTGTGCAGCACTAGTAAACTACCTTACTTGGGGGACTTTTAGATCTGCAAATTTTCCTGAAAACTGTTCTAACCTCAGGTTATAGCAGCATTAAATATTGAGCCTGTACCCCTGCATAATTTACCATCAACACAATGAAACATGACTCAGCTTTTACAGACAGACAACCAGGAACGGTAAAGCCATGTACAGTAACTATCCATTACGTAAGATTCAGAATGCACGTCTCACAAGGATAGGAATATCTGACAGTTTTTGTCCTAGTAGAGACAAAATCTAAACTATACAAATGCTATTTTCTCTCTTTTCACCAAGGTTAACCAGACTCAGGCTAGAGGAGTTTAAAAACACACAATTCTACAAACACATCATCTTTATGAGACAATATGCTAGTACACTATACACCATGTACAGCAGTAAGCAGGAGCTAGAGAAAAATCCCTTTAAAGTCTTTGAAGTCTGATGTCTTATGGCCCTAACAGCCAGACAGCACCAATACAATTATGCTAATATTACGAACAAAGTGCACACTACCAGAACAGTACACTACCAGTCAAAAGTCTGGACTCCTTCTAATTCAGTGGTCTACATTGTAAACCGATGCTGAAGGCGTCCAAAATATGCAATAATCTCATTTGAACAGTAGATATTGTGATATAAAACATAAGCTATATGGTTATCTGACTCAAGATGCTTTCGCACTAGGGACTTGGCAATGTTGGCTCTATTTATATCAGGGAGGTTATCATGGTCAATGTGACTAATTTGCTTGCACTTCTTAAGACGAGTATGTATGGGTTTTAGGACTTAGTTTAAGACTCATGCTGATTACAGACAGGACCATTGTCAGTATGCTTGTAAGAAAGAATGGAGAAGGAGGGGCCGAGCGATTCCATGCCCTTTACAAGGTAAAACAAGATTTTAGCCATTTTTAAAACAATACATGTCGGTCATTGTTTGTACTTATGGCAGTCCACCACAATATTTATGGTGTCTGATATTTTTAAGAAGTAAAATGTACTCTCTGTACCATCGGGCGGAGATTTTGCACAGTGGTTTTGTACAGTCTACTTGAAAATATGTTTTTTGAACAGAGTAAAGTGTACTCAGACTCGGGTTCGGATCAGGTCTGGAAGATAAATGTACTGAAAAACAGAAATGAGCCTCTATTTAGAATGCAACATCAACATCGCCCCTCTACCCAGAAATCTGCATATGTGCTCAACAAGCACCAATCTGTGAACTGCACAGCCTCTGAAGTGTCCAGCCATAGATGACGAAGCAGGAAGGTTGTTACTGTCATTTTTCATTTAAAAGATCAACATATTAGACATGGTGACCATGTTGTACCCTTCTTTTTGTGTTTTATTGGTAGACTGCAAACCAACTAGATGCATACTGATACCTGTTGTATAGGAGTGTGTAGATACCCAAATGTTTTTGGGTACATAACTATATTAATAATTGTAAAAATTAAAAAATGGCCAGCAAGAGAGTGTACAGAATATCACAGTACAAAGCAGGGATGCATGACTCTTGGTAGAATGTGAACAATATTTTTCTAAATTGGGAACCGAGTTCACGAATCTCTCACACGATACTCATTTTTTCAACCGAAACATTTATTGTACTCAAGTAAAAAATAATAATAATTTAAAACCACAACACATGGTTTCTACAAAGGAATTTCAATCATCTTATTAAAATAATTATTTTTCTTATTGTAGAGCCTCATGTGCAATAATGAAAATCACTTTCTCATTGCAAATATTAGTTTGTCATTATTATTTTTGTTAGAATAAGATACGTTTACATGTAAATGAATAGTTCAAAGCATATAATTTACTGTCAGATATTTTATTGCTCATGTCTAGTATACTTTTCTGTGGCTTTCAGTCTGTTTTCAGGTGTCTCTGTATAACAGCTAGAATCAATGCATGAATTAATACAGTGTATCCCAATTAGAATTGTACATGCCTGCCGCTGTTGCTGCTCTGTTGCTGCTGTAATTATGTGAATTTCACCACTAGTAGGACAATAAAGGTTTATCTTGTATTATCTTATCTAGCATATAGGCATTATTGAAAAGTAAATATGTGAACACATGAACGCAGCATGATTTGAATACAGGGAAATACATGAAAGTAAATTGCAGTCATTTAAAATAGACAAAATAGATTTTTTTTTTATTAATCATGAAGCTTTTTTGTGCTTGCAAATTTACAGGAACACAAAACTCTTTGCTCGCCTAAACTCATACTGCTCAACACACACACCCAAACACATCACATCAATGTGACTCATCAAAACAGTGCTCACAATTTACATCACAAATTCTTCACATTCAGTTATTTAATGAGATATTCCACTAAATACAACCTAACAAACATAAAGATGTTACCATAAAGGAGGATGTTTGCCCATTATCATGCTGACAGTATAAACGTGTTTGTGACAACAGGGTTGGTCACGTAGCACGTTCAGCCACTTAGATGGCATAGCTGTAATGTGCATCATGCACAATGTCATAGTGTGTTCTGTCATATTGTTTGTGAATGTCAGGTGCATGTTGTCTCCAAATTAATTATTCCCTTAAAAAACAGTGTTCAACTAAGTTACTAAATGTGGTTTTATAGGAGACATGGCCGTGATAACCGTGATCTGTGTGACATCTACACAACAAATTTTCAATGAGACTACTATATTGCTTTGTGCAAAAATCACCATTAAATTCAGCATCAAGCATCGTATTCACCTGACTAGGCAAGAGCAATCAAGATCTCCATTGCCTCTAGGATCACTGTCCTGCTGTGCTTATGCCATGTGCTGATTGTTGCACCTGTAGCACAGCTTGCATTACTTCAGTTAATGTTTCATGAAGGGATGTGGAAACACAAAACAGGAACTTGTACAGGAACTGTGTACAATAGATACCATCCAGAGTTGTTACAGAAATAAGCAGTTCCTTGCAAGGAATTGGAATTTTAAAGTGCCTCCAACGTTTTGGGAACCTCAATGGAATAGTGCATTATTATCATATGGGTGGAAACAATCACACTACAGGAAACAGATATGTATACGAATCATATATCTTTTTCCAACTACTGTACAAATGTACAGCAAGTGTACTAGACATTACATAGCAGTCACATATAGACCATTTCATAATTCTAACAGGACAGTTGAACATGTTGGCACATATAACATAAGTGGGTGTTTAAAAGTCAAGCTCCCTGGACACACTGAACTAACAAATATATAAAAGTAACTCTTTTAAAACGTATTTCATAAAAGGTAAAAGTTCAGCATTTATTCGTCCAAGTAAAGACGAGTAATGAGTATCAGATTAAATTTTTTTTAAATCATTTAATCTGAAACACACAAGACACATCGACATTGGTATTCACCAGTTAGTTTAACAAGTAGGCGTTTCATCTGTGATAGCTATTTGCAGTCCTACTATGTAACTACTGTTTCTAATGAATTAGTTCTAGGTTCTACTCACAGTTCAGTCTAAGTTGCTGCCAAAATATTTTTAAATTTTAAAAACTGTAATTATCAGGGCTGGCCTTTAATGAGCATTTAGCAAATACCTTTTATATGTTATAAGTGTAACAAACGTTATATGATGTCTTCATGTATTTTGTACATTACAGTGCTGACATGAAAAGTTACAAAATAGAAAGGCAGTTCCTGTGCACTTACTGAGTGCTACTTCCCCATTTTAGCTAATTTAAAAAAGACCAACATTGCAAGACATTGCAATAACATGTAGAAGCAGTGCACATCTCCTCTTAGTTCCTACTTAGCTCCTATCAATAAGTAGCTTAATGAACAATTTCAATTTCGACAGTGAGGATCTGAAAAGTTCAAACTCACAAACTTATCAAAATGTTTTCAACACAACTACTATGCTATAATTGTAAAAAAAAAAAAAAATTAATGGTTAAAAATTATTTATTCTTTTTGACGATGAGGGGAAAAATCAACTAGATGCAGTTTTGCATTAACTTATGGAAGAAATACATCACTGTAGCCGAGATAAAGATGAGTAAACAGATGGCCAACTTTTAACATCGTCATACACCTGGCATCATATTTACATGACTAGGCAAAAGCAATCAAGTTCTCCAGGTGTCTATTACTCTATGACCCATCACCACTCATCGATTCCGCTGCATTCTTGTTTGAATTTTTATTGTTCGTCAAATACACTTGGCAGCACAGTCGTACAGTAGGTAGCCTTGCCACCTCATTGCACCAAGGCACACAATTTGACCCCGAGTTCGGTTATTGTCTTTGTGGAGTTTCACATGATCTCATGTAGGTTTCCTCTGTGTTCTCTGGATTCATCCCAGTTCCCAAAAACACGCCAGTTGGAGGAATGCATACACTACATAAACACTAGTTGAACATGAGTATATTAATGTGTGTGCATGGTGCCCTGCAATAAACTTGCGTCCCTCCTCACTCCGAGCAGTCCCAGGAGAGGCTCCTGATCAATCACAAGCTTAACCAGAAGACAGACAGACAGACAGATAGATAGAGATAGATAGAGAGACAGATGGACACTTTATTGATCCCCAAGGACATGTCCAACATCCAGTATCAAGGATAGTAACATAATAGACAATAAACATGTAGTAGCAATGAAAGATTGTCAAACATGTACAGTATAGTGTAGTCACAAAAAAAAAAAACCCAAAAGACCTCAATGCAACATAAATTATTAGGTTAGAAAGAATATAATATACGAGTATAATTATTCCTTTTCCTGAAGTGTGTATACTCTGACTCTGTATACATAAGAGAATAAAATGAATACATGCAAATATCACTCAATTAGAATGAATATTAGCAGTTAGACTACAAAAAACTGAGATGGGCAATGAGTTATAGCCAATGTAAGTGACAGCAGTGCAAAAAAATTAAATATATATGTAAACATTGCCAAAAGCAACCCGTTAGTATAAGATAAGTTCTACTCTACTACTATCTGATCTGAGAGAAGCTTCCTTCCTCATTTCTCCGCTTTAATATGCAAATTATCACGATGGTGGATTGAATTTGCAAATTAGTCTACATCGTCTGGCAACTTCTAGGAAATTTCTAAGTATGCAGTAGCATGCATTTCTCCTGGAAAGCGTTGGCAGCACTGCCAAAAACATTTATTTACAATGATGGGTTTATTTATAACAGGCTTTTGATTGCACTACTAAGGGCTTAGGAAGGTGCAAATATGTTGTTTTTTTTAAGTGGCGTATGCTTGATGATAATTATAATAAAAAGTGAATATGAGGTAAAAAACAAATAACAGCATCTGGTACTTCTACTCGCAGGACGAAGTTGAAATACAAATATAAGGAATACAGG
The DNA here is from genome assembly GCA_013621035.1 of Clarias magur. Lineage (NCBI taxonomy): Eukaryota > Metazoa > Chordata > Actinopteri > Siluriformes > Clariidae > Clarias > Clarias magur. Next base: position 1,418,270 of record QNUK01000104.1, read on the forward strand.
TTAAGAGCTCCATCTGCAAAGCTTATATAAATGCCAGCTGGTGAAAAAATGAACAATATCGCCCACACTGCATCTGTTTTGTCCTCTAAGCTTTTCTTGGCCTCATCGCCATCACTGCGGTTAGATAATACACCCTTACACACACACACATACATGCAGGCCGTGTTTTTGCAGATCTTACCTCCTCTAAAACACTGACGGTGTTCCTGCAGCTCTGGAGGCGGGTCGTGAAGCTGGACGTCGTGGGGGAGTTGTAGTCCTCCGTCGTCTCCGAGAGAAACTCGGACACCGATATCTGATCCGGCATCCTGCAGCGAGGTGTAGTCCAAACAAACAAACCAACAAAACAAGGTGCTGATGTTTCTTCAGAAAACCGAAAGCATTCACAGACAACAAACTTCCGAGACGCTGTTTGTGTAGCGGCACGCACGAGATGCCAGCCGCACGCGCAACAAACTAACCTTTCGCGTGGAAATAAACAAACAAAAGCTTTTTTTAAATATAGTCTTTAAATATTTTATTAAATATTGTAGCGTTGCCTCTGTGTGAACGGTTAAGCTTTAACAAGCACGTCTCGACGGTTTGCTACCAGTTCCATCACACGCCGTGAAGCGGACTAGCGGCGGATGCCCACATTCCCGGTGATGATGTTCAAACAGGCGTCGCTAACGATAGCTGCTAACAAAACGGCATTTCACAGTACAAACGGTTTCCGTTAGTGGTCCACGAATTATTCAACGACGACGATGCTGTGTTCATCCACCAGACTTTAGAGGCTACGTGAACAACTCTCTGTGTGACACTAGAGCTCACCCTCTCACACGGTGTAAACTCACTCACACACACACACACTTTCTCTCTCTATCTATCTCACACTCTGCTTCATCCGCCCACAGTGACGGACGAGGCACTGCGCATGTCCGGAGTCACGCGCCGCTTTTTTTTTAGAGGGGGGGGCTGAGCTGTAAAGATTAAATTTTACATAATTACTGTACATACATAAAATATGATGTTAGTTAAAAATAAAGTTAGTGAAGAGATATAAGTATTAGAGTGCTTGTTTAAATAAACATTTTGTTTGTTTAGCATTTTGTGGAAGGTGACTCCGGTATTCCACCCATCCCATCCATCTAGAAAAGTCTTTAGTCCAGATAGGGACATGTAAGCGAATGGAGATTACTTTCTCACTCACTCATCATCTGTATCGCTTAATCCTGTATACATGGTCTTGGGGGCCTGGAGCCTATCCCAGAAGTCTTAGGGCACAAGGCATAGTACACTGTGGACAGGATGCCAATCCATAGCAGTGCCCACACACATGCACACATTCGCACCCTCACTCAAACACTACAGGAAATTAGCCTAATCTGCATGTCTAAATTGTGGGACGAAACAGGAGTACCCAGAGGAAACCCACCAAGCACGGGGAGAACATGCAATCCCCATGCACATAGACCCCGAGGCAGGAATTGAAATCACACCCTGGTGCAAGGCGACAGTACTAACCACTACACCACCGTGCCACCGACTCCAGTCTTGGTGCTTTGTAACAGTTACAGATGTAAAGCCCTTCATTTCCACCATGGGACAGGTTTCATGAGGGAGGTCTTTAAATGTTTCTCCTCAATACAAAATGCTGCATGTTTGTCTTTTAACTTCAGCAGAAAAAGAAAGAAGCAAGTGACAGTACAGCCATCAATAGTTCTTCAAAACATCAATAGTTTTATAAAAGCATGCGTAGCGTGACACTGGCTTAGTGGTTAGCACTGTCGCCTCGCACCTCCAGGGTGGATTCCCGCCTCGGGTCTGTGTGCATGGAGTTTGCATGATCTCCGTATGCTTGATGGGGTTCCTCCCTTTCCTCCTTTTCCTCCCACAGTCCATTAGACATGCTAATTGGTGTTCCCAAATTGCTCATAGTGTGTGTAATGAGTATTTGAATGTGTATATGTGTGTGCCCTGTGATGAATTGGCACCCTGTCCAGGGTGTACCCTGGTAACAGGAAAGCCTGTGACAAGCCTGTGATGGGACTTCCTGTGCAAACAAACAGTTTTATATGTACAGTATATGAATATGTCGAGTTGAAAATAAAAGTTAGACTTCTTCATGGTTTCTGGGTAAAAGAATAAACATTTTGGCATAAGAAAAAAATTGTTATTGTTGCCTATTTCAATATCATGACATGGACACAATAAATTGTGTACAAAACCTTAATACAGTTAATTGTTTAAATATGTTTGTTTTCTAACATTTGTAAGGATCACTCACTCATCTTCTATACCGCTTAATCCTGTATTTAAGATATTTTAGAGTCTATTCCAGGAGACTTAGGGCACAAGGCGGGGTACACACTGGACAGGATGCCAATTTGTAACGATCATCTTAAGGATAATAAAAAATTTATATCTTATTTTTGTTTTCACTTACGAGACAGTACCTGATAAAAAATAGGACAGGATTTTTTATGTATTTGTTTGTTTTTTTTTAAACCAAAAATTTATCTTTTCAGATGCAGATTTTGTATTATTTGTATTATTATACAACTTCATTTTTAACTAACGTCATTATGATTTAATACTTGTGCAGTGGTATTTATCATGTTTTAATTTGTTTTTAGAAAATATTGTGAGGTTTCTCTCAAAGGCAAACAATGCAATATTAAGAGTAAGATAAACAAGCAATACAGACAGGCACAAAAGAGGTAAACACACTTCAACATGACGGTCCTAAGGGTCACATGATAGCATCAACTATGATGTGAATACAGACATCTTTAGAGAAAACATAACACTACACATTGCTATCATAGTTCAATTTGATTTTTTTTTTAAAAGGGCATAGATAACAACTGTTGAAGTGTGTAAAAACTTTTGTGCCCCTCTGTATATTGAACAAGCACTGACTGTTGCACCAATTATCAATTAATATTTGAAAAAGAAAAAGTCAATAGGTTGTTTGAAGAAGGTTATCGAGTTGATGAACTATATTTGCATGCTGAGAGCTACATTTCTTACCGGTTCCATATAGGATCCCTTGAGGAAAAACTTAAGCGGGAGGTTGATGCTCTCATCACTTGTGGTCAGTTTCTGGCCTTGATGAATAATATATAAAATACCAGGGTTACATTTCTTGGACGAAAAGAAGACTGTTTTGTCTATTTGTTTGAATTAGTTTATATTGAATAACGCATGGTATTTACGCTACTGTGTTGAAGCAGTCTTATTGTCTTTAATTATTTAGTCTTGAGTTAGACACACTTACCCGAAAGCTCCTGGTATGTCGTGCGTATTTCATGAACATCAAGTAAAGTGCAAGATAAGTTTCTCCCTGTACGCTTCATGGCAATTTTATTTTCACTGCCATCATCAGAGCTCAGTAGAATGGCTGTGTGCGCGTCTGTGTGTCTCCACCATTTGAGAGGAAGGGAGAAGCTACAATGTGTGTAGAAAAATACCCAATGACAATAGGCACAGGATCCAATAGCTAAAGCAGCAGGAAATGAGGAAATGCACTAGCACTGTGGAAGGAAATGGCAGAGTTTTGGAGGAGTTTCCTCACAAGTTGCTTAGAGTTTCACAGGTTAAACTCTCTCTCTCTCACTCACTCACTCACTCACTTTATTGACTTATCTGTATGTCTATCTACAGTATTTAGGTTTCTTTCTGTCTGTTCTCATAGTACCTACACAGAACAAAAGCTAGCGAAGAATTAGTTACAATTTTGATGCCGATTCATTGTGCCTCAACTGCCTAGCTACATGTACAGACTGAAGACTTCCATACTTGTTAATCACAGTAGAAAAATCCCTGCCAGTAAATGTATATTATGTCAATAAAATGATAATAACACATATCAAAATAATCACTGTTTACTGACTATAATCTAATAATGCAGTAAATTATAGCCAAGGGGGAAAATGGTGATGGCACATGGAGTCGGGCATAATATCTGTTACCTACTGTATGTTAGAGTGCTTTTTTTGTGTGTTTGTTTGTTTGCTTTTAACAGTTGAACTGGATAATGGTTTTCATAATTATGTTTCAGAGATGAAACAGAGCAGCAGCCATTCAACACTAAATCATCATTTAATCTGTTTCATCTCTAAAAATGTGCTCTCTGCCTACTCCAGGATGGCCAACGCATCTAACAGCAGTATGTAACCTATTCAGAGGCAAAAGGCACACATGTGCCAAGGGGTTTTATAGCCTTAATTTGGATTAGTTGACCAATAAGATCTCTGTAGCCCTCTGTATCACTTGTAAAATTTTCTTAGATCTTAATTTTCTTAAGAGAAGAACAAAAATAATAAAACATTGGTATTATTGCCATTCAATAGTCTGAGAGTAAATTTACAGAACAAATATTTTATATGTAATCAATACCACAGCAGCAAAAAGAATGTTCCTATTAACCTGTTAAACTATGTATTTACTTATTTACTAGACATATAGAGAATGCAGTTATTTGCCATATAAAAAAGGCAAAGAGAACGGTATCTGAAATCATTAGCAATCTCTGATTATTAACTCCTAATGTGAAGTCTAAAGCGCTGTCACTGATGCAAGCCATAATTAGTCTGAAATCAAATCAAAACAGGCACAGGAAATTCTTCCAGGAGGCATGTGGACCTGTGTCAACAGTCGAGGGAAGTAAATACAGTACATAGGGTTTACAACAAGAAGCAAATCCCTGGAAAGCCAGAAGACCAGTTAAAACAAAACAAAAAATTAAATAAAATTAAACACACAACCAAACAGTTACTGTATCAGTATGATGAGAAGAAGAGAAGAGCATGGAGAATGAATGGAACTGCTCAAGATCAGAAATGTATAAGGAAAAGGAAAGAACATGTCCTTTCAGTTTATCTATCTATAATAATAATTCTAGTGACAAAACAGATTTCAGAATGTAATTGTTTTTCCAATAAAGTATACAATCAGAAATCCTGTGGGGAAAAATGTATTAAATCCTATAATTCAGTAACATATACTGTAGGACCAGCTTTAGCAACAATTAACAAGAAACAAATGTTCTCTGTAAGAGTGTCTCAGTCTCATACATTGTTTTTAAAACTTTACAACAATGATTCATTGAGGTTTGGGGCATGATGCCGCAGGGCCTCTGGGGTGCACTATGGTATACGGTACCAGAATCCTGGCAGCAGATCCTTTGGGTGCTGTGGGTTGTGGGGTAGTGCCCATGGGTGCATTGGGATGCTTTTCTGTAAGATTGGATCTTATGGGCTGGCCTTAGGTCCCCACAATTATGGGTGAGCCTTGTGTGCCCCTGATCGTGTCGCCAGATTGCTGGTGTACATATTGTTCAGTTAACCTGTGAGAGTCAAATTATTGAGCTGCATCAAAGAGGATTTGAAATTCCTGGAACTGGGTTTAGAACTCTTTAACACACTAACAAAACCTGGAAGGATAGTGCCGAACCATCAACTTGGGGGACTTTTGGTAGGTTCTGACCACTGCAGACCAGCAACATCCCACAAAAGAGTTTGACGCTTGTCAAACACACTCAAATCCTTAAGCTTGCCCATTTTTTCTCTGCTTCCAACATATCAACTTCAGGAACAAAATGTTCACTTGTTGCCTAATATATCCCACCCACTTCCAGATGCCACTGGAACAAGATATTGTAACTGTAGCTACTGTGACAAGGGCCAAATTGTAATGGGTCAGAGCATCCCCAAAACTGCAGCTCCTGTATCTCCGTCCCATGTCTTCAGAGGTCAGGACACCAAAAAATGGTCCAAGAATAGAAAACCAGTCAACCAGCAACAGGGTCATGGGCTGCCCAGTGTAGTACAATCCAATAGAAGAGCTACAGTAGCTCAAATTGTTGAAAACATTAATGCCATAGCTGATCAGTGTATACACATAAACCACTTTTAATGGTGAGAATGATTAATTTCAAAACCACAAAACCGCATTTTTTATTCTACTTAAGATCAGGACTAATTTATCTACACTGTAAACCTGAATAAGTTGGCAAAACTTTTTAGGTAATCAAAAAATTTTAGGTAATCAGTTACATCTTTTTTTTTTTTTAAGTAATGATGTTTCCAATTTTAAGTAAACACTATCAGTTTTGGAGTTTGTTGTACTCATTAATCGTTATTTACTTGCATTACTGAGTAGCATATCGCATACTATAATTTTTTTTAGTTGTTTCAAATGAAATAAATTGTTCTTGGTCTTTCGGCTGCTCCTGGCAATGGGTCGCCACAGTGGTTTGTCACAAGTTTTTACGCCTGTTCTGAACACAACCCTCACATTTTTATCTGGGCTTGGGACAGGCACTTCATCCAGTGGCTGGGAATCGAACCTAGCAGACGAAACACCTACACTATAAATCCGAAAAACCAAACTCAAAAATTTTTAGGTAATCAGTTACCTCAAATGTTTTAATTAATGATGTTTACATTGTAATTGTCATTTTTGAGTTTGTTGAACTTGTTCAAATCAAATAAATTGTTGTTGCTGTCACCACAGCAGACAATCCAGTTCGCACACAAGCTTGGCACAGGTTTTACAGCAGATTCCCGTCCTGACACAACCCCTCCCATTTTATCTGGGTTTGGGACGGATTCATCCAGTTGTTGGGAATCGAACCCAGGCCACCTATCACTGAGCCACCAGTGCTCTATAGATTTTAAGTTGGTGTAAATTTAAGGTGACAGTTACTTAAGTGCTTACGATTACTTAAAATATCGAATTTGTTCAGCTAACTTGAAAAGTGTCATTTCTACAAACTCATAAACACCAAAAAGGTCTGAATACTCAAAAAGGTCTATTAATTTGACCTAATTGGAATTATTTAAGTTAACAGTACTCAATGTGTTTAATTACTTTAAGCATTAGGGTTAACCAGTGCTCTGTTACTTGACAACTTTAAGGTGCCCAGATTTGTAAAGATAATACTTACAGCATGCGAAGACAGGCCAATCCACCATCTTGATCAAAACAATTCAATGTGGGCAGTTTACATGTGCATTGATGACATCAGACACAAAAAATCACTATAGGCTGGAAGATTTTCAGTTGGTGGAACTTTAAGGAGACAGTTACTGTGGCTTAAAATATCAAACTTGTTCAGCTAACTTGAAAAGCGTCAATTTGAACTAATTGTAATTGTTTAAGTTAACAGTACTCAATATATGTAATTAATTTGAGCATTGAGAGTTCACCCCTCAAATGTGTCATATGTGATAAATTCTCCACCTGACTCATTTAGAGTGAAGCAGTGAGTGACATCCATGACTGTACGTTATCCATGTTAGTACAACATTGCTGCATATGAAGTCTGCACACCATTCCTAAACCTCATCTCCCAGTTAGCTTTGGAGCAGAGTAAAATATTAGGCGCTTTGTAACAAAATTTAATTATAGATGCTCATTTGCAAGACGGGCTTAAATAAGTAAGTTAGAAGCTTGTCACTGGTTTGGAAAAAGTTGCCTCTATGGTTATGAGAGCTAAAATACAAGTCATAGGTTAAACACTAAATGAAATTAATTAAATTATTTTATTCGGCAGGGTGGCTTTCAATTCCCATCTCTGTGTGCATGGAGTTTGTATGTTCTCCCCGTGCTTGGTGGATTTCCTCCGTGTGCTCCGGTTTCCTCCCACATTCCAAAGACCTGCAGAATAGGCTGATTGGCATTCCCAAATTGCCTATAGGATCCAGCAGTATAGACAGTGAGTGAGTCATTTGTTTTAATTCAAATCTACTCGGAGGGATCTAGACAGCAGCACTTTAGTTCCAGTATGTTTAAAACCCTAAAGAGTAGGAACACCCATTTACAGATTAATGGGATATTTGTCTCCACCTATCTGCAGAACTTTAAATAACCTTTTAAAGGAAAAGAAATACACAAGCATTCCACTGGTAAAACATGATGCATAAAAACACCTTTGAAATCAGCTTTGATTATATTTTTAAAATAAAATCAATTCAGTTTTATTTATATGCCGCTTTTAAAAATGGTCCTCGTTGCAAAGCAGCTTTACAGAATCAATGAATCAATTTCAATTAATGGATTATAAAATATAATATTAAAATTTTCTCTTTAGCTATGTGATTTTAAAAAATCAATTAACCTGCTAATTAATAAAATGAAGGAATTAGATAGAAAAAGTCTGTAATGCAACCACAGGGGGGCACAATTCAGTCTCTTCTAGTGCCAGTCCCAAGTCTGGATAAATGCAGATGGATGTGGCAGTAACATGACTTCCATACCGGATCAGTCGACCAGGTGCTGTTGACCTACAGGGTGCTGGTGGGAATTGGGTTACTGGTGGTTGAAAAAGGAGAGGAGGAGAGGGAAGAGGTAAGGCAAGTTTAGAAGTGACAGTAGGGACTATGACAGGGAAAGCATGAGAGTCGGCTGACATGATGCAGAGATGGAAGGTGGATAAATTGTGTGTTCAGGAGACCAGGAGGAAAGGTAGCAAGGCTAGAAACTTAAGAGTAGTCTTCAAGTTTATTATTATTATTATTATTATTATTATTATTATTATTATTATTATGGGGTGAATAGGAAAAGAAATGGAGTAGGAGTTGTCCTGAAGAAAGACTTTGTAAGGAATTTTCTGGAGGAGAAAAGAGTATCAGATAGGGTGATGAGTTTGAACCTGAAAATTAAAGATGTGATGTTCGGTCTTGTTACTGGTCATGCCCCACAGGTAGGATGTGAGTAAGAAGAGGAGAAATTCTGGACTGAGTTAGATAAAGTGATGCAGAGCATCCCCGGTCATTGAGAGAGTGGTAACTGGTGCAAATTTCAGTGGATATGTGGGGAAAGTGAACAGAGGTGATGAGAATGTGATTGGTCTTCAGGACAGGAAAGCAGAGGGACAGATGGTGGTGGACTTCGCACAGAGGATGGAAATGGCAACAGTGAATACTTTCATCCATAAGAGGTAGGAACATCGTGATAAGAGCGGAGACAGGAGCATTCAGATGGACTACATCTTATTTCGACGTTCTTATCTGAAGGCGATCAGTGGCTGCAAAGTATTGGTAGTGGAGAGAGTAGCCTGACAACACAGGATGGTGGTGTGTTAAATGACCCTGGTGGTGAGGAAGGTGAAGAGAACAAAGGCAGAGGAGAGGACAAAGTAATGGAAGTTGAAAAAAGAAGAATGTTGTGTAGTTTTCAGGGAGGAGTTGAGACTCTGTAGGATTCTGGGTGATCAGGAGGTGCTTTCAGGTGACTGGACAACTACAGCTACAGTGATCAGTGAGGCAGGTAGGAAGGTACTGGTGTATCATCAGGAAAGGGGAAAGTGCTCCTTGTCCATGCTGATGGAGAAGTACAGAGAATGTAATAGGAAGTTGAATTGTGTCTTTGTAGATTTAGAGAAAGCGCATGACAGGGGGCAGAGCGAGGAGCTGTGGTATTGTATAAGGACGTCTGGGGTGACAGAGAAGTCTGGGGTGTCAGAGAGCCCAGACTGAGGTGGTTTGGAAATGTTCAGAGGAGAGATTGAGAATGTATGGGTAGAAGTTGGAACTGCCAGGCACGAGGTCTAGAGGAAGACCAAAGAGGAGCTTTATGGATGCAGTGAGAGAGGACATGAAGGTAGTTGGTGTGTGAGAAAAGGATGCAGAGGATGGGGTTAGATTGAGGCAGATGATACACTGTGGTGACTCCTAAAAGGAAGCAGCCGAAAGACAATGAAGAACATAGAAAAAGTCTGTAATACAATAGGCTTTATTTTACATTAAAAATTTACATTTAACCTTAAATTGAAGCAGTTCTTGTCTGGAATTCAAATTAATTTAAATTTCGATTAAGTGCAAAACTACAGCACACAGAGCTACATAGCAATTATGAAACCTGGTTCAACCTATTTCAATTTATTTAACTATGGATCGATATATTTAAATATACTCCAAGCTCCTATGGAAGAACTGGAACAATTTGTTTAATGCTTTTCATGTACGTGACAACATTGTCAATTCTTTTGTTTTGTGCTCCATAAAATGATCAAAGCCCTTCATGACAGTATTACACAGTGGTACAGTATTATTTGCTGCCTTGAGAACAAATAGTGTTTAACTTGAAGTTGTAGGTGTAGGTGTAGCTGTTAAGTTGTTTCATTGTCCATCTTGGTGTAAAGCAAAACATCCACTTAATGGTTGAAAGTTAAATAACCATTCTTAAATACAGCAATCAAAGAAACAACGTTTCTACTTCATTTCCCTAAAAACATGTTTTAACATACACTAATAAAAAGTACAGGAATGTACAGGAAATAAAGAACAGGAAAAAAATTTTACTGAATAAAGATTTACACTCTCACTCACTCATCTTCATTAACGCTTAATCCTGTATTCAGGGCCATGGGGTCTATCCCAGGAGACTTGGGGCACATGGCAGGGTACACCCTGGACAGGGTGCCAATCCATCGCAGGGCACAGACACCCATACACACACTACGGGCAATTTGGACTGTGGGAGGAAACCGGAGTACCTGGAGGAAACCCACCGAGCACAGGGAGAACATGCAAACTCCATTCACGCTGAGACGGGAATCGAACCCGGGCCCTGGCGGCGCAAGGCGACAGTGCTAACCACTACACCACCGTGCCGCCTATAAAGAATTACAATAGTGACAAATTTAAAAGAGCCCAATCAGTAATTTGTCACCTGTTGGTGGTTTTGTTGATTTGAGTCAAGGCACAAGTGTGGTGAGTAAATTATTTAAAAGAAAGAGCATTAGAATATTGGGCTGTGCATCTAGGTTATAAATGATGCGCTAACAATATTTATTCTATATTTTGATGACACTGATTTACTAATGTAGAAGATATTAATGCAAAAAAACGTAACAACAATACAGAATGAGTAACCACTTACTTTCAACTACCTATAACTAGTGTAGATCAATTGTTAAGGGGAGTGTGGAATTTTTTTAAAGATATACAGCACATCCGGCTCACATAAATACATAACTTGTTTTCAGGTAAATAAATAGTCATTTCCTGTAGCTGCAGATATTCACCAAATGACATCAGATCAAGGAATGTAACAAAGCAGCACAAATTCACTCTCCGGTCTCTTTTTTTTTTTTCAGTCAGACATTTCTTCCATCAAATCTGTAGGAAACAAAAGAAAAAGATTTGAAATTAGAGGTGTGAGAAATAGTCGCTTTTCATTTAATATTAATTATACATCAGTTAGTTCGGACCAAGCAATATACTTGGATGAGTGGCATTCCAGGAGTGGTGATACAGTAATCTATGGCAACACCACTGGCTGGGCTGTTTAACTATATGTATCACTCATCACCCAGTTCTTCTACAATTGTAAATTACACTAACTGTCAGGGTGAATGTACGTCTGTACGGTGCACCATACTGAGAAATGGCAAGAAAACACATCTGATAATTTAGCATGGCTGTGATGTGGGTGTTGGTGCGAGGGCTCGATCCAAGGACCGAAGTAAAAGTCATTAACTTACTGTGTGGACTCTCTGCATCAACATTCTGCAGTGAGCTAAAGGAACAGTTCTGTTTGGGCCTGGCTCCAAGCTCACGCTTCTCTTTCACCTCTTTCGGGTTCGAGTTCTCATCAGTAGCCGCAACCGTAACCTGAATCTTTGCTCTCTCCTCCTCTGTCATGGCTTTAAAGTACCCGCCCTCCTCAGCTACCATCTTCTCCAACTTCTCAATCAGCTGAGGGACTTGCGTGTGCTCTCCAAAAGCATCATTGTTGATGACATGGTATCTCTTCTTGCACTTGTCCAGCACCCACTGCAGTGCACCACCCTGGCGCCGGATGTGTCTCTCGATCGGCATGTTCTTCAGCACCTCGGCCCACGTAAATACCACTATGGTGTGCCTCCACACAGCCTCGCCGAACAGCACCAGGTTCTCCTCGATTCTCACTCTGTCAATTTCCGTGAACATGCCTACAGGCACGACGAGCAGGAAAGCGTGCGGCCCCGGCGGGCACATCGCCAGGCTACGAGTCATCTCCTGTTGATAAGCAGCTGGAGTAGTCTGAGCTGAAAACCAGCCCGGCGTGTCCACGACAGTCAGCTTGCGGCCGAGCCGCTCTGCATCGCGCTTCACTGAGAATTCAGCTGCCCGCTCCAGACGAAACTCTTCGTAACCCAGGATAGTGTTTCCAGTCAGGCTTTTCCCAGGCCACCGCCAGCCCAGGAGGATAAGACGCAGCTCAGAGAGATGGTTGGAAGCGGCAATTTTTTTGTCCTCTTCATGATCTAAATGATTAGTTCCTGTACGGAAAAATACACAAAAAAAACAAAAACTTTTTTTTCATTGTTACTTGCAAATTACAATGACAAACATAATCTTTAAAACACAAAGACTGAATTGTAAATCTTCTGCTGCTACTCTCTTCCAAATGAGAATTAGTGAGAATTAAACATGTTAATAAGTTTATTGTCATTACAGGGATTTTTATACACTTCAGTTGGGTTTTAGTTGGACCAGGTTAAAAAAAAAAAAGTCAAAATATCAAGCCAACACCAGTGCTCTGGTCAGAGACAATGATGAAGGGCAACTTTTTTAGGTGTAACAACAAATTAGGTGTGGCTAATTAGTGGCGCAAAAATAAAATAAAAGTTAAACGTCAGCAGCAACAACAACCATGTCATTATGATGTTAATACCTCTGAGCGGAAAATGATTCACCACAGGTTAGGTACGGCTTTTTCTAAATGTACATTACTTTCTACAATAATCTTCATACAATAATCTTCTTTGAACAGTTGATATTGAGATGTACTGTATCTGTTACTGTATGTATGCTCTGTAAAGCCTTTATAACGACTCGAATCTGAGGTGCTGATTGGTGCTTGGTCATTTCTGAGGCTGGTAACTCTAAATGAACTTCTCCTAAGCAGCAGAGGTACGTTTTGCTTATGCTTCGCTGGGATGGACTTCATGAGGTCCAGTTTCATCGTGTACTTGATGCTTTTTGCAAATGCACTTGACAATACTGTTCTTGTAAAAACTATTCCAGAAAGGCTGACATTCGTGTCTCATCATTTTTGTTGTTGTTGTTGTTGCTGTTGTTACTTATTTACATAATTCCATATGTGTCATTTCATAGTTGTGAAATCTCTAGTATTGTGAAATAGAGAAAACAATAAATCAATAAATAAAAAGCACTGTTTTAGATGGTGTGTCCAAAAACTCTGGCTGCTACTATATATATACTAATACCAACTTGGAAATAAACAGATAATAGATACACGACCACATAAGATGTTTCCCCCATTTACAAGACTTTTACAAGATCAATTCTGACATCTGAGAATTCATTCAAATTATCCTGGGTTTATGTTTCGTGTGCTTTCAAATGTTCACACTACATTTAAAAGAGCCATACAGAACCTCATGGCAGTATTCTCAAGTTGCATTTCAATAATTTAAGGCAGTCTGGTGTCCATGATCAGGGGCATGTAATCTGCAGTGCTGAGGTCTACTGCCCTTCTGGAGCTACCATGACAGGTAACATGTAGAACCGCAACAGAACAGGTGATTTTTGTCTCATCCGTCCATAGAAGCCGTGACAACAGTTCAGTCTAATCTGAGCTTCCCGTTTCTGAGGCTTATCAGTGGTTTACATATTTTGATAAACACTCTTTATTTAGTTTGGTGATTTCTCTCTTTATTCTTTCATCGTTTGATTTCTCTCTTGATTGACTTGATCACACTGATATGTCTACTTCCGACAGGGTGTTTCTGATTTGGGAAAGTGTTTTTTGCACCACAGTTGTTTTGTGTGACATTTTGAGCCTTTTGGTCTTCTTGGAACTGATCATGGCAGTCTTTCTTCTGATTAACCAATCAGAGTGATATATGAGATATTGCTTAAACTACACATATGGTGGTCAAGTCAAATCAACTGTCCAATTACTTTTAGTCCCTTAAAAAGAGACGGCCACCTATATAAAGTGCTGTAATTCCTACACTGTCCATCTGATCTGGATGTAGATACACTCAGATTGAAGTCTGCGCTTTAAGCTCATATTGAGGATTTAATTTGAACTAAAGTGTGGTACACCAGGGAAAGCTCAGTGGTAGCTCAGTCGTTAAGGTTTTGGGCTGCTGATCGGAAGGTCACAGGTTCAAACCCCAAGTTCAAACATCACCACTTCAATGTTGCCCCTGCTCACACTCACTCATCGTCATCTATACATCTTTATTCTGTATACAGGATCACAGGGAGCCTGGAGCCTATCCCAGGAGACTTAGGACTCAAGGCAGGGTACATCCTGGAAGGGGTGCCAATCCATCACAGGGCACACGCACGTATATACACAATCACACAGGTATTCACACACTATGCCAGTTAGAGTAATCTGCATGTCTTTGGATTGTGGGAGGAAAACCGAGTACACGGAAGAAACCCACCAAGCACGAGGAGAACATGCAAACTCTGTGCGCACAGGCCCAAAGCGGGAATCGAACCAGGAACCTTGAGGTACAAGGCATCAGTGCTGACCACCAGGCCTCCTTAACTGCTCAGATGTAAAATGAGATAAAAATGTAAGTTGAGCTGTATAAGGGCGTCTACCAAATTCCATAAATGTTAATGTAATCTAAAATATCAATAAATTGGTAAAAATTCTAATATTTTTGGTATGGATTGTGTATTATAGTAAAAACACCATTAGCAAAAGTCAGCCAAGCACTTTCAAGATTAATGTGAAACAGTATAGTTTTACCAACAGATTTATCATAAGATTGGGAAACTACATTCACAGGCGTCATTTCCCATCAGCTAGGAGGAAACTGTGAAGAAATACATGCTCTGATAACATCGGCCCAGAAAAATACAAATATAATAAATAGAATTCCGGCCCGATTTCTAAATAAGCCATAGGTGAAGGCTAAATCTTCCTTGACAGGAGAGATATGCCACGCCATAGGTACTGTATGTTATATATACTGTAAATGTGCAAGTTTTCTGGATGATGGTAAATATTTAATTCGCTTCAATTACTCGTAAGTCTGACTCCATGCCCAAATATAAGATATCTCACCTACTACCTTAAAAAGATATTATAAAACCTAAAAACAGTGTTTATTAGCCAGTTGGGTTCGGTCTGTGTAAAAGTGTCAGAAATGTCAGTGTCGGTGTCAAACTCATGTCAAACATCGAAGTAAAAAGTAGATTTAACACCTACATTAGTTAACATTATTAAGTCAGTATTTTTAGCACTTACCATGTAGTTCTGCCGATTTGTTAGACGCCATGATATTGTTCAAGCCCTTTAAGTTAATCGTTGCTTTATTCTGTACAGAAGGATTTCCTGGTTCATTGGTTGACGAAACGTGTAACTATTGTAGGCGTGGCTTATCCCGTAGCCACGCCCGCACTCCGCCGCGAGAACATGAGATGTGTTCGACATCACGCAGCTTGCGTAGTTCGACTCCGCGCCCTCCGCTTGAATTGCACTGCGCATGCGCACAGTTCGGACCGTGCAAAATGTGTAACAGTCACGTGTCCTTTCACTGCATTATATTATATTAGAAAACAGCATCAGTCAGGTACTATATGTATTATGGGATACAATGCATTTCTATTTTGAAATAGCTTATGTTATCAGTGTTATCAGACAAACTGCACGGTTTGTCCTTTGTAATATGATTAAGATGAGTGTCCACCGTAAAAGTATTTAAGACGAAATATTAATTCATTCATTCATCTTCTATATCGCTTATCCTGAACAGGGTCACACACATGCTCATTCACACACTAAGGGCAATCTAGGAATGCCAGTTAGCCTAATATGCATGTCTTTTGTCTGTGAGAAGAAACCCTGGCGGAAACCAACCAAGCACAGGGAGAACATGCAAAGTCCATGCGCAGAGCCCCAAGGCAAGAATCAAACCCTGACCCTAGAGGCGACAGTGCCAACCACTAAGCCACCATGCGACCTTCTACATAATTTTAGTAACTAGCTGATGCCATCTGCAAATTATATGCATTACCTAAAAGTACTATTTTTTGTAAGTACTAGAGCTCACCTATGGCACGGGAGCATGTGTGAGCATGTACAGTTAAGGTTGTGG
This sequence comes from Clarias magur, assembly GCA_013621035.1. Classification (NCBI taxonomy): domain Eukaryota; kingdom Metazoa; phylum Chordata; class Actinopteri; order Siluriformes; family Clariidae; genus Clarias; species Clarias magur. Next base: position 1,434,336 of record QNUK01000104.1, read on the forward strand.
CTTGTTTACTCTGTATATTCAGTGTGTGTGTATGTGTGTGTGTGCCCTGCAACGAATTGGCACCCTGTCCAGGGTGTACCCCGCCTCATGCCCTAAGGCTCCTGAGATAGGCTCCAGGCCCACCGAAACCCTGAATACAGAAAAAAGCGGTATAGATGATGAGTGAGCGAGTGAGTATATACAGCTGCAGGTCACTTCTCATCAGCAACAAGACTGTCAGCGATACCCTGGCCCTGCAGGTACTCATTAAATAGCCCAATGGCTACAGGTATAAATGACCACCTATAACATTCCTTAGAGCAGCGAACCTCATTCTGTCACTGAATGTGCTCTTTTCATTTGTTAAGAAAACACAGAGTGGGTGAGAGTCATTGTCAATTTTTTTTTGTGGTTTTTGATTGACTACAGTCTCTAGTGAGTCTAGTCTGATCATTAAGCTTATCTTATTAAACCTATTGGCATCTCTCACATTCACACCAAAATCACACTGGACACAACAGACGTATACAGTGGCGGTTTTAGGCATGGGCGAACTGGGCAGCCGCCCCCAGGATGCGATGGAGAGAAAAAGATCAAAACTGTCAGGTACCCAATTTAGAAAAAAGAGAAAAGAAGAGGAGAAACGAGCGAGGGTATGCAACAACGTACTCTCTGTATGATTACTCAATCATGTCAATGAAGTTCTAATGATGATTAGTGTTATAACATTAGGTTTGTTAGCCATCTTGCTAGCCTAGTCTTGCAGATAAGGAGCTGGCAGAGCAATGCAATACACTAGGCACCACACTGCACTGTGAAGGGCACTCTGATTTGGACAGTAGAGAGCTTGTGCAGGAAATCAAGAACTTCGCTCCCCTGCCATCAAAAACCATGACCCTCCTTGGGTCATCACTTTTATTCATGAAAAGGATCTATCGGAGATCTACCCCACCTTTTGGACTGCTCTCAGGATTGTAGTTACTCTGCCAGTGACTGTGGCTCAAGCAGAGAGGAGCTCATATCTGAGATCAACCATGTCTCAAGAACGGCTCACTGGCCTTGCTATCATCAGTATCGATCACTCAGTAGGGGAGCACATCTTGTACGATGACATTATTGATGATTTTGCATCAAGGAAGGCCAGAAAGGTTAGATTTTAGTTTCAGTTTTTTTGTTGTTGTTGTTGTTTCAAGTTCAAATCTGTTATAATTATATTTTTCTCGAGTGTGGTGTGCTTTTTAGATTATTTATTTATTTACACAATATTTAACTATATTTTATCAGTATTTTATTCTTAATAAAAGTAATATGTAAAAGACAGTATATTTATTTATGTTCCAAGATTTTTTGTGATATTGTAAGTTTTGAGTGATTTGTGCAATAAAACTATATATGCCATAAAAAAAATATTATGATTTTGTGTCATTTTTTAAATTGGGGAGGGGCACCCAGAGGCGATCTCGTCCAGGGAGTAAATCAGTGTAGAACCGCCACTGGACATATGGACATTTGATTTATTTAGCAACAATTTATAGTGTGGCTAATGTTATTAACTGCATTGCTATACAAAAAAGTGCATTTTCCATTCCCTGCTTCCAGCAGAGAGAAATCATGTTACGTTCACTTAATGTCAGAAAAATTGACATTTGCAAGATTGCAAGTCATGTCTACAAGATGGATGGTCTCAAAAAAATTAAGCAAAGCTGAGCTGTTTCCTTTTTTTTTTTCACTGCTGTTGTAACCAAAGACTACTTTATTCAAGAATGCAACTGGACGTAAAATTAATTAACTGATTCAGGCAATGCGGCAGAAGCGTTTTGAACGAGAATTCTATTGAAATTAGTTTTGCATATGCAATAAGTCTTGCATATTGTGTTTTTCTGTACATTACAGTGTGCCTTAAGTGCCAAGGTTGGTGACAACTACTTTACAACTAGTTCATATAATGTCACGTTAATTCATTTAGTTTTTTGGCAATTAAATGGTGTAGTCTTACATGCTGTGCTTTTTGTATTATTTTCATAGAAAAACCCCACTAATCATATAAAAATAGGGATACAAAAAGTATAGTAATTTCTACTGAGCATTATAAAAAAAATTAGACACAATATGACAATATTCACTATAAATTCTCCTCCCACAGCAAGCACACAAGCTTATCAGCTCCATTTGTATAAGTAATGTTATCTGATTACAGGATGTTGGGGAGTAACTTACTAAAGCTCAGCCAGATGCATGTTACTTCACTGAAGCGGTTACAGTGTCATTTCTTTAGAGTTATAAAACATATAGTTATTAAGTACTTGTGCATTAGGTATAAGTTTTTGGTTCTACACATAAACCAACCTTAACATTATTCATGAATCTGCAAACACCACTTCATCCACAAAAAGCAACATTAACTTTAAGCTAGTTCGGTCTGGTAAAGGAGCGGTTAGTTGTCTAATGTCATAATCTATAATTTGTCCATGTAACTTTACAAAGTTGTCTAGGGTGACAATTCCATAAGGATTTAGACCTTATTTAATAAAGAAATATGGTTATCCATAATTCTATGTACCCAAAAAATTCTTAGAAGTTGACCTCTAATCCAGGAAAAACAAACAAACAAACAAACAGTTTGGTCCTCTTGTGCATGAGCATGAACATTGTGCATCACTTTACAAATAGAGAACATCATGTCTAAGTTTTCTTGGATTAAAAATGGTCATATTCACGGATGTACTATGAAATAACACACTCATGGTCATATTCCACACAAAAATATGTTACTTTCAATATTGACAATATTGTCTTTTGGTGAGATACATTGATATCCACAGATGACCTTTTTGGACCAAATTTACAACAGTGTGTCACAGCTATATTTGGGCCAAACAGCTTTGATGAGAGCCGACTCATTTAAACCGTAAATCTACATCTGATCAACTCCTGGTGTTTGCAACAATTTTTTTTTATCACATATAAACGTTTTGAAACTTGTCTGATTTTTGCCATATCTAGGCCACATCTAGGCCTTTTTTACGGTGGCCAAGAAAAGCAAAACAAATTAACAAAACCAAAACAACAAATTTAAAAACAAAATAACAAAACCGAAAACAAAACAATGAATCCAAAAACAAATGAAAAACAAAATAAAACAGAAAAAGAGGATAAAATCGAAACCATAATAACAAAACCAAAAACAAAATAACAAAACTGAAAACAAATTAACAAATCAGAAAACACAACAACAATTCAATAAGTTTTGTTATTTTGTATGCAGTTTTGCTATTTTGTTTTTCGGTTTTATTTTGCTTTGCTCTTCTTGGCCACGGTACCTTTTGGCCTTTTATTTTGTAAAAGCTGGGAAAGTGTGGCTCACCCAATTCCAATGCTGCCACTTCCAACAGCAATGAGCCACTTAAAATTAATTTTGTATTGGTACTGTCAAGAAACATTTTCCCCCTCCTCCACTAGTTGATGTTGATCTAATCGACTACTACCTATGATAATCTTAAAATAACATTAAAAGAAACCAGACAATTAAAACCCAGCAATGTGTCTTATGATCTACAGTAGATCAAGTAAAGTAGGATTTATTGCAATGCGAGAATTTAATCTTTTATAATCTGCACTGGAAATAAACTAATTTGCTGCATCACAAATTTAAATTTCACTTGATTTTGCTTAGATCTACAGCATTCACTTTAGCCACAAAAATGTCTGCATCTGTTCCCCTAGACCTTGCATACATGTCTACGTCTGCTCCTTTAAAGGTCACTAGATAAGTTCGAACTATTTTACAATTTCTTCTGCCAAGAATCATACTACTGTAAGAATCTGTACTAGGAAACACATGTTCTAATACTGTAGCTTTGTGCCAGGAAAACGCTGCTGGACTAGTAGATCTATACCAGGAAACATACACATGAATGTACATCTGCAAATTTTTACATTTCATCGAGCCCATACATTTATAAGGGAATTATTTTATAGAATAAAACACCTATTACTGTGCTCATTGATTGCGGTGCATGCTCAGAAGACTAGTGGATTGATCATGAGAAAAAACATCTCTCCTGAATCCATTTATCTATTAAAGACTTCCAATTGTTCATGGTTTGCACAGTTGCCTGCTTAGGAGGAGTTGCAGATAAAAGTGTGATGATGATGTGATGGCACACTAACCTCAGTTACGATCATACAATTCCCCTGAACAACATTTATAATAGGATATGAGCCAGGTTTTGGCATCTTAGTAATTGTCCATGCGTTACAGGCAATGAAGTAAAGGCATTATTTTATTACCGGTGAAAATTGCATTTTTGTTGAATGACGGCAGACAAGGAAGCAGTATATAAAACAATTTTAACTGGGCTTTATTGAAATAAACAAGAAAATAATTTGATCAAAATAAAATTACTTCAGAAAATCTAAATAAAAAAATTACATTTTACACAGATTCTAGTGTCTCATTATATTTACATGTCTTTTATTTATAGCCCATTACCACGTGTGATAGTAAGGATGCACTGGATACCTAATTCACATGCTATTTACAAGCTACTCTAAAATCCTTCAGTTAGCCGATACTTCGATTTTACAATAAACAGTACATGCCCAAAATTTGGGAATTTGGAATTTCATTATTTAATTATTCCATTAGTAGTTCCTTAAGCTTTTACAATTTGCCAGTTTCTTACAAACTTGTGTGTGTAGGTGTATTTAGTGGTGACTAGGAAGCCCAGGCTGATAACATCCTCATATCATCTTCTTCCTCCATTCTTTTCTTAGTTGCTGTTGAACAAAAAACAAAAGCAAAAAAGATTGGTTACCATTGGTAACACTCTTAGTATGCTTTTGGCATGGTTGCGTCTCAGCATGATTGAGTAAAGAACGAAGATTCTTACTTGTACGATGACTTGGTCTTGTGCTGGGGAGCTTAGATGTTGGTACAGTGGGTAGCCCGCCCATGGTTTTCATACTTTCCTCAAGATCCTCCTGTTCCAGCTCTTCCAGTTCAGCCAACAACTCATCCTAAAAATAAACAGACAGGAAGAAACAGTTCACATACAGTGGAACCTCGGTTTACAAGTAATGCAGTTTGCGAATGTTTCGCAAGACGAGCAAGGATTTTTAATAATTTTCTACTTGGAAAACGAGTAAGTCTTGGCAAGTCTACGAATACCGAGTATCATGCATCACTCATGCACTTCTTGTTTTAACGTTGAGCGTCACGTGAACACAACTGAGCCAATGGTTTTTCCTCTCTCTTGCTCTGCGGGTCATAGGACACCGTTCCTCTTCACACACAAACACACCTTTCCTCCTTTTGCCTTCACACACACACATGTAATACATCATTTTTATGTATTTATTTTTTTGGGCTGTGGAACGAATACATTTCCACAGTTTCATAAGTTTCCATTATTTATTTTGGAAAAATAAAGTTTGGTTCACGAGTGTTGGGATGTACAAGCCTGCTTCTGCAAACAAATTATGTTCGTAATCCAAGGTTCCACTGTACTTCTTTTTTAAGCATTACTGTACACGTTTAGTCTCAAAGTAAAATATATTTAGTCCATGACAATTAACTACATAATATTTTTCCTTGCCCTAGCAATAGTGGACTGTACCGCGTAAAGGCTGGATGTGCTTTATTAAATTTTAGCCATTGATCAATATTTCCATGATAAAGTTAGGGGATGAGCAAGTCATTATATAAAAAGGAACAACAGACAAGCATTTGTGTTTGCATTTTAAGTAATTAAAGTCAGTAATAATCTACTGGGTTTATGTCTGTGAATACCATAAAAGTAGAACAGTATCAGGAATTACATTCAAACAAAACAAACAAAAACCAAACTAGTTAGTTGAGTTGTCTTTCCTTTTGTGTAATTCAACAATGCTATTACTATCTATCTTTAGCTTCTATTTTAAATGTATTCAAAGGCATCAAGTTCATTGTATGTATCTGTATTTTACATGCACCTTCTTAAATCACTGATAATTATGTGTTACCAGAAAATATCCCAGTTTTAGTTTTCAATTATGTATTTCACTCTACGTAATGACTTGGCATGACTGTCCCTGATTCATGAATCTGTCAAGTAATCAACCAGCTGTTCTCAACACCAATCTGTATTTTTTCTTATTCTTTGTGCCATTACGCTTGCAAAAATCCAAAGAACATATTCACACACTTGGGCTACGTTCACATTACAAGCCACATTGCTCAATTCAGATTATTTTTAGTCAGATTGGATTTGGGTATCATGACTATTTACAATTACAAGTGACTATTATCTGACTCAAACATGTACACATCTGTCCTCTGAAATAGCATACATGTACACATGGATATGTCTTGGTTCTTGCCATCTAGGCTAAAATAATGTCATGAGTTAGTGCGGCAACTCATTTATTTTAAACAGTGTATGCAGATTTGCTCTGCACTGGAAAATGGCATGTAGTTAGTCAGCTGTATATGTTGAACTCCAGAAGAAGAAAAACAGGTGCTGACAGATTTATTATTAGATACTCACTTTTCTCTCTAAATTGTAATTGTACACTGTGCTTACACTGCCGGCACGAAAAGTCTGAAACAATTAATTTATTCTTTTTATTTTTCCTGACAGCGGGGGGCAAAAGTGAAGTTCTCCTTCGCTCCTTTGTTGTCTTCTGTACTCCTGTACTTTTTTTTTTATGAATGGGTGGGTGCCAGTCCGGTGCTTGATTTTCCACATATTTGAGCCGTTCATATGTGTCGAGGTTGAGTCAGGTGCGGGTATGAAAAATGCATTACCTGTGCATAACCATAAAATTATTATATAAGCCTTTATATAGAAATAACAGGCATATTTTTGCTTTCATTCATTTTCAGTTTGTTCACCATGCTGGTAATTTTCTATTTGAAAGTAACTGGAGAAATTGACTTGGCTCTTTACTGTGATTGCTGGCATATCCAAGTAAGTGCCCGAATTGCTTTGTATGCAAAGCAAATATGGGAGCAAGTATTTTATTTATTTTAAGTATTCTATCTCCTATGCCTGGCTCTTAAAAGTCCTCCTCACTACTCCTAACAGTTTTTCACATTAGGAACTCTTGAGTGTTGAGATGGTTGATGAATATCTTTTACCTTTACTAGGATCTACTTTTTAATTTTAACAGGAATTCTTGGAATATGTCCACAGTTGTAATATTTTTTTTTATCTTCATCATTAGGAGCAACACTTCACACCAAGAATTTTCAGCCCAGTCCAGATTTGTGCATTTGTGTATCAACAGTACAACATTTTACATGGATGCCTACATTTATTTACTCTTGTGTCCAGTTAGATTTTTGTCATTTGCACCTTGCAATACTATACTGTATGTTTTACACCACTGCACAATACTACCAAAATTATGTTTCTCTATGCAAGGACAGAGGTAAATGAGAAGAGAAATCAACTTGATATCATAAATGAACATAAATCAATAAGCTACATTGATGGTGTTACCTCGTCAAACTGATCACCAAAAGGCTGTGAAATCGCTTCGCTGATTTCCTGAGCTATTTGCTGCTGTTCTGTAATGTCGTCCATGAGAGAGTCAATGTTACCCATGTCTCTGAAAAACACAGAAAAAGGCTCAAGGTGAACAATTTGTGTGGAATGTAGGACTAAAAAATATATGACTTTACTTACACAGATATGAACTGTGGTCAGGTACAAATTTGCTAAACAAGCTAAGTAACACATTCCATGTTACAGTTAAAGACTGGTCTATGTTAATTTTGCTTTGTTTAATCCAAATGGGAGATCAATTTAAATAAACCAAAGAAAAAAAATAGTAGCTTTTTGCTAAAATAGAAGCATTTTCCTCTATGATATAGTTTGGGTCTACTTATCTCAGAGGGAAGCATCGCTGGCAATCAATGCAAATTTATTATTAAAGTTCTCATTAACTCGAAACATTTCTATCCTGATGAAAGTAGTCTTGTTCATTGTAACTCTTGTCCCATACACACAGTATGAGGGATTACTGAATGGTTTGATTAGGAAGAAAATTATTAAAAAGAGCCTCCACAGTTATACACCAATGGGAAATTTTGGAGTGATGTGTTCTCTCTATCCACCACTGCCACCATGATCAAAGTATCAACTTACAGGGTATCTTTCAGAAAAAAACTTATGTATACCTCATTTGTATAATTTAGATTTTAAGCTGATTTTAAGCTGATTTTAAGCTGATTTGGCAGTTTGTAGTGGCCCAACACTTTAAGACAATTGCTGTTTTTTCTATTACAGAAAGACATGAAGAATTACAAATTAATAAACAATCAGCTTTTTGCAATTCACAATTTTTATACTGTAAAATACAGTAAAAAGATTTATGTCCTGTCACTGTGAGTGAATGTTTCTTACATCTTCTCATGGACTCCTTTGATAGCTTTGGCAGCCATGCTCATGTTCTTCAGGACCTCTGTGTTTGTATTGGCATTTTCTAGTGCCTCCCGTTGAAACTCGATGGTGGACAGCGTCCCATCAATTTGAATCAGCTGCTGCTCAAGACGCTTCTTCCTCTTCAGAGCTTGAAGTGCAGCTATATAATAACATTATTATTGTTATTATTATTATTATTAACAACAATGCAAAGAGAGACAGACAGACAATCAGGAAATGCAAGTATCGCCTGGTGTGTGTGTGTGTGTGTGTGTGTGTGTGTGTGTGTGTGTGTGTGTGTGTGTGTGTGTGCGCTCCAGATTTTAAAATCAAGACATTGTATATTTTAAAAACAAATCAAAGGCACTTACTCTTCTACATTTCCAAAACAATGAATGGTAAAAAAAAAAACTGAAGGTACTTTAAATACATTTGTGCTAAACCAGTGCTGAAACGACACCATAAAAGTGACACAATGTAAGGTGTGGCTAGAGTTATGAAAGAAAATTTTAAGACTCTCAACTAGCAAGATATTTTGGGTGCAACTGAAGGTGTGCGTGTACAGTGAAGGACAGAAAATAATTGTTTCATGGCAAGGTGCTGCACTCATGCCTTTACAGTATCTACCTGCTGCTCAAAACAAAAATAATAACTGTGAGTTAACTGACCAAAAAAAAAAACGTTTTCTTGTTCTTTAAATATAGCAAATGTAAATGTACACTTAATTTTCTTAGTTATCCTAAACAAAAGAATATCGAAGAACATTTTAGTAAATAAACTATTTTATAAAAGAATAATTACTGTCAAATCACTGAAATTCTCCCCTTAATTGGGAATGTCTTTTGTACCTTTAACATACTAAATATATTTCACCAGTATGGAAATTATTTATCTTTCTAATGAAACAACAGGTGGATGTTTGAGGCTACCATTCGAGTGAGCTGTAGCACTGTTTCTAACTGAGCATGTATCTTTTATTATTTATTTATTTCCCCCCCCCTTATTACATTTTTGGTTTTTGATAAATACTAGGCAATATTAGGAAGTAATGATACCTAGATTTATCCTTTATTGTTAAACTCGACATGTTTAGTTATTATTTATTATGATTGTTTCTTGATATTATTATTTATTTATTTATTGTTAATATCAACTTCAGGAAAAGATGTAAGCTATAACTATACCCAACTAAACTAAAAACCTAACTACACTAAACATAATTAAAAGAGCTTTAGGTATTGTGTAAATTGTATTTTTCTTCGGATATTTGATAAACAGGTCTGACAGGTTTGTACAGGTGAGGTGATCTGCGCGGCCCATATCTGTCTGTGCAAAGGGCATAACCTGAAGTCTACTGAACCCACTATTTAAAGCATACCTCTTTTGTTCTTCGTGCCGTTCTTCTTAGCAACCATTATTTCCTGCTCGATTTTCTTCTCGAGATATTCCTGTTTCTTGCTAAGCATATCCTCGGTCTCGCGCAGTTTGTGGATGGCCTCCTGAGGCGTTGGGCCTCCGCGCGAGCGATGCTTGCCCTTTGAGCTCGAGCTCGATTTACCTCCAGAGGAACTCGAAGTCCCTTTGAACAACTTTGCAACTTTACTCATAGCGGCTTCTTTCTGATAACTGCGGTCTTAAATGTCCGTTTCTTTAATCCAGAAGGTTTACAGAAATCTAGAGAATGCGGTTGAAGCGTCAACAATACTAAGTGTCCACCTTCCGAATTCAACTCCAAACAATGACACACCTGAGTGACGTAGACACCTGAGAAGGGGCTGGGTCCGAGAGGCAACACTCAGCTGTATTCCATGTTTATAATACTTTAACCTAAAATCACAATAAAACGCTCAGTCATTGTAAAGCCTAAATAGTTAAACAACCAATAATACTAAATACGTACTTTGTTTAAACAATACACGGCCGCGTAGGCGTGTACAGTTCCCCTCAGGTTTAAAAATAATTTGTTGAGGCACAGCTTGATTGACATGTCAACAACCAATCGCATGGGTTTTCACTATAAACGCAACAGGCGTTCCAGTACTCCCCATCTTCCGGCTGTCTAGCTCACGTCACGCGCACCGATTTAAAATTCATGACGTCAAACCAACCGAACGCTATAGCATTCGAATGGGCTGAGAATAGCATTAGAATAGTCACCGAAATGTAGTGAGTTACAATTTGTTAGCACTTACAATCTTCAGTACAGTTACAGCCAGCAGCCGCTAGGACATTAAAATATTTTATCAAGCTCAAGAATAATAAAAAAGGAGAAAGAAATAGCTTTACTGTGAGCCCCAACCCAGTTGAAGTATGGCGAGCCTTTTCCCCGGACTATTCAAAATGACAGAGATATCTGTAATTCAGTTTTATATAGTCACAGTGAAAGTTAGGCATACCTAAATTACGTCACTGAAACAGATATTTTATTTAAGATTATCTATAAATGAATTTTCCTAGGCAGAATTAAAAATAAATATCACAAACGTCACTTTGACTTCTTCCAGGCGCCATCTGGTGGAAACTCTGTAACGCACAACATTAATTAGTGGTGCTCGCGAAAGCGAAGCACTACTATTATAATCTCTCAGGCTTATTATTATTTTTCTTTTTTTTCTTCCGTGTGAAAGTTTGGCGATTAACTAGTCCCGCACCGTTTGTCGCGTACCATAGACTTTACATTGAGACCAACATCAGCTGTGACATCAGCTACAACTATGACTATGACGTGGGAAGCTCTATGATGTCATGGCAAGCACGACTCAAATTTTCTTCAGGAAATGTACCTCTCTAGTTTAAATTCTATAATGGTGCTGCAGGATTCAAAGGTAAGAAGAGAGGCAGATGAAATGACGCACCCATCATGCCTAGTACCTACAGTAAAAACCTGTAGGTCAGTGTTGTACTAGTAGGTCTAGGTCTAGGTTCTTCAACATTTTTTCAAAATAAAGTTTGCAGACTACCTACAGTAAATATACGGTAAATGACCAGACTTTCCCATCAATGATTCTTCTTCCAAATGCTGGCATAGACAAACTTAAAATCTAGGCTTTGATAATGATTTAATTTAGTATCTGAATGAGTTTTAACCTTCTCATACATCTTTGCCCAAACATGAGATAAACAAACTTTCCTGAAATTTAGGGTATATGAGTCCCCATACTAAAATACACATAATGTACTACTACTAATAATTACTAGATGTGAGCATATCTTAGGGCATATCTTAGATCAGGGGTGTCCAAATCCAGTCCTGGAGGGCCAGTGACCAGCACAGTTTGTAATTCACCAACACCTAAACACACCCACTGAACCTAGTAATTAACAGATTAGTTAAATCAGCTGTGTTTGAGAAGAAGAAGCACCAAACTGTGTTGGACACTGGCCCTCCAGTACTGGATTTGGACACCCCTGGCTTAGATTTTTAAAACCATGTTTTCTTTTGCACTTTATATTGAAATCTAAAAGTTATAATGATAATGTAATACCAAGGGTAATAAATGAAGTCATGTTATTTACAGTGGAGCATGTTTTGGAGAAAGAAATCATTAATCCTGCCATTAAAACACAGGACCAAATCCAGTACAGTAAAGAAAAATATGGCAACAGCATGGCAAACAAAAAAAGAACAGAGTCTTGGGGGTGACACAGCACATTCAAAAACCTGGAGATGAAGTTCTCATGAAGATCGTAGAGAGTCAACAGAGAAAAGGTGAAAAGCTTGCTAAAGACTTCTGGGTCAAATCTATTGAAGGGGAGAAGGCAGACTTTATGGATTACAATGGGAAATCATTTTTCAAATGAAATCTAGATTATTTAGTTTCATAAATACAGGACAGTCCTCATGCCTGGAGTCTCAAAGTAATTAATACTCTTCAGATCATCAAAAAATATGTATGAGACTGAGCATTGTTATTGTTTTTAGCTGGACCAGACTGAGTTCAAGATTTTTCTTGTTGTCATTAGTAAACGCTGGAATTATGCTGTAAGTGAACTTACACATAAAATTATGGTACATATAAACATTTCTATACACATACCCCTGTCTTGTTACAAATATATAGTCTTGGGTTGACCTCTTCTAGCTGGTGAATTTTTTCTCTCCACTTTTCACCACTCATCTGCTCAAACTTAGAATAAACAATGTTTTGTACCTGCATAAATTCCTTGCCAAAATGTTCTTATTCATTTTTTGTGTTTATTTTTCAAAACTGCATTTATTATGTAGATGTGTGTTCATATTAGTGCACATTTACATTTATTTTTGTCAACTTTTTTCAAGGTGAAGATCCACAAATATTATGACAGCAGAGGGTATTAAATACAGACATTGCTTGGTCCATTTGAACACATATACATGTACTCACAGAGAGAGAGATTGAGAGAAAGAGAGAGACAGACAGGTTGATAGGTGTTTGGGGGCCAACAATGTGTTTTTTGTAACTTTGCTCAATACTGCACCACAGTTGATGTGAAATTAAGTAGTCAGGGTTTAAAAACTATAAAAATCAACAAATGCTGAGTTTCGTACCTTTAGATTCTTTACCAGGCTGTCATCAGTTTCTCCTTGTTTGAAATTTGTATGAAATGTGAAAAATGTGTATGAATAAAAATGATTAGATAGTCCCTGATGAGCAAGCTGAGGGCGACAGTGGCAAAGAAAAAAACTCCCTGAGATGGCAATAAAAAGAAACCTTGAGAGTAATCAGACTGAACAGGAAACCCATTCTCATTTGGGTGATATCAGATAGCAGGCAGGAATTTGTTTTGGAATCATACTGTGTGTCAGGCAGCTGGAAGTTCAATATAACAGATTATGTCTTTAAGTTAATATGGTCTAGATCACTGGCACAGCAGGAGCGGCATATGTAGCTTGATGAAGAGAAGAAACCAGTTAAGATAAAATTTTTGCAACAGTGGAACCTCAGAGTTAAGCAAATATTAAAGTTTATCATCATTAATATTATCATCTATTGCAACAGTCTGAAATGTGTCCTTAAACTCATGTTTTTCACACAGTCAATCAATTTATACCTTTAGAGTTAATGCTTAGTTTATTGATGTTTTGAAGTAGAAAAATATAAGAATACAAAAGCAGAGCAATAATATAAAGATTGTGTATAAGTAGAGTATCCTTAAGTTCATCTGTCTTAGAGTGATGTCCCCTTCTGGTCTTCTACGGGTAAACTTACTGTGGAGCTCTTTGGATTTGTGAGTGGGCTTCTTGGGTGTAGAGCTTGTCTTTTTTACTGCCGCTGTATTAAAAACAAAGTCTGTGTCAAATGTCATATAAGCCTACTTTATTCATGAAGGCAACTGTACATAAAGATAATTAAAAGATTTAGCCAAGTGACAGAAGAGTTTAGAAGTACAGTTAGCTACTAGAATTGGTTTAGGTTCACTGGTCTTTCATATTGTGTTTCTCTGTAAATTAAATTATGGTGCCTTAAGTGCCAAAGTTGGTGATTACAAGATGAATGATACAACTAAGCTACAACAAACAAGTTAGATTTATTGCCATTGCTGTTGAATGAAAAAACAAAAGCCAAAATCTTCCAGTGGTAATGCTCTTAGTAATGCTTTCAGCATGGTTGTGTCTCTTTATGAGATCAAAGATTCTTACTTGTACGATGACTAGGTCTTGTGCTGCCCATGTTCCTTCCCTTATCTTCGTGCACCAGCTCTTCCAGTTCACTCAACATCTCATCCTAAAGATAGACAGATATTCTTTCAAAAAATAGTTGGGAAAAATGATTTGATTCAATAATGCTATTATTACAGTATCTATTTTTAACTTCTACTTCAAATGCATTGAAAGGCATGATCATTACATGTAACTGCATTTTAACCTGCACTTTTCCTAATCACAGTTGATATGTTAGATATTTGTCCACAAGGTGGCCAGAAAAATATCAACCACGAGATAACCTCTAGGATTATTTCTAGAATCATTTCACTCTGCGCATCACTGACTCACGAAACTGGAAAGTAATAAACCAAACTGCTTTTCTGTATTTTTCTTATAAATATAATAACTCAGCCTCAGATTTTTTTTTGTTCAAATTTAATTTGTGTGTCATTTCACACGGTTCACATTCACAAGTGACTTTTATCTGCACACATTGATGCGTCCTGGCTCTTACCATCTTACGATTTGCAGATCCAATCTGAAAAACATCGGGTGCAGTTTTCATGAACAGTAAAAGAATTTAGCTGAATTGAGCAGGAAAAGCACAAAATTAGGATGAAGAGGTGGGACCGACACCATTGCTAGATATGATGCATTCTTATGAAATGATTGGTCAGTGAACATTGGTAAAAAAAAAATGCTTGCCCCTTACTGATTTCTTATTTTTTTGCATGTTTGTCACACTTTAAGATCAAACAAATTTAAATATTAGTCAAAGATAACACAAGTAAACACATCATGGAGTTTTTAAATGAAGGTTATTATTAAGGGAAAACAAAATCCAAAACTACATAGCCCTGTGTGAAAAAGTGGTTATTTATTTTCAGTCTACTCTATTTCTACTTGAAAGGAACTGGAGAAACATGGCTTGGCTCTTTACTGTGCGTGTACATGTAAGTGCTAGGTTTGGCCCGTATATAGAAAACATGAGAGCAAGTACTTTGTCTTTTTGTCATTTTCTCTTCTGCTTGAGAAACTCCTCTGTGTCATGGGTCTAGGTGGTGTTACTCGGGCTAGACCGGTTGATGGTGTGGTTGCCGTGGGCATGTAGGGTAGGCATGAAGGCAGGAGGGTTTTCAAACAGAAAGAGTCTTTATTTACAAAACTCAAAACAGACAAACCAACAAAGGAACCAAAACCACAAACTATAACTAGGGCTCTTTAAACAGACACAGGGAAACCAGGAGCTGAGCACAGGGAAACCAGGAGCTGAGCACAGGGAACTGGCATAAGGAAACACAGGAAACTGAATAGGGAAACATGGAGCTGGAGCTAACTAAAAGACACATAGGGGAACTAGAGAGGAGAGACAGGACTGGACTGGAGAGACAGGACGAGAATGAGACAGGACCAGGGACACAGACTAGAGACAGGGCTGGTTAGTAGCTACACGGAAAATGGAGACGCTGGACGCTGACCTAACCGGGTTAGTATCTAATGGAGTTAGTACTGACCTAAAAAGGAAACAGAACACAAGAAGCAATGCACACATGAGGCTATTCCAAACTAGCGGCTAACCTACTAGCGACCAGAACCACGAGCAGTCAATCCCACTAGAGGCTAGCCTACTGAAGGCTAACCCTACTAGCGGCCAAGGCCTACTAGCGGCTAACCCTGCTAGCAGCTAGGCCCTCATGTGGCTACACAAAACTAAACAGACAAAGAACTACACACGAAGGCTGACACTGGGGGGATGGGGGGGAATGGGACACAGAACAGTACTTACACAGGAGGAGACACAGCGTAACTAAACACTGAACAAGGCAGCTCCATGAATCCACTAACACAAGGAACATCAAGAAAACAAATAGAGCCCTCTGTAAACCAAGGTAAAAACAATATAACTAAAATATAAACTCAAAGAAACAAACAAAAAGGAATGCCCACATGATGGTAAAAGGATATATATACTGTAAACAAACAATGCTCGACCCAGTTTCCCAGAACAAACTGCTATTTATAGAAACTTTAATGAGCCACCTCGGTTCAGGGGAGCCCTCATCACCTGACCGAGGTGCCTTCTGGGAAACTGAGTCTGACAACAAAACTACAAAAAAACAGACAAGAACAGTGACCTCTAGTGGAGGTTCCTAACACTCTGCTTGAGAAGTCCTCCTCACCACTCCTAATATTTTTTCACTCTTGTAAGCGTTAAGACATTTGATGAATAACTTTTATTTTTACTAGGATATATAATTTTTTTGGGTGGGAGAGGGGGGATGCACACAATTCTAAGAATTTTCTCAGAATTTTGTCACTAACAGCTCTTTGCACTAAGAATTTTCATCAATATACAGTAGCTCAGATTTGCGCATTCAGTCAGCTCTAAAAAATTTTGAGGAAAAAATCTGAATCAAATCACTTCGAAGGTAGTCTTATACAGTAAGAATACCTTCACTACTGTACCTTATTGTCCAGTTTGATTTCTGTCACCTACAAACTGCAATACTATATGTTTTCCGCAATTGCAGAATAAGGACAGAGTGAAATAAGAAGAAAAACTGACTTAACTATCAAAAATTAGCAAACCATTAAATCAATAAGCCATTGCAGTAGGTGAAACACATGACTTTTACTGATGGTGTTACCTCATCGAACTCATCATCAAAAGGCTGTGAAATAACATTGCTGATTTCCTCAGCTATTTCCTTCCCTTCTGTAATGTCATCCATGAGAGAGACAATATTATCCATGTCCCTGAAAAACACACAAGAAGACTCAAAGTAAACAATTTGACTCTGGGAGAATTTCGTTTTAGTAACTATTTTATTTCAGTTTACAGTTTACTGGAGTAGATGTGACTAAAATATTTGATTTTAATTACACAGATATGCACTGTGGTCAATTTTCTAAACAAGCTAGAAAATCCATTTCACGTTACAGTTTAAGAATGGACTACGATATTTTCGCTTCTTTATTCCAAATGGTGGGTCAAATTAAGTTTGGGGCTACTTGTTCCTGAAGAAAGCATTGCTGGCAATCAATGCAAAGATGTTCTTCTCCTTAAAGTTCTCCTTAACCCAACAATGAAACATTTCCATCCTGATGAAAGTAGTCTCGTTCAGTGAAACTCTTCTGAATGGTTTGATTAGGATGAAAATGATATAAAAAAAATTGCCTCCATGGTTCTACACCAATGGGAGATTTTGGAGTGATGTGTTAAATTTTTACAAATTTGTGAAATATGCAAAGTTGATTTGAAGCTGATTTGGCACTGATGTGGCCCAACACTTTATGAATTTTTTTTCTTACTTAATTTCTCAACTATTTCAGAAAGACATACTGTAAAGAAAGATAAATCATTAAACAAACAGCTTCACAGTTTACTAATATATGAAGGATTTATGTCCTGTCATTGTGAGTGAATGTTTCTTACATCGTCTCATGAACTCCTTTGACAGCTTTGGCAGCCATGCTCATATTATTCAGGACCTTTGTGTTTGTATTGGCAATTTCCAGTGTCTCCAGCTGAAACCCAATGATGGACAACACCCGATCAATTCGATTCAGTTGCTGCTCAAGACGCTCGTTTTTCTTCAGTGCCTGAAGTGCAGCTAGATAATAATAATAATAATCATAATAATAATAATAATAAAAACAGCAAAAATCATGCAAAGATGGAATACCATAAATTTAACTTTTGAGGTCAGAAAAAGAAGCACATGAAAAGTGAACTTTTCAGTGTCCCCTCCCTCTGACTGCCCATCCCTCTGGCCTAACTTTATTGTGACTAAATAGCGCAGCTACAAGTAAGGGTGCATGGCATACCAGTATGATGATATACTATTAAAAGAAAATAATTTTGACGTCATTAAATTACCATTATTGATGATGTCATAAAATATATTAAAATGTTACCTTACTTTCTAAAGGACAAACAAATGTCAAGAAAAGAAAGCTGTATATTTAGTGCTCAAGCACTAACTGTGGCATCGGCACGATGACGACATGACTATGATGTCATCGCCATCGCTCTGATGATGCTGTTTTAATAGTGCTTTTTTATTTTCTTTTTTTCAATCATCCGGGCCCTTTTGCTCAAATTTGCTCAGAAACAGTTACATGTTTACATGTAAACTCTGTACACTTCTAAATCTCATTTGGCTGAACAATTTTCACTATACATGTCATGGGCTCAACTCAACTTGAAGTCAGATATTTTGGGTCATTTGTTAAATGCACACAATTAAAATGCATAATGCACACACACACACACACACACACACACACACACACACACACACACACACACACACACACACACACAGTATACACATCGACATTATTCACACACTACCCATCCTACATGCACACTGTATACACACACATACACATCTTACAAACACAGGCACACTTCACACACAGTACACACATTGACACTATTCACACACTACCCATCCTACGCGCACGCACACACACACACACACACACACACACACACACACACACACACACACACACACGCACGCACGCACGCGCACACACACACACAAACACACACACACACACACCCTCTCCACATCCTACACAAATGATGACTGGCCCAGGCAGTTGCTTGGAACTATATTTAATATTGATTTAATAAACTACAGAAGAGCAAGAGCAACAGTTTTTACAATCTAAACAATGAAATAGTACAGTGGCAGTACTAAATAAAATAATAAATAAAGTCAGATATAATGGAAACCGGGGAATTAATGGGAAAAGGTTTTAAAAATTTTTTTTAAAAACCTTTTTTCAGTACTTTGCTGCATATAAAAGAGACTCACATTACAAGCAGAACTCACCAGATCATGATTCAGTATGTTTACATGCATAATTAAGTCCATTGTCAACACTGGCGTTTTCTCTCGGATTCTACTGTGCGTGTTTGTGTGTTGTACTTGGCATTTTAACAAAGACTTGTTTTAACAGATTCAGGAATGAACTATTCTATGTTGTTGATAACTGTCATCCCTTTCCTGTTTTTACAGTTAGTGAAACGGCACCCTGCTAAATATATTATATAATGATTGTTGTGTGAAATGTATTTTCTTTATTTCTTCAAGAAGTTGTTCAACAGGTCTAAAAGGTTTGTATAAATCAGGTGATTTGCGCTGGGCATATCTGGCTGTTAACCACACATTTCAACTACTGAATCCACAATTTAAAGCTTACCTCCTTTGTTTATCATGCCGTTCATTTTAGCAATCATTATTTGCTGCTCGATTTCCTCCCTGAGATCTTCCTGTTTCTTGTTAAGCATTTCTTTGGTTCCATGCAGTTGGTGAATGGCCTGCTGAGGAATCATAGCGTCTTCTTTCTGATAACTGCTGTATTTTATATTTTAGCTCTGTTTATTTAATCCAGAAGTTTTTGTGAAGTCTAGTGAATGCGGTGAAGAGGTGACAATCCTAAATGTCCACCTTGCAAATTGGAGGTCTTTACAATTATCCCTCGCGCTTACGCTTTAGGTTGGGTTTAAAATCATTTCCTGAGGCACAGATAAATTGACATGTGCACAACCAATTGCATGGTTTTCCAAGTGTTCCAAGAAATTCAGGTTCACCATGTTTCTTCTGTAGCTGGCAACCCCACCCCATAACTTCCACAGAAACGATGGCTATCTCTCCAGGTTGGAGTATCCGTCGCCTGATGTGCCAGATGGCACGTCACTAACTCTTCTCTTTTCATGTTTCTTCCGTCATGCACACTGATTTTATTCTCTCATTTTAATGTCCTTTTACAAACTTGAATTAGCTGGTTGTGGGAACTGAATACACTGATTAGTAGGTTAGCAGTTCAAGTCCCAGCTCCACCCCGTCTGCTCCAGAGGTAACATACAAGGCTTCTCCTGCAATCTGACCTCAGCCTTCTAACAAAGCTCGGATATGAGAACAAATAATTTCACTGTGCAAGTAATGCACAGTATAGGTGAAACAAATATTTATTTAGATTTATTTAATATTGTCAAATACAGTTTTTATTATTTTAATAAACAACTTAAATACTGAAATGTTAATCTTTCGGCTACTCGAATAAATCTAAATATCTCAGATTATATGTTTGCTTTTCTACTTATGCTGTTATGGACATACAGACTCAACATACAATGATCTTATGAAACCCAAACGGGCGTTTTATTGACAGTTTATGGATGATGTTAAACAGATAATGGAAAGAGCCGAATAGTGTTAATTGTGGAGATGACGGAGCTGGTGGACGAGTGCTGACAAAACGTGAAAATGGCACACAAACACGAACCAGGAGACGAGGAACCAGGAGACGAGATGAGATGAACAACACGGAGTAAAGCTTGCGGACTGGTGCGTGGACGGAGTCTGTTTAAATTTGTGTGGTCAGACGCTGAGTGAGGGGAAGTGAGGTGTATATAAAGTGTGGTGCTAATGTGAATCCGGTGTGCGCTCAGAACTCAGGTGATTGGGAACGGAGATTGAGGGTGGAGCCTGGTGTTTCCGTGACATATGCAACCTGATCTCATGATGTTGTTGTTAGACTTTTAGCTGGTCCTGTCAAGAGGTCGCCATAGCGAACCATCAGACCCGCACAACAACTTGGCACAGGTTTTACGCCGGATGCCCTTCCTGATGTAACCCTCCCATTTTATCTCGGCTTGGGACAGGCACTGAAACCAGGGTATTCAGCAACCTGATCTCATGATAATCACTTGAATGTTGGATCAAGGATCACTTGCTGATAACTGTTTTTTTTAATTAATCTATTGGTACATAAATATTTTTAGATGGCCAAAAAGTTTATAATAATATTATAGTAAAATACAATCAGGATTATGGATGATGGCATTCCAAGTGATGATGATGATCATAAGGGCCAGATTAGCTCTGAGACAAGCATAAAAATAGATTATGCAACAACATAAGACACAACAGTGAAGGAACAGGAATTTACAGGGAAAAGAGTTTGAGGTTAGTACAGACACCCACTATTTGGAGATGGAGATTAGGCTCTCCATACTTTGCAGTGTCTCAAGATCAATTTTCGAACATGCTAACACTAATCCACTTCCAGGACATCCTTAAAGTGTTTGATGATAGAACATGGGAAATTGTGGAAACTTAGACCATGGTTACAATGAATCTGAAAATAATTTCTTTACATATTTCATGTTATGCAAGGGAAAGTCTCATCTATGTGTCCATATGCATGTAAAACCTCTTAATTAAACGGGTATTCAAGATGTGGGGATGTGCTTCACAAGCCAGGTGCAGAAAATTCACACCAAGAGAAATCTCATGTTGGTTTTACTTAAGATGCCCTGGAAGATTTGTAAGCTTCACAACATGCACTGAACAGAACACCCTGTACTGAACAGCACATGAATGTGCATATACTGTACCAATACACGACTAGTAATTTTGAACTTTCTCCTTAAACTTTTAGGGCTTGAATTTCAATTCAATTCAATTCAAATTTATTTGTATAGCGCTTTTAACAATTGACATTGTCGCAAATCAGCTTTACACAATCAAAAGAAGTAAGTTTGTAAGAAATGTGAAGGTGTATTAATCAAAATGATAAGATTGTCCCTGATGAGCAAGCCGAGGGCGACAGTGGCGAGGAAAAACTCCCTGAGATGGTAATAGGAAGAAACCTTGAGAGGAACCAGACTCAACAGGGAACCCATCCTCATCTGGGTGATAACAGATAGCAGGGATTGATCAGCATAATACTGTGTAAAACTGGAAGTTCAGTATAACAGGAGATGTGTTTAAATTAAATGGAGTCCAGTTTGTTCCTGGAGGCTCAGGTAGACTGTAGGAAAATCCAGTCCTAAACTATCGAACGACTGAAGTCACAGGTCCCCAGAGAACAGCTGTCTGCATCAGTCAAGGACAGGACAGTCTTCGTGGAAACCATTCCCAGCCACCACACGCATCCCAGGCAGACCACACGGGGCATCCATGCGACGAGATCTCCAACCAGAAGCAGGACTCCAGGATGAGTTAGACAGGTCCAGAGCGCAGCGGGGTCTGGATCACTGGCAACTCAGGAGCGACTTGTATAGCTCGACAGAGAGACAGGGAGAGGGAAAAGGAGAGAGCAGAAGAGATGGAGAGCTGGCAGTTATATATGGTCACAGTCAAACATGTATAAGGTGAATATATATTTAGTGTAGTATGCAAGCAGGGATTCCAGCAGAACTAACTATAACAGCATAACTAAAAGGGAGAGTCAGAAGGAAACACAGACATAAGGGCTCCCTGAGATGTAAAGCAACCAATCACCTCACCATCAACAAACCTGAGTGAACAATGAGAGTGGGGAGGACAGCATCTAAACATACCAGTTCACCAGAATACTCTACATCCATGAGTCCCCCAGATCTGCTCCTTTACCTAAGGCTAACCTATTTACAAAAATGCTGCGCTAAATAAATAAGTTTTTAGCCTAGACTTAAACACCGAGACTGTGTCTGAGTCCCGAACATTAATAGGAAAGCTATTCCATAACTTTGGGGCTTTGTAAGAAAAAGCTCTGCCCCCTGAATGATGCTTTGATATGATAACCTGATCATTTAGTACATCCAGGTCATTATACTGTATACTGATGCTCTTAGCAATACAACAAGTCAAAAGAACTTGTAAGAGGCTTCGTTGATATCTAATTGGTTTGGGTCTTTAAAAATGGACTTAGAAGCTATAGAAGCTTAGAAGCTAAGTAATTTACTCTCAAAACAAACAAACAAAAAAAACTAACAAACTTCTAGAGCGCTTAATATTACATTTGTGTGAATATTTTATGCATATTTTTTTGGTTCTTCGTTGTTGTTTTGTTGTTTTTTTTGTCTATCTTTATGTATTTTTATTATCTGCTATTGGTTTTCTTGTACAATTAAAAACCAAACAAGCAAACTGTAGCTACACCGGTTCAAAAAAGTTCTCTCTTTCTCTCTTTTTCAGCAGACACCGTGAAAACTAAAATAAAATAAAAGGACATAAATATTTTAATATGTACATAACTTTCAATCATTTTTAAAGTCTCTCAAACTTGTTTCTTGTCCATTGATAAAACAGGCTCAAGCACCCCAGCATAAAGGAAATGCAAAATAATCAAGTAATTACACATCAATATCGTTAAACATAAATATAATTAAAGCACAATTACCGTGTGCGCCTAGTTAACTCTGACCCATAATGCCATCGTGACACAAAGACGCTCCTCATATTTAAATCAAATTTTAACAGCTGTCACGATCAATACAAAAACAGAAACATTAAAGAAACATCTTTTTGACAATTTCACACACAAAACCTACCTAGAACCTTTAGTTTTTTTTTTTGTTAGAGTGTGATCTTTTCATGAATGAAATTAATTTTGTGACAAATATTTTTTAAGAATCGATATGTTTTTTAACAAATATCCTTTCATCCTCTGTTTCATTTGGTGGGAGTAAAGCATCATTATGGTGTTTTCTGACCACCATGAAACATGACTATGAAGAGGTCAGGCACAGAAATATACTGATTCACAGTGATTCAGTGTCAGCCCTGGAAAGCATCAGGATGGTGACAGCCAGGAATTGACTGAAGAGACTAGGTATAGCAAAATTACAACATTTATGTGCATTCCAGCTCACATGGGCATCCAGGGAAACAAACGGGCAAAGGAAGCAGGAGGAGTGATACAGTAGATGTTAACATCAAAGCCAGAGGGGAAAAACATAATATGTTAAAGGACAAAGCAACAGGAAAAGAGACGCCTGTATGCAATCTAACACAGAGTAGACTTGGTGAGAAGTAGGGAAACAAAACATAAAGAGCCCATAATTATAAGCAGGATGTGAATCGGACACAGTAACCTTAACAGCACAGCACACTCCATTTTATAGGAAAACATCCAACTGTCCAGTGTTAGCAGTGTCATAAGAACCCATACAAATCTCACTTACTCATTGTCTATACCACTTTATCTTGCACAGGAGGTCCTGGAGGTCTATCCTAGGGACGTGGAGTACCAATCCACTGCAGTGCTCATTCACACACTACGAGCAATTTGTGAATGCCAACTTAATCACCCCAGCAATGGACTGTTCTCTCTGGCCAACACAGAGAGACTGAGGAGGAGCTTCTTCCCGCCGGCGATACAATCTCTTAATCAGTACACCACACAGTACTGATCCACTTAGCACATCTACACATGTTTCTGCACCCACTCTGGACATTCGCCACACTAGTGGTCACTGCACACCTGCACACTCATGGGCATAATGCACATAAGACACTTTAAATATGCACACAAGCCACTTTAAATACGTCACTTTACTGCATATTTGCACACACCTGGACATTCCGTTCTTTTATGTTCACTCCATTCCCACAATTCTATATTTTCTATTGTACAGTTAGATTTTTCTTATTTTTCTTATATTTTTCTTATATCTTCCTATAGTGTATATTTTGTATTATACAGGTATTTTATATTTGATTTTATTTCTTTCTTAGCTAAATTTGTTATTCTTAGTTAAATTTATATATTTCTTAAATTTACGTTTGTTTTAATATTTATTTCCTATAGATATTCTTTCTTAGATAAGTAATTTTTATTATTATATTATTCCTATTAATAGTCCTTTTTAAGGTCAGGGCCGTTGTCTAAGCATTTCACTGCATATCGTACTGTGTATGACTGTGTATGTGACAAATAAAATTTGAATTTGTATAATCTGCAATCCCAACTCACCACTCACAGGGAGAAAATGCAAACTTCATGCACACAGACCCTGACTAGGGAATTGAACCTGGACGCTGGAGGTGTAAGGCCACTAAGGATACTAATCAAGTCTAATACAAGCAAGAAAGTGAAGCAATGATGGCACTACAAAGGAAATTTGTAAAGGCTGAGAGGACACTGAGAAAAGTGTTTTAGAGGACTAGGAAGATCGTATCTAATGGGTTTCTTATTATGACCAGTAGGTGGCGGTAATGCAACATACTGAACACCGACCGTCGGCAAACTCCAAGAAAAGAAGAAGAAGGTTAAAATGGCGGAATTAGACGTTGGAGAACATTGTCAGGTTGAGTGTTGCAAGCAGAAAGGTCGGAAGTTTTTTACAAAATATCCATTTAAATGTGTCCAGATTTAAAAGCTGAATTATTAGTATTAGAGCAAAATATCTCACCGTGTTTGTTGTAAGGCCACGGTGCTGCTGAGCGGGTACTCATGAGTCAGCGTCAGTTATCAGCTAAAGTAACCAGAGATCAGATTTGTTTTCTTCTGATAAAAGAAGTCATTTAATAGTTTGACTGCATGAGAACAAGTGTGATAAATGTTAAATAAATTAAACTTTTTTTTTTTTTTTCAGTGCAGACTTCCTGCCATTTGTATGTGACAGCTGCTCCGGAGTGTTTTGGTGAGACATTCAGTAAAAGTTTGAAAGGAAAGGGTGATACTGTACTGAAATGCGTGCCATTGTGAATTACTTTAAAGTTAATTTAGTTTAGCAAATTTGAAGTTACGGATTGGTCATATTTACAGGACATGTGCTCATTATTTGTTTGTTTGTTTCCTACTTAATAGTCTTGAACACAGAAGCAGGGATTCACACTCCTGCCCAGAGGTAAGAAGTAGTCTGAAATGATCACAGACTTTTATACATCAGTCAGTGGGGAGAATGCAAGGCACACTGAATTAGGATATACCTGTGATACTTTATATCAGTGAAAGTGAGTTACCATAGTGACAGCATAAACAGATGTGATTTGATTAAATCAGCATTCCTCAACTACACATACTGCGCACATGAAGTGTCATCGTGGAATTCCAGGGGACATCTCTGATTGTCTCAAACACACTTTTTTAGTCCCTATGACGACAGGACACCGTTCGTTTCGAGCCCTGGTACATGTGGTGATGTATGTATAAACAAAATGAATTTATAAACATAAGTCTGTATGATTAACTACAGCAGCAGAAACAAAACAACAGCAACATGAAGTTAGAATTTGGTTTGGGTTCTTTGGCTGCATTTGCCATGGAATCTGGAGATTAGACCTCTTCTTTGTGACATCTGTACTTGAGAATCAGTATATAAATAAAAACCTGGTGCATACATATAAAATCAAATAAAACGGAAGAAATATTTTTTAGAATGGTATTTTTGGAAATATTACATTGTTCTTATATGTTGAAAGACAGAGAGGCAATGAAAAACAAAATGGATAGAAATGCACCTTCCTGGCACACAAACACTATTCCTATGTCAGGAAGATTCTTTATCTCTTTCAGACATTTCTTTTCATATTCTTTATGATGATCTCACAGTGTAGTGAGTAGTGATTAAGCCTTATGAAGCGTATGACACCTCCCTGTTTGTGTCTGGTAAAGTGCTGATGTTTTATGCGAATTATTAAGCAGCGACATCTGGTGGGTTATAACAGGCATAAGGTCCAGTCTTCACTGAATTTCTGTCAGTCTCATTCGTGGAAATTAAATTAAGATTAACAACATGTCTATATTTTCATTTAGATGTTGCATTGGGAAGTATGGGGAATGTACAGTATAAATGGGAATCGGGAAGTGAAAGTGAAATTGTTACGATAAACTCCTATTCCATTTTGATGATTTTTTTTCCCCCTCAGGTCTTGGTGAAGCAGAATGTCTTGGAGCCAGGAGTCAGTACATCGTATCCATGCACATTCCATGATTGCAAAGGCAGGGAACTTCTACCTGTAATCTGCCAACCTTGTCAAAAACATTTTTGTCTTGCGTATGTATCATTTTATGTAATTTTGGAAAGTTTATAGAGATATAATCATGTTTTTGTGGTTCTATTTTTATAATGTATTAAGGTTGTGCTGCTATGCGCTCAGTGGCGCGGTGGTAAAGTCCTTTTTTCGTCTGAGTTCGATTTCCAGGTGATGCTGTAGCCTCCCACTGCCGGGGGCCTAGAGACAGCTGATTGGCTGATCTTTCTCAGAGGCGAGGGATGGTAGGCACTCAGTGCTCTTACATCAGTTGTGGCTCATGGGTGTCTGTGAGCGGAAGGAGCGGATATCGCTTTCCTTAAGGCGTGAGCGGGCATTTCGAAAAGATGCAGTTGGCTGGCGACATGTGGCTTGGAGGAAATGTGTTGTAGTAGCCTTGATGGGAAAGTGCTCTAACGATGGGTGGGAATTAGACATGACTAAATTAGAGAGAAACCCCGTCAGAATTGTTGTACAGTGTAGAAAGAAATAAAATTCAGGAAAGACCATTGAATTAGGTGTTTTTGACTGGTAGTGTGTGTGTTCTTACGATGCAGCCTTCTCTACCTTTGATTAAGTGGATTATATTTTAGTAAGCAATTTGGTGTCGTTTTATTTTACTTTCTCCTTAGCCATCGGCATCAGGAAGACCATAAGTGTGAGAAGTTGGAGACACCTAAACCTCGGATGGTGGCAACACAGGAACTTGTGCAAAAAATAGTAGGTGAGTCACAACAGTTGCATATATTTGTATTTAATTCAAATTCACTGAGTTCATTATATGTAAACTATATATAATATATGTATACACATGTACAGTCGTGGCCAAAAGTTTTGAGAATTACATAAATATTGGAAATTGGAAAAGTTGCTGCTTAAGTTTTTATAATAGCAATTTGCTCCAGAATGCTATGAAGAGTGATTATATATACTCCAGAATGCTATGAAGAGTGATCAGATGAATTGCATAGTCCTTCTTTGCCATGAAAATGAACTTAACCGAAAAAAACTTTCCACTGCATTTCATTGCTGTCATTAAAGGACCTGCTGAGATCATTTCAGTAATCTTCTTGTTAACTCAGGTGAGAATGTTGACGAGCACAAGGCTGAAAATCATTATGTCAGGCTGATTGGGTTAGAATGGCAGACTTGACATGTTAAAAGGAGGGTGACGCTTGAAATTATTGTCCTTTCATTGTTAACCATGGTGACCTGCAAAGAAATGCGTGCAGCCATCATTGCATTGCATAGAAATGGCTTCACAGGCAAGGATATTGTGGCTACTAAGATTGCACCTAAATCAACAATTTATAGGATCTTCAAGGAAAGAGGTTCAATTCTTGTTAAGAAGGCTTCAGGGCGTCCAGGAAAGACCAGCATGCGCCAGGATCGTCTCTTAAAGGGGAATCTGCTGCGGGATCGGAGTGCCACTAGTGCAGAGCTTGCTCAGGAATGGCAGCAGGCAGGTGTGAGCGCATCTGCACACACAGTGAGGCGAAGACCTTTGGAAGATGGCCTGGTGTCAAGAAGGGCAGCAAAGAAGCCACTTCTCCCCAAAAAAAAACATCAGGGACTGATTGATCTTCTGCAAAAAGTATGGCGAATGGACTGCTGAGGACTGGGGCAAAGTCATATTCTCAGATGAAGCCTCTTTCCGATTGTTTGGGGCATCTGGAAAAAGGCTTGTCCGGAGAAGAAAAGGTGAGCGCTACCATCAGTCCTGTGTCATGCCAACAGTAAAGCATCCTGAGACCATTCATGTGTGGGGTTGCTTCTCATCCAAGGCAGTGGGCTCACTCACAATTTTGCCCAAAAACACAGCCATGAATAAAGAATGGTACCAAAACACCCTCCAGCAGCAACTTTTTCCAACAATCCAACAACAGTTTGGTGAAGAACAATGCATTTTCCAGCACGATGGAGCGCCGTGCCATAAGGCAAAAGTGATAACTAAGTGGCTCGGGGACCAAAACGTTGAAACTTTGGGTCCATGGCCTGGAAACTCCCCAGATCTTAATCTCATTGAGAACTTGTGGTCAATCCTCAAGAGGCGGGTGGACAAAAAAAACCCCACTGATTCTGACAAGATTATGAAAGAATGGGTTGCTATCAGTCAGGATTTGGCCCAGAAGTTGATTGAGAGCATGCCCGAATTGCAGAGGTCCTGAAAAAGAAGGGCCAACACTGCAAATACTGACTTTTTGCATAAATGTCATGTAATTGTCGATAAAAGCCTTTGAAACGTATGAAGTGCTTGTAATTATATTTCAGTACATCACAGAAACAACTGAAACAAAGATCTAAAAGCAGTTTAGCAGAAAACTTTGTGAAAACTAATATTTGTGTCATTCTCAAAACGTTTGGCCACAACTGTAGATGGTCAGCAATATTGTTTAAGGAGGTGGTACTTGTCAAAGTAACATCAACATGAATGGTGGCAGGACCCAAGGTTTCCCAGCAGAAAGTTGGCCAGAGCATTACACTCTCTCTGCTGGTCTATAAAATTACCTTACCCATCAGTTTAATTGTACATTTTATTTTATCATGGTTAATTTAACAGTTGACAAGTGGGTGGACGGATAACGTTAAATCAACTTGTCAAAGTGCTACTAGTGTTAAAGCAACACGTTTTCCTATGGGAAATAATGTAAATGTAGATAATCCATTCCATCACCCAAAAAAGATTGTGAATATTACTAATTTCCAACACTATAATTATATTTTTGGATACAAAATAATCAAAACATTTAGAAAGGACATAAATAAATTAAAATATGACATAAAGACATTAAACCTCACTTTGCACCGGCTGCTTTAAAAATGAAAGTAAACATGGCTTGCTTTTCTTTTTGCTGCCCTTTTTGTTAACGTTGTTTTGACCCACTGTGCTATGTCTTTATTAAATTCTGCACAAAATGCAAAAAAAAAAATAAAAAAATGTAAACCTGCTTTGCTTGGCTTGGCTTTCCACTGACACAAAGAAAGGCATGGCAAATCTCAAATTTGAACTCATCAGACCAAAGGGCAAGTTTCCACTGATCTAATGTCCATTCCATGTCTATCTTGTCCCAAGCATACAGTATCTTGTCTGCTTATTGTTCTTATGAAATAATGGTTTCTTTGCCACAGTTTGACAATGAAGGCCTGACTCTCACAGTCTCTATTGAACAGTGGATGTTGAAATATGTGTGCCACATGTAAAAGTTTTGGGCACCCTGTGTTTTTTTTTTTTTTGTACAAAGTTTTTTCTACAGAAGGAGAATATAGCATTTTAGACCTCCTAGAAATGTTACAATCAATTGACATCAATTTGAATGTTTACAATTTATCAGAATCAAAGAAGAATGCAGGCCCCAGTAAAGGCAGAAAGGGGGTGAAGAACAGTGCTACAGCTGCTAAAGTTGCTCTTATGAAACTAAAGCTGCATGCCACTGGAGATAAAGGACTGCCACAGGTATTTACCTCAGAGATATTATGTAACTTTAAAGGAATTGCTCAGTGTCAGTTTCTTTCCCTTGGATATAAGTTTACAGTCATCAAATAAATTATTTTCTATAGATTCCTACAAAATGTTTTTAAGAAATTATTACAAATAACTTGTGCAAGGGACTTACTACCTTTTATATGACACCATCATTAATTCTTTTATAATAACAGCATGCCTAATTTTTCGATAAATTGGCTTGCCAACCTTTTTTTTATTATTTTTTTTAGCTGTACTGTAGTCTGGTTTATTTGTCTGCATTTATATGTCCAGAGCAGTTTAAGCCTCTATAATTGCATAATCTTCACATTTGACCTTTTTTAAGGAGGAACCTTGAATTAATCCATCACACATTATTAATATTATACTAAGTATTAAAATGTATTTGTAACCTTGACATGACTGTACAATCAAACAAATTTTCACCATCAGCAGTAATTCTTGAATTACTCAATTGGGATTTAGAAATTGTCAAAACGGGGTCCTAAGAGCTATTTGTCTTTCCAGACAGAGAGGACATATTTCCAGGTGTTTCTACCTAAAGATCTCAACACGTCAAGCTTGCCAATGTTCTTTAGCTCCAAATGGACTGTGGGTAAAGTGGTCGATTTTGCAGCCGCTCAGGCCAAACTAACGAACAACAACAACGTGCTTACAGCCAAGGTAACTTAATATTGATGAGCATTCCCAAAGGTTCTGCTTAATCCTGTTCAGGCATGGATCATGGCTTCATCATTCCATAAAAATGTCGTCATTCAGCCATAACTCGCTCCATCCTAATTCAAAGATACTTAGAATCAAGACAGTCATGGTATGCTCATAAAATAAGCTATTCTCACAAGGTTCTTAGGTTCATTACTTAGTGGATAATATAACCCATGAGCACAAATTTTATCTATGCATGACATGTTTGTCATCCCAAGATGATTAAAAAAAAGTAGTTTAACTGTGCAGAAAACCACCTAATCTGACAACACAATTTGCAGCATTTTGTTGGTACTTTGTACCATTACTTTTGTATTCAAACATTTGACTGGTACTTTAGTTGGATCATCATTACCATCATTATTTATTAAATTCTCTGAATTCAGGATGCTTTCCTTCATTAATTTACAATTAAGTGTGTTACAGTTTAATTGATAATTAACAATGTAAGTCTTTCCATATTTCAGTCTTTATTTTTAATACATTAATCAATGACTCCAAACACTGGTCATATTTACCTTATCATGATAAGAAAGATTAGGATTTAAATCCATTTTAAGAAGAGTGTGAAAGTTGAACCGGTCTGAAAGGGTCTATTGAAAAGGAGTGCAGTATAACTTCCCCTAGACCAATGAACACAGTTCAAAATTCATAGGTTATTGCAGCCAACCATGACCCAGCAATGTTCATTGGATGGTAGGGAGGGATGGATGGATGGTGGAGTTTTTTGTGAGGTGACTTAAGACAGTATTTTGATCTATTAGATATTTCTACTCATTTCACTTTTCAGAGATCCAACATACGGATGCTTCCCTTCATACCCATATGTGAAGTGTAAAATGAACTAAAAGAAAAATAAGAAACACTCTTCGGTGTACATAAAGAAGAGCTCCAACACGTGTACATATGACAATCCCTCTGGTGCAGGTCCATTTATCGATATTCACAGGCATGCAGCCAGCTGCTCCCCTTTCAGTCTGTTTCTTAGGCCAGTTTTGAAGTGACAAATGGATGAAAAATTATGGTTTAATTATGGTGTTACTAACCAATAGATGGAAGGAAGGGTTATTATGTTGGATATCTGATTCAGTGTCTTTTTTCATACTCTGTATTCTTCTAAAACGTGCTTTTAAATATAAATATATGCATATAAGTAAATGCCTTAAACTTATTGGTCTAACATTAGCTAAAGTTAGTCGGTCTTGCTAGCCACCATAGCCTGAAAAGATGTTACGAGGGCTCACGACAGCTAACAACATAACACAGTTGCGGCTTACTTTCATAGAAAATCGGAGAAGAAAAAACAGTCACTGTAAAGGAGTTTCTGTACCTGGTCTGTGTTGTAATATCAACTGTGCCAGGTCTTTTAGAGAATGGTTGTCTTAGTCTTTCACAGAGTGCCTTAGCCCGACCACCATGTGAAACTGTTTCACTGCAGAGCATTTACTATCATCAGTACTTTGACCTTCTTCTTCCTTTTATGGCAGGTGGCATCCATCGCATTTACTGCTTCTTAATATACCCCTCATGTGGTAGCAGAATAAACCGGTACAGGTGTGGTAGTGTGAGAGGGACCTGTCCGCTACTAGTTAATTGATCGCTGATGGCATTGTTCTCGCTGACAGATTTCTAAAAAGGTTTGACCGGCAAATGTTGATATAAAGTATACTCTGTGTGAGAAGCACTCATGTATGATGCATAAAATGAGGGGTAAAAAAATAAACATAAAATGAATTACACATTTTACATCCTTTGGTTAAAAATTGAAGTGTTTTTCCACTCTCTCTGTGATGTTTTCCATATAGAAACTGCGATTATGTCATCCTGAAACTGGGGAAGCCATTAAAATGGATGCATGTCTCCAGGTGCTGCTCTCCCTATCAGATTCTCCTCTTCATAATGGAGGCAATGTTATCTTGGAATATCTGGATAATGAAATCTCTGGAGTCGAAGATGTCACAGCCTACATTTCTTCCTCTTGATCCAAAAATGAACACAATTAATGGTGTAAAAAATTGAATAAAATAATAGGTATCAATTTGTCTTCTGTTGTCATTTAAAGGCTAATGGCCAGACTCACTCAATAAACACTCAATTTTTGGTATGAGAACTACCTCTTTATTCAAATGTTTTCAACATTGTAAATTATTCTGAAGTCATTGAAATTATGACAGAATAAATATGGAATTATGTAGTCAATTGAAATGTGTTAAATAACCCAAAATATGATTTATAGTTTCAGTTCTTCAAAGTAGCCACCTTTTGCTTTGATGTCACCTTTGATGTCACTTGCCATTCTCTCTGTCAGTCTCATGACGTAGTCACCTGGAATTGTTTTGCAATAATCTTGAAGGATTTCTCAGAGGTGTTGAGGCTGCTTTTCCTTCACTCTCCAGTCCAACTCATCCCAACCAACTCAATTGGATTTATATCAGGTGATTGTGCGAACTCCATCACACTTCTTTGTGGACAGATATTTCTTGCATCATCTTGAGGTGTGTTTGGGGTTATAGTTCTGTTGGAAAACAAATGATAGGATGGCATGTCGCCATCAATGCTGTGGTAGTTGGTTAAGTGTACCTTCAGTTTGCAAATCACCCCACACCATCATATCTCCTCCATGCTTCAAAAAGGAAATCACACATTCAGGAACCGTCTTTTCACAATTTTTATGTCTAACAAATAATAGCCTTTGCATGGCAGACAGACAACGGAAGGTTAGAAAACAGCCTGAATAAAATAATTTCCATAACATTATTAGGATTTGCTCTCATATGAAAAGGTTGAAAACAGACCAACAAAAAAGAAAATTTCTGTAAGCTTTCATGAAATTCACAAGTTGAAGGAAGTGATTTTTAACCTTTAATCATTTTTGTAAGATTTTAAATTGAGAAATGTTAAACCACCGTGTCCCTTGCCTTAAACATGGACATACAAAACAATTGTTAAATGTTGCCCAAATTCATCTAGGAACGCACACTTTAGTGTTTTTATGCCAAGAAGTGACTAAATTTAAACTTTAGGTGGCCCTTCCTTGTGCGGATTCCTTGTTAAATTTGACAGCTGCTAATTTTCTCTTTACCGCATGCACTTTCACACACAACTACACACCCTCATGCACAGATCAGGTGTTAATATTGAACGGTTCCTGGCGAAACAGTGGTCCACCGCTTTGGGGTGAGTAAACAAGTGTTAATCAATGCTGCAATCTGCCCACTCATTAAGAATTATGGCCTCGGGGCTCCTAAAACCCTAAGACCATGAATGACTTTGTGATTTAGCTTTGAAGATCTGACAGGCCGAGCTGCTATATCAAGATGCCCAGTCAGCCACACTCCTGAACATTTGCACTCCCACTCTCTAAATAAATATATATATAGAGTTTGTTCAATTGTGATAGTAATTAATTTAAATAATATAATTATTTATATAATAAAAAATATATAATTGACTATATGACATTGTAATTATCTTTTAGGAAAGACAAATAAATAATTTTTTAACATCATCTTCTAGGTTTTTCATAAGCTTTGTCCATCTGTCAACAACCCTTTGTATTACCTCATTAAAAATGTTTTAGGCTGAGCCGCAAACCACAAATGCACTGCTGTCTTCACTTTTTTGTCATAATTTTTTTTTTAACATTTATATTTAAAAAAAAAAGAAGAAGACTGCTATCCAAGGGTGTTGTGATCTTGCATGAGTCCGCACACTTCTGCCCACACTGTTGACACTCTGCAAAACACTTTTGAGGTGTTGAAGAATCCACATTACAGTCCTGATCTTGCTCCATTGGACTTTCACCAGTTTAGTCCCCTGAAAGCAGTCCTACATGATGAAGATTCACTTGGATAGCAGTCTTCTACGCTTAATCTAAAGTTCTTCAATAAGCATGTCACAGTAACGAGCACTGCTGATTGTTGAACCTTCTCATCATAATGTATCATTACTGGTTAATAATAAACCTTCCCTGAAAAGTGAAGCTTTTTAAAATAGCAAAGGGAAGAGTACATCAGAAATGGGTACATATAAAATATAACAGATGTCTGAGGGTCAGATGTCAAGAAACATCTATCTATCTATCTATCTATCTATCTATCCATCCATCCATCCATCCATCCATCCATCCATCCATCCCCAGTCACCACCCACCCGAAACAGACCACACGGGGCATCAATGCGATGAGATCGCCAACCAGGATGAGTCAAACAGGTCCAAAGGGCAGAGGGGGTCTGGATCACTGGCAGCTCAGGAGCAACATGTGTAGCTTGACAGAGAGACAGGTAGAGGGAAAGAAAGAAGAGAGAGAAGAAAAGATGGGTATGGTCACAGTCACGTTATAAGGTGAATGTATATGTAGTGTAGAGTGCAAGCAGGGACTCTGGCAGGACTAACTATGACAGCATAACTTAAAGGGAGAGCCAGAAGGAAACACATACATGAGGAGTCCCTGAGATGTAAAGTAACCAATCACCTCACTGTCCACAAACATGAGTGATCAATGAGAGTGGGGAGGACAGCATCTAAACTAACCAGTTCACCAGAATACTCTACGTCCATGAGTCACCAAGATCTGCTCCTTTACCTAAGGCAGGTCTATTTACAAAATGCTTGGCTAAATAAATAGGTTTTTAGCCTAGACTTAAACACTGAGACTGTGTCTGAGTCCCGAACATTAATTGGAAGGCTATTCCATTACTTTAGGGCTTTGCAAGAAAAAGCGTTGCGCCCTGCTGTAGTTTTCATAATACACAATACTGACAAGCAGCCTGCATCTTTTGATCGAAGTAGGCGTGGTGGATCGTAAGACAGCAGGTCACTCAGATACTGAGTCAAAAGTAGTATTTTAAAATCGATGTGAATATTATCTACATGTGTTTCAAATGAAAGACTGAAATCTATAATCACACCAAGGTCTTTTACTGTTGCACTTGATAGACTGTACAAGCCTCTGGAGGCAGTGTTATGATCTGGGGTTGCTTCAGTTGATCAGGAACCCCAGATCATAACACTGCCTCCAGAGGCTTGTACAGTGGGCACTGTGCATGATGGATGTTTTGATGTTAATTAACTTAACTAAATCCTGATAAGACAGACATTTTAATTAGAGGACCACATGCACCTAATAGCAAGCTTTTTGATTACACAGTAACTTTAGATGGCCTTTCTGTTCTATCAAGTGCAACAGTAAAAGACTTTGGTGTCACCCATCTGGTACCTGAATTTACAGAATAACAAGGTAATTGAATTAGTGATTTTTTTTCTTTTATAATTTACTTTTTTAAAATTTATTCATAACCACCAAGGCCTATTGTAAATTCACTTATATGCATTAATGGGATTTGGTGAGCTATCAATGGAGGTACCAGGAGGAAACCCACCGAGCACGAACACAGACCCGAGCCGGGACTCGAACCCTCAATTACTGCCTAGAATATCATAGTACCTTAACTGAAATTATTTATTTGTGCTAGAACATATTGTGGTTTTGCTCATGTGCTCCACCATTGTTTTTCATTACCCTTTCTCCTACGCCCAGCTACTTGGCACTATATGGGAGTATACACCTTCAGATAAATTTAGATTGATTACATGTGACTTTTATTCAATGTGGTTCCTTACTTGTGCTCTCTCTCTCTCTCTCTCTCTCTCTCTGAGTTTGCAAAACAGAAGCCTACAAGGACAGCCTAGGTGACTCGAGTCCTCTTTGAACAGTCCTGGTGGCAGAAGTGGGACACAATTAACAGATAAGTTTGAGTTTATATTCAATTGAGATGGATTAACTATACTACTTACCTATAGTTAGTAGTAGTAGTGGTAGCCTGGTGTTACTGATTGGAAGGTTGGGTATTCAAGTCCCCAAAGGGCTGAACTTGTTTCATGGCTGAACTTGTGCTCAAACTCCACCTTCCCTATTAGGATATGTGAATTAAGAATTTTACTATGTTATGATGTACATGTGAAACACATAGTATTTGATTAATTAATTACCTTAATTCTCTGGCTCAGGGGCTGAAGACTGTGAGAAAAATTACTCCATGAATTTTACTAAACAGAGCTCATAGGGGAATTTATAATTTAACAATGACATGATGAGAATGTGTTCTATTCTATTAATGTGCATTAATCTGTGATGAATATGACATCCCTAACTGGGATGACATTACTGATTACATATCAAACAGCTTGGGTCAGTAGGTTTTTCTAAAAGCGCTTTGGGATAGGGGGTTAAAAAATTTAATAAGGGGCTGAAAAATGTATTCCTTTATTTCTGAGGGCAAATAAAAATGTTTTAGCTTCTTCTTGCTTCATCAGAGTATGAGTCAGTCTGCAAAACACCAATAACAATGCATAAAACATAGCTGACTTACTCAAACTATTATTCAGCCTCTTGTGCAGCCTTATTAACTTAAAAAAACAGTCTCAGAAAAGTGTGATACACAAAGGAGACTTTAAAATATCCTTTTGAAATTGTTACTCATGCTTTGCCATTTGCAGTTCAAGGAGATTATGTCATTAAACCACCCTTGTTGACAGATATACAAGCTATTATAGAACTAAAGAAAAAACATACTAAAAATCCTCATACTTTTATGGACACACTATATATAATTATTTCTATCATTACTTAATAGTTATTTAAACCTAATTTTATCCTTATTATTGGGTTTCTGTCAGAATGTGGCTATATTTTAACCACCTATTTAACATCCTAATGTTGGTCGTCAGTATTGTGAGTGGCCTAATATAATGCATCTTGTTTAGTTGATAGCATAGATAAGGGTATTGTGATAACACGTCGCCGTGTTAGTCTATTCTATTTTTTCTATATTTTCTGCATTTATTTTTATTTATATTTCAAGTAATGACCACATACAGTTCTTTGGTTTCATACACTATATATTTTATTTTGGCAGTTTGTTATCTGATTAGAGCATGTGCATTTTAGAAGCATTCTATCTTATGATGGTTGATTCAATAATTTGTTTAATAATTTTTTCTTCACATTTTAAAATAAATTCTTCTCATAAATTATATATTTTCCTCCTCCTGGCCAGAAGATGGTGTACCTGTTGAGAAGGCTTCTTACGAACAAGCAGCAGAAAATAGAAGAGGTCAACTGGGGTGCCCAGGAGGGGAGACTCCCCAAAAACTTATTTTGAGACTTGTTTGTGTTTATTTACTTGATTTGGTAGTTGAATTTTGTTGTAAATACAGTGGAACCTTGGATTGTGAGTATCTTGGTCTGTGAGTGTTTTGTAACAAAATAAAATAAATAAATAATAATAAATAAATAAAATAATAATACATTTTAACTTGATAAACGATTGAGGTCTTGATATACAAGTAGTACGCATATGCTTTGTCTGCCGGGTGTCATGTGATCACAACTGAGCCAATTCTCTTTCCGGCTCAGACTGCATTGGTTAAGCCAATGGGGCTGTCATGTGATGGACAAACGACTCAGGAAACCTGAAGACTCGAAGGTGAACTAATCAATTCTTTTTCTGGCTCAGACTCCATTGGTTAAGTAAGGGGCTATCATGTGAGACTTAGATTAGATAGAGATGTAATTCATGTACAGAACGATACGATACGAACGACTGATATTCCTCATGGCCGACTGAATGAATCATTCCCTGAGATGAATTGTTCTTCCAGATTAATATTCAGGTTAATTTGTTTTATTTTTACTTTATTATTTGTATTAATTATATTTATATGAATATTTTTGGGTTGTGGAATCTGAGTTTCCATTATTACTTCGATTTGATTATAATGAATTATCCTTGCAGTCAAGGGTTTAACTGTATTTTCTTTATTTACAACGTTATTTGTATTGAGTTAGTATGTAGTGTTATTTATGTATTTCCCATCACCTTTCTATTTAGTAAGGCTAGCCTATGTCTATAGCCTTTGTCTTCATTGCGTTTCATTGCAGAGGTCACTTAGGTTTTTCTATTTAGTCTTGAATTGGTGGTGTACTGTAAGTTTATTTGGCCGTATTTTGTGTTTATGACCATAAGTTTGAAGTTATTTTTTTGATTTAGTTGTCTTGTATTGAAAGTTTGGATTAGTTTTGGTAATTACTTCAAGTTGTTAAAATTAATAATTTTTTGCTTTCCACACTTGGTGTTCTTGAGCCTAGCAGGGAACAAGGCGGTCCCTTACAGTATATTTAACAGGATGTCATTACAGAATCTTTGACCTTACCCAGTTACCCAGCATAAAAGAAACCTGATACTGTGGCTTTTTAGAAATATTTTATGAAAGCATGGATGAAGTATACTTCTCCCAGTTGGAGAAGATGCACAGTTTAATTTGTATTCAATATTACGTAATTTCCAATCATTGTATATTACTACTTTTGTGAATAATATACCACCTTGAACATGGGACTGCTTTGAAATTTTATACCCCAGGTTTTTTTTTTATCCTGCTCATTGCTGCTCTAAACATCTGAGTACTGGAAATTGAAGCAGCAGACGAATTTCCTCTTGTGGGGCTTGTTCTGTGGAAATCCTTTGAAAAGAGAGAGGTCAAAAAAGATTAAGTACTTTAAAAGTGTTCATCTTTCTGAATGAAATGAAATGAAACACCCGAAAACAGTGATATCCACTTTTAGCTAAGCTAACTATATACATTTTTAATTACATGTGACTACGGGCTGAAGCCCAGTACACATTGTAGGACAACACCTTCTCACGCATCTTGGGGAAACCACAAACAGAATGCCGATAACACCTTGGACAGCATCAAAGCACAGAAAGGGACGGGGCGGCGCGTCTCACCGGTACTAGTGAGGACGAGTCATACACCGTCCACCTGTCGCCTGCTCGCTATAAAAGGACCGCGACGGAGCACACCGGTGAGGGGAAAATCTATACAGGAGACTTATTTGTTCCTCTTCTCCCCACAGACATGGCTCACACAGATCCAGTGGCGGGCGGGATAAGACGTGCCTCTTTCTGACCCCCGGAAGGACGTGCAAAACCTGGTCTCTAAACTTACACTGCATGACAACCGTGAAGCGTACCAGCAGACTTTTGATAGGACCGCGGTGCTAGAGGGATGTCCAAGGTGCGAGTGGAGCTCCATTCTTGTCCCTCTTCTGTCCGGAGAAGCACAGCGGGCTTACTTTACACTTCCCGCAGGAGACGCGGATGACGATGAACTATTAAAGTCCGAAATATTAGCACGTTGTGGACTCTCCAGTGCCCAAGCAGCCCTAGAGTTTCACCGGTGGGCATATGAAGCACATGTCCCTCCCCACGCACAGCTCGAGCGCTTATCTCAGATCGCCACCTACTGCCGGCGCTCATTGATACAGGAAACGCTGTCACCTTGGCACGGCCGTCGGTCATCCCTGCGTTAGCGCAGCAATGTCAACCTCTCCCGATGGCACAATAGAGGAGTCGACAGCCCGCTTCACTGTGGAGGACCGATGGGGAAGGAATTCTATAACCGCAGGAGTTG
The DNA here is from genome assembly GCA_013621035.1 of Clarias magur. Taxonomy (NCBI): domain Eukaryota; kingdom Metazoa; phylum Chordata; class Actinopteri; order Siluriformes; family Clariidae; genus Clarias; species Clarias magur. The sequence goes on from QNUK01000104.1 coordinate 1,474,780, forward strand.
TCCCTAATCTTCCTGTTCCTCTCCTCCTAGATGCACTACCTGAGCGGAAAGCCAAGTGGCAAGAACCGTATACTGTCGTCGAACGGTTCAGACCCGTGAACTACCGTCTGCAGCAGCCCAGTAAGCGTGAATACACCGAATTATATCATACCAACTTGCTTAACCGGTGGATAGAGCCGCTGCCGCGTGTCTCAGCTCTCGCTATGCTCTCTCACACAGATCCAGAACAGGTGCAGCGTGCTGAGAGAACTAATAGACCAGTTCCTTGATGTGTTCTCCACCAACCCGGGGCTCACCCATCTGGTACGACATGACATAAAAACACCACCTGGCATAACTGTCCGCCAAAGACCGTATCGAGCCTCAGAGGCCTGTCGCCGTGCCATTGAAGCGGAGGTAGAAAATATGCTCCGTAATGGCACAATAGAGGAGTCGACTAGCCCCTGGTCCAGCCCCATCAAAACAGTACCTAAACCGGATGGGTCGATATGACTATGTAATGATTTCCGCAGAGTAAATAAAATTTTCGATGCCTACCCCCTACCCAGGGGATTATTGATCAATTAGCCAAAGCATGCTTCATCTCCACGCTAGACGTAACCAAAGGCTACTGGCAGGTCGCCCTAACTCTGGAGGTGAAGGAAAAGACAGCATTCAGTACCGAACAAGGTCATTGGCAATACCGTGTGCTCCTGTTTGTTCTCCATGGAGCCCCGGCCACCTTCCAACGCCTCATGGACATTGTACTTCGCCAGCACTGTCACTATGACACTTCCAACTCGGACAACGTAGTTATTCACTCAGGCAGCTGAGTGAACATGTACACCACCTCAGACAGGTACTACACGAACTGCGAAAGGCCGGGTTAACGGCGAATCCAAAAACAATGCTTCCTGGGGCTGACCGAGGCATTGTACCTGGGGTACCGAATCGGCCGTGGATTGTTAAAACCACAAGAAGATAAAGTGGAGGCCGTAAGTAAGTACCCGGAACCAACATAAAAAAAAACAGGTATGTGCCTTTCTGGGACTAACTAGTTATTACCGGAGATTTGTGCCTAACTTCTCCTCTATTGCAGCACCCCTCACGAATCTCCTCAGAAAAGGACGGCCGGAAAAAGTACAATGGGCACAAGCGGCGGAAAGAGCATTTAAGCAGTTAAAAACCCACCTCACCGGTTCCTCCATCCTCTGAAACCCCGTCTTTAATAGACCGTTCACAGTGCACACGGATGCGTCAGAAACGGGCTTAGGAGCTGTCCTTTCACAGGACTTTGAAGGAGAAGAACACCCCATCCTATATGTAAGTAGAAAACTAACACCAACAGAACAAAAATATGCAACAATAGAGCGGGAAGCCCTTACCATTAAGTGGGCTATCGAGGAGCTAAAATATTATCTAGCCGGCCGGCACTTTACATTAATTACAGACCACGCTCCTTTCCAATGGCTGGCAAAGGATAAAGACATGAATCCCCGCATAACACGTTGGTTTCTCTCTTTACAAGATTACTCCTTCTCAGTCCAACATAGTGCCGGGGTACAACACGGAAACGCAGATGGACGGTGGTGCTGTGGCGACGGGATGAAGCCCAGTACACATTGTAGTGCAGCCACATAATGGGGTTGTTGATATAGGCCACATGTAGATGGTAAATAGAAATGAAACCTCCGGGCCTTATCGACGACCACGATTATGGTTATATTGTTCCCAACTGATTGTGTTTTGGCTCTCGCAAGCATGCGCGCTTGCAGCGCGAGGGAATCCCGATGGGTCACGTGCGCCGGCCTTGAGTAGGAGAGATGAGGATATACAGCACTGTTTCAGAGAGAGTGAGATTGTTTGCCGTAGCCACAGGATTACGTTTCCCTGGTGGATTAATCTTTCTGGACACCTTCAATACCCCTCTCATTCCGTTTTCTCGTGCTTCCGGATTGGCCATCATATACAGGTGAGACCGAGCCATCTCTCCTTGCTACCATCACACACTCACAATCAAGAACACGGACGCTGGACAGTCATACATATACTTTCTTTATTTTTGTATATATTTTGTATAATTGGTTTCTTCGGTGAACCTTGTTTGTTTTTCTTTGTTCCTTAATACACTTTGGGTTTGTTTTGGAATTGTTGTTGTGTCGCATCTTTACTTGTTCCGCAAAGCTCATATTACACCGGAAGTAAGTTTTATTGGCCCTTATTTAAATTCTCGATCCCGTCGCAGTGTAACTAGGTTTGTTGTAATAGCCGAGCGTTACATCAATGTAGGACAACACCATCTCGCACATCTTGGGGAAACCACAAACAGAATGCAGATAGCACCTAGGACAGCATCGAAGCACAAAAAGGGGCGAATCTTTTTGGAAGCAAAGATAAAAAAAACATGTGCAACTGGTGGGTAATTTCAAATTGTTTAGACCAGTTAAAAACCTCATGGAAATCTTCTCTCAATATTTCCCAGAGTTGTTGGTATAATTCAGCTGGGAGTCTATCAATTTCTGGGTTTCATCCAGTGGATAGCTGCTAGCAGTAGCCCAGTTCCTAGGGTTCAATGTCAATATGCAATACTTCCACATGTCATTCTGTCAGCTTTGGCAGCTCCTTCAATTAGCTTCTCTCTACATTGCAGGTCAGTCGCATTCCCATGGTACAGGCTGTTCAAAATCCACTGATTTTTTTCTCATTTTTTTGTTTGTTTGTAAATTAACAAATATTGCATATTACAAAATTGTTGAGCCTGGTCCTACCTTTCCCCTAGCTGGACATCACCCCATACTTGGACGGGTTTGAGGGCCTTCTCCTGCAGTGCCGGGATGAAGGAGAAAATAATATTGGGACAATGTTACTGACAGTAAGCCACTGTACAGAGCCTGTGTGAAAGTTTTAAATAAGAAAGAGCTAACTGGGAGGGTGGACAACCCATTGCAAAATGTACTTGTTTCGATGCACAGAACATCATTAAATTGTCATACATTTTTATGTAGATTTTAATTGGTTTTAAATATGCCAGGAAAACAGGAACAGATTTTTTTGTAACAGATTCAAGTGTCAATTTTATCCTTGGTCAGGCCAAAAATATAAGTATAAGAGCAAAAGAGCATTTATGAAAGTGTAATGATATGAAAAGCCTCTGTACTCAGTACTAGATGATGAATACCATTTTATACCAGATCTTAACCAATAGAATAACCACAACCATGAACTATTTTACTATTCAATGTTTATATTTCCAATGAATTATCTAAATGCTATTTTATTCAATTATTCATGGAGATACACTGATTATAATATATCATTATATTATATGTACTAGTGTAAATAAAAAAGTCTTCAATTTTCTGAGGTCCTTTTAAGGGCTGTAGGGCAATATAGAACATGAGTGGGAGGATGGTAGAAGAAAAAAACTGATGGGGGAAATTTACGTGTGTGTGTGTGTGTGTGTGAGTGAGTGTGTGTGTGTGTGTGTGTGTGAGTGAGTGTGTGCGTGTGTGTGTGTGTGTGTGTGAGTGATGTACGCAGGATCTGACTCCTCCTTGAGCATGTTATTATACAGACCCACTGAGATATATAAAAGCAACAGCTGTAGTTTTGTGGATTGGTCTAAGGAGAAAAGCACAGTCTATAAAGCATCTGTCTCTGAAGGGCGAACATCCTAACATACAGGTAAGTTCAAATATATTATGGAGATTCTTGATAAGTTTCTGTAATTAGGGATGATTAGTGGGTTTAACACACATTTTGTTATATACACAGTTCTTTCATAAGAATATGTCAACCATAGGTGGATACCCTGGATTAATAAAGTTATTATTGTTTAATAAAAAAATGACGGAATTATTTTACATATGATTTCTAGCGGTCTATATAGATCTTTTTTTTATTTTTTACTGGTGGTCAGTTGTTTACTTTTTCTTCTGTGATGTCATCCTGTAAAGACAAAAAGTGTATGTATTCTAAAAAAAGAATTACACTAACTTAACTGATGTGTACTTGCAATTTAAAGCCAATTTGTGATAGTATCAACATAGGCAGATGTTCACAGATGCCAAGGAACTCAGCATATTTAATGTATTCACATCTGTATTTCTCTAATATACTATGTGATGTAAACATGTTTTCTGATATTTTATAGATTATTTAATAGAAGTGTTCTATACAGTACTTCTCCGGAATGCTACCCTTGGCTGGTCCTGCGTCTCGGTCTGTGCGCACTCAGCAGAATCAGCCGCGCTTCTTTCGCCTGTGCTGGCTGTCGGTTGTGATTGTGGCGCTTCTCATCCTGTCCACAAGCTCCACATGTGTGCAATGCACCACGGTCGAGCAAGATCTGCACATCGTTCACAATGTCGACAACAGAAGTACGTAAATCGTAATTTCATATTAGACATGTATTTTATGTTTATACACAGGATAAGAACATACCAAGCCACACCAGCAGGCCTATAGGTCAAGGTCTCATTTGAGAAATATACTGAATGATTTGACCTGGACAAACGTATGCTGGATATATATATATATCTGAAACCTGACCTGGATTAATGATAAGTGACTCAAGTCTTGTCCCTTTTCTTGTCCTCTAAACTACAGGCCCTGAGATTGACCCATTCTGGTACGTGGGTCGCGGTGTGAGACCCATCGGCCGCTTCGGGAAGCGCGAGAGTGGTGCACCATTACAGCATGCACTTCTACTACTCCTGCACAGTGCACTCAGAAACACCGAGAGCGTGCGCAGCAGAGCTTCTTCTCCAAACACGGACTATTATCCAGAAGTGCACAAATCCAAAGAAGAATCATGTTATTACTAGAAGGGTGACCAGCAGCTAATTTCACCAAGATATAAGGTAGATTAATGAAGTAAAAGTACTATACTGTACATTAGAAATTATTAAACAAGAGAAATGAAATTTTACATGCATAACCAATGATATGTCAAAAAAAAATGAATGCACAAGATTCATATTTGTTGAAAAAAAAAAAAAAAAACAGATTTCTTTCCAAAAAGGTTTTTCACTTAATAAAAGGTGCATTGACTATATGTAACTGCTTTAAAATCATAAAAACATGTAATAAAAGGTAATCGCTACTACAAAGGGTCATTAAAGTACAGTAGTCAGGATCTTGTGATCAATTTTGTTCTATAATTGATTATTTTTCTGTCTCCTATTCCCAGATTAAAAATTTTATGTTCAAGTCTGTAATTTCTTTCACCTCATCCTCCAATTTTATTTATTGCTTGAATAATTGTACATATGCATCAATGCAATCTATATTCCTAATTAAATGATTAAACACATGCAAGCTTGACCATGTCATTTGGTTGTTGAAAATGAATCACGTCAATTTCTATTTAAAGGAAAGTACCTTTCAGTGGGAATGATAGGCATGCACGCTTTATTCACATATTCTTCTCGTCAATCCGAATTTATTCTGTTTGTCAATCAGAACAAATTTGGCAGTTGGAAATCTGAACATAGTTTGATGATTGGTGAACTTATACAAAAATACAATGGCTTAATGAAGTACAGTTTACAGTCTTGTCCTTCCCATTTTCTCCTTCAAAACCAAGATAAACATGATCAGAAACTGGACACAATGTGTAGTACACAACATGTAATATTGATAATTCTTGTAATTTTAACACACATGAATATGACTAAAACATACATACTATTTTACAGTAAAAAAATATTGTTTACTTCATGCCTGTGCTTTTTCTTGGGAAATTTGTACTTTTATCTGCAACCATATAACAGAAGCTGTCTGAGATGGTGAAAGACACTTCCCCCTCACAACTCCCCCAAACTGTGTGATACCTAAAAGCGAATCAGTGATTTTGTTAATAGTTTATATCTATTTCCCTAACACTGCCCTAAAGCCTACTGTGTAAGCTAACTACAATATGTAGATTTTGAGTTGTTACAGCATGAGCACTGAACGTCTGCTTAAAGAAATATATAAACTGTTAAAATCAGTTTGTTTATTATAACAGCGAGTGCTGATTCCCCCCCCCCCACCTGTATAATGTCTCCAAATTTATATACTTAGAAACCACCTCAGACAAACACGTAAATATCTAAGACAGATGTATCTATTTAACCTCCGCTGATATGTACATTACTCACCCTAATGACTACATACCTTTTTCTATTATCTTCACTGTATTTACTGATTAATATGCTTTAATAAAAATACTATAGTAAACTGGGACTGTAAGGGTTTCAAGATGTCATGACTGAGCTCTGGAGGTCACAAATCAATGCTGTGACCAGAGACTTGGCTTACAAATATCACAGTAAATGCTAATCTAATAAGAAACAAAATGTAAGGTTACCTTAAATTGTTCATTATCTATCACATATAGCTAAAGAGTGTACATGTTTAGTGCCTGTCATGTTTATCATGGTGTGTGTATTTATATACTGTAGCATTTTACTGTAACTTCCTAACCACTAAGCATTCACACTATAAAGTGATATTTGATCATCATGTCACTTGCAGTCTATTTTATGGGTAACTGACTACATTGTGACCTCAATAGTTGATGCTTACTGGTGTGGACTTTCCGGGATTTTAAGGCTTGATATAAAATTTTAGTGTACTCTTTACTGTAAAATTCGTTAACACTTTTTTATTCTTTCATTTTTGACTGCCAAATATGGTTGGATTTGGGCTAAACATACTGTTGATCAAACAACCTACATTATAATATTAATCTAATGAATTACCAGGCAACAATCATTTGCATTCTTTGCTCTTTTTTTTCAATTTGCATGGAATTAAGAAAATTTCAATTAAAAAATCACTTAAAATCACTTGCTGACTGAGTCACAGCTCTACGTCACAAACATAGGTCACAGAAAAGGAACAGTTGCTTGTTGCTTTGTAGTTTACTAGGGAAATTGTGGGGGGAATTTTAAATTGTACTTCATTTTAATTAAAGTACAACCCTCAAAAAGGATAAGAGATGGTTACAAGAACCTCTTTATGATCCTATGAAGTAGTTACATATCCAGAAGCCTTTTCTTCTAAGAATGTAGAATGATATGTGAGTTGTCTCATGTCATTTTTCTCTCATGTTTTCCTAAAGACTATTATTGAAATTTAATTCTACTAATTATGACCAAGCAGCCACTTTTGGAACTTTCAGCAAGGTCCTAACTCTTTGTCCCACAGCTTCTGAATAATGTCGGAATTATTATGCACTCTGACTCTCAAACTAGAAATTGCAAAGCAAATCAATTCCATGTTCTGTATTTAGATATGGAACAATAAAGGACATATTTATTTTTAAAAATGAATACAGTACTAATGCACCGTCTAAGCTGGAGGAATTCTATTCAAATTTATGTACATACTGGCTAATTGACTTGTAAAATCAAACTCTATGTATATGGATTTATTGACCAAGTTTCTCAGTGGTATGTAATTATCCACTGTCCACACAATCAGCACTGTAATGAAGGTAACTTTGCAGTTTAAACACATCTGAACACTGCTCTGAGTCACTGTGATGAGAATATTTTGACAGCAAAGTCAACAGCACTCTTTAACCATATACAGTAACCATGCTTCTAATTTGATCTGATAGTTGACACTTAGATCACTTGACAGTCCAATCTGATTTGGGGATAACATGAAATATTCTGGTCTCACACACACACACACACACACACACACACACACACACACACACACACACACACACACACACACACACACACACATACTGTATACAGAAGCCCCTCACCCCACCCCACACCGCCCCCACAGCATACAAGAAACCTAAGGAAATATAGATTGGGGTGGGTAGGTGGTGCAAGAGTGCATATATTTATGTGCCTGTTTGTGGAAGGGTAGCCTTCCATACTGATCCGGGAAAATAGACACCATCACAGCATGCACATGACTGACAACACACACTTAGTATAAGGTCAAATGATCAACACTATATGAACAATTATCTAACAATGAAAGAAGGGGTTTAATTTTTTTTTAATAACTGCTTTAAATGCATCCCCCTTTCCCGTTAGCTTCAATTATCACTATCCACACAACTGTTACATAACTAGATGTAAATAAAACAAAAATCATGAAAATGATACATGTCTTCTTCAAAAATGTCCTGCAGTAGTATTATTTTGTTCCACCATTTAACATATTTAACACATTTAACATTTTTTGCAAACAGGTTTGGCCACTTTTGGGAACACAAAACATACCCAATAATTGTTTGACACATTATTGTCACCATACAGAACCAGAACTGAAACACCTATAACACTTCAGCAAGGAATTTCCAGAATATTCAACACTGTGACATTTACAAAAAAATCATATATATGTAAAACTCTATGTATTATGTCATCTCTGTGAACATACTCTCTGTAATGGTTTGTAGAGGAGCTGTGGACTCCTTTAAGGCAAAAAGAGTGAGTCCCTGGGAGCCGAAGCTACAGAAGTGTAGTGAAATTCTATTGTTTGGTTACAAATGTTCAGGCGCTCTGGAATGAGATCCAACAGTGAGAGAAGAGTTTGTGCCCCCCCCAAAAAAAGTGAAAAAACAAAAACAAAAAACACTGCAAATCCCAACATGATTCAGGTTGAGGTATGAGGGGTAAAATAGGAACTTTATTCATAGAATCCAAAATGACACGCCTTCTTCATTGGTATATTCTTGTGAGACTGAGAGATGGCTGAGGAGTTGAATAGGAAAAGATATTTGGAACAAGGCACTGGTGTTGGCCTTTCGGTCAGTAGGCGGAAATGACAAGTTGGAGCTAGATGAGGTTGAGGTTCACAGATCAGGATGGAGGTTGTTTCTGTTACTATCATGGCTGCAATAATCTTGACTCTGCCTCAGACTTCTCTGGAAAGAAAGAAAGAAAGAAAGAAAGAAAGAAAGAACGGAAAGAAAGAAAGAGTAGCAATTCACAAACCCATGTCTGATGAAGGTGGAAATAGAAGAATTATCATGAATGTAATGTGATTCCACTAATAAGGATCTTTTGTAAAAACAATATTTCAATTACAGATAAAATTAAGATATACATAATTTGGACAGAAAGGTTTTTGAATTTGATTTGGGGCAATTTTGAGAGAATACTGTATCTTATCCACCATGAATTTGGACTTGTAAAAGATGTTATAATATAGGGAAATATACAGTAGTATAGTATAGATATAGTAATATAATATATAGTCTTTTGAAGCACCAACTAAAGGTGAATGATTAATGGAGAACTGTCATTATCTGTGATAGACCACAAGAGAAACAACACTAATTAAAAGGGAAATCTTTAGAAAAAAATTATAAAGAGAAAGAGAGTGGGAAAAGGATACTATTGACTTATTCAGTCTCCCTAATGGACAGTGTTCTACTTGCACACTCATACTGGTGCATTTAGCTGCTCTTCTTCTTACTTTTCCTCACCACATGTTCCTTCTATATTTATTTTCATAATTAAATTGTTAAAGCTTATTTGGGGTGAAAAACACTTTGAACACTCTGTTCAACATCATTGAAAATGGAATGGGAGGTTTTGGTTTTCTCTGTACAAGGGAAATGGTTACTTGAGGGATCTTATGGATTGATCAACAGGAACACATGCACATGCTCTGACACATGATGACTGATGATATGGTATATAGTATTTTTAGCTGCAATACATATATTCAACAATAAAAAGAAAATATACATTTGTCTATACCGGATGTAACATGTAACTAATTTAGCAGCATTAAGACTCTAAGTACCTTCTGAAATAGGCAAATAAGCTCATATTAGCAAAGAAACAAATATTAAACTTAAGCAGTAAAAAGAAGTTGTTGTATCACTGGTAAGGTGCTGCTGAACACTTCACTATATTATATACAGTATATGTACAGTACCGTGTAAAAGTTTTAGGCTGGTATAAAAAAAAATGATGTAAACTAAGAATGCTTTCTAAAATAGAGGTTTTAATAGTCTATTTTGTACCAATTAACAAAAAGGTAAATAAACAGCAGAGAAATTACAAATCAAATCAGGATTTGGTGTGACCACCCTTTGCGCGCAAAACCGGAATTGCCATCAATTCTTTTAGATAACCTTGCACACAGTTTTTAAAGAAACGCGGCAGGTACTGTAGGTTCTTCTACACATCTTGCAGAACTAACTACTCTTGTGGATGTAGGCTGCCTCAAATCCTTCTGTCTCTTGGGTCAAAAATCCCAGACTCTATAATGTTGAGATCAGGGCTCTGTGGAGGTCAAACCAGGACCCCACCAGGTCGTTATCCTGCTGCAGAATAAATCTGGAAACAATCAGGCGCCTATCTGATGGTACTTTATTTCTACACATTGAGGACACCAACAATCCTGACCAAATCTCCAACTCCATTTGCAGAAATGCAGCCCCAACCTCGCAAGGGACCTTTACCATGCTTATATGGTAAATATTTAACATTTTGACTCATCAGTCCACAGCGTTTGCTGCAGTTTTTCTGCACCCAAGTTGATTTGATTAGTCTTGTTTCCATGTAAGAGGTATGGCTTTTGGGCCCCAATTCTTCCATGAAGACTACTTCTGGACAGATTTCTCCAGACAATAGATGGGTGCACCTGGGTCAGAACAGTTTCCCGCCAGTTCTTTGCTGATGGCAGTGCTGAACATTTTCTTATTTTGAAGGGAAGTAAGCAAGATATCTTCCATCTGCAGTATCTGTGTCTACTGTCCTCAACACTGCTGATGCAATATAACTAACTTGTATCTTGTTGCTGTGCTTAGTTTTGAACATGAAACATGTCTTAAACCATCTCAGCATAGTAGATTTGGGCTATTCCTCACCCAGTTTTAAGCTTCCTATACAGCAGTTTTTAGTTAAATATTGATTTAACTTGAATTCTTAGTTTACAGCATTTCTTCACACCTGCCTAGAACATCAGCTGTTGGCTATTAAAAATAAGCACCTACATAACAGGAATGATATGATTTGCTAACCAGGTTTTAATTACATCAGATATAGGTAAGCAAACAGTTTGACAGAAAAAAATAATAAGGGTGTTTAAAACACGCACGCACACACATACACACCCCCAAGGGGCAATTTGGAAATTGTCAACTAGCCTAATCTGCATATCTTTAGACTGTTCCCAACGCAAGAAGTGTGAGGCCATTCAAGCCGGTTGGCTAAACTGCTGTTAACATGCAAAAAAAGTTATTGTACCTACGGCAGGTGGAGCAGGCAGCTTTCTTCTCTGCTGACGTGAGGAATCCAAAGTCTGTGGCTAAGCAATATAAAATTAGGGTAATATGAGCATGCATTCAAATATATCCACCATACTCCAGGCATTCTAGAATTTGGAGCACTTGCTTCCTTGCAACTAGAAATAATAGGCTTTCATGGAATTAAAAGTATTCTGCATTTCAAAGGAAGCAAAATAGCATTCAAGGAAATGATGACATCAAAATTCTATAAGTCTAAATTTTGTTTAAAACTGTCTCACACAAATGAGGATACAATGAAAATTGAAAGTAGAAAGAATTAAACAAAATGGGAATGTTGTAATTTTCCATGTACAGTAGTATTCCATGTCAAAAAATGTCTACAGTCACATGCTCGCGAACCTTTTTACTTTACACATTATTAAATTTTATTATTACTAACCATAATTATATCAATAATATGTTAGTAATATTCCCTGCCTATTATGAATGGACAAAATATAAACAAAACTCACCTTAAGCCTGGGAAATCGTGAGCACACTGACACATTCAGGCCAGCATTTTTAAGTGCTGATATTCTTGCCTCAATGTCTGAGATCTAGAAAAAAAAACAGAACAAACTGGCATCTACAGTATGTCTGGCATCTGAGTATCATTTCAGAGATATTATGTAGGTTCTCTCTTGTTCAGACACACAGTATTAAAAAGTTGCATGGTGTCACTTTCCATCTGGTCTAATAATGGTGAGCTGGACAACTGAATAACCAGACATGATTATATCCTCTTACAGTCACCACATAGATACTCAGTAATTTATTCCTCATTTTACAGAGCAAATACTTTACAATTCTACAGGAAAATGATATTCAGTGTGAACACAGAGTAGGTACCTATATTATCCATCAATTTGGAAAGGTCATTTTATAATTAATTGAAAGCCATCTGGAACAATTATAATAACAATAAATAATTAACTATAGTGAATGTAAAAAGCAGTAACCTACTTTGATCTGTTAAATAAATAAATAAACAAATAATATTTATTATATTTTGCGTTACAGCACTATTTTACACTTTTGCACATTGTTTTAGTGTAAAGGGCTAAAACTGTTAAGAATGTTTACTTATACAGTAGACCCCATGAATTTTTGAGTTTTATTTATCTTTATCATTTATGTAAGATGATCATTGTACTGAAAGTGAAGTTAAGTGCTCAAGGATGCTCAATTTTCACTGCTGGTGCTGTTACCGGTATGCATGTGAAATAATGCATAGGTAAAACCTCAGTGCGGGCGATTAACCCACTTACAGGAAAAGTCTGAGCAAAGTCTTGTGCTGTTTTCCAGCATCCAGCCTAACATTTTTACTCACTCAATGAGTGTGCAGAAAACAGCCAAGGCCACAACATATCTGCAATATTGAGAGCTTTAGCTGAAAAGATCACACTGGGTTCTCGTTGGTTATCTGAGCACTGAACGGACAGATTTCTTTTTTTTAAATTTAAAATAGGCCTGGCCATATACATTACTACAAAACACAATCAAAGCATATGTTTGTTAGATTTTAAATTAAACCTCATCCAATATTTTATTGATAGTAAGCTGCATATTTATGTTGCTGCAAACATAGTTTATTTATTCAATTCAATTGTATTTGAAAAAGCAGTTTTACAGAATCAAAAGAAAATTAGGAAAATGTGTATGAAATGTGTGAGAAACTATTTATAAATCAAAATTACCAGATGAGCAAGCCGAGGGCAATGGCTTACCAATTTTGCACGTATGAACAGTTTGACAGCAAAATAAGATGAATGCCATTTTGAATTTTCAATAATTTTGGTAAATGAATGTCTACAGGCACACATGGTTGTCTATAATCTTGTAGACTATAACTACAAACTTTTCTTGTAGAACATTAAGGAACTCTGGTCTTAATTCATTTGCAAAATCGCTGGTTTTCCTGCATTTGCAATCATGATATACGTCAATATTTAGGTAAATATTATTTACAAAAAAATAAATAAATAAGCAGAGAGGTAAAGCTACAACACTCGAGAGATGTTCATTTAGGCACATGGCAGACTTATTTATTTTTTTACAAGAAACATGTAGGGACACAGACTTTCTTCACATGTCCTAAGTCCAGAGTTCACCAAATTTTGGGCAGCCAGCAGACTGCAAGAGCCAAAGAGACACTTCCTGCTCCCTGTTAATTCTGAATCGGCTTTTCATGTGATTTCCACCACCATTTTAGTCTAAGAGGCAACTGAACTGAAAATGGAAAGGAAATTAACCACTAAATGTAATCTGACTCACAAAAGGAGTCAATGTGTTTCACTGTGTGTTTAGTGTAAAAATATATTATTTTTACTAGTCTTAGTGTAGTTTGTAGTTTGATTTATGTAGTCTAGTAAAACCAATCAATTTTTTAATTGCTCGTTTGAATGTTTAAATTATACCGCTTTGTCACTATTTATATTAAGCAATCAACAGTTTTGCATTTTACTTTTATTTTTTCCATTTTTTTAGAAGAACGTTTTTTTCATCTAGAATCAGCAGTGGAATCCATCCGCACAAGATCCATCTGGGATTTCAGAATCTGGAATAGTGCATAGTAAACAATTATCATGAGATGCCAGTGCAGATTATTTTGCCAAAATGATCACAAATGAGAAGGTATCAGGACCCTTAAATAGACATGCCGCAAGGTGCAGTGTGTCCATGCTGATTGCCTTGTGGCGGTGTTGCCTAGCAACCCGAGTGACTAGAAGACAACGCCTCTGCCTGTTCAGAACTACACGGGGTAGCAGCCTGCGGATGTGCCTGTCCTGAACAGTGCAGAGTATTTTTTATGTGGTTCTGCCCCTCTTAAGGCCCACATCGTTACAATAACTGTTGAAAAGATTCTTTTTATAGTGAAAATAAAATTCAGATTTTATGATCTTTTTATTTGTGATTATTATTAAAGTTTGCCCATCGGTTGGACACACACACAAAAACACAAACACACCCACATAAGTGTACACACACACACACACCTGTAGCTCAGACTGCTGCACCTGAGCAGCTGCAGTAGCCACCTGATCCTCCAGGAAGGCCAGTTCGTTTTCAGTAGTGGAACTGCTGATGCTGCGAGCACAGTCCTCCAGATCACTTAGTGCCTCCTCCAGGCCATACACAGTACCTGCTGCCAAGTACACCTACCCAGAGACGCACAGACACAGGATATAGATCACATATTTAAACTCATACTTACTTGCACACAATCCACACCACACAAAGATGGATTTTTAATTAAAAGTCACTTAAGTCACTCTTTCGTGTATACACTGCCAGGACAAAAAAAAAAAATCACCATTTGGATTTACATAAGCAGTTACTTAAGAGCCTTCTGGTGACAATTCCACATTCTGGTTGTTAATTAAACACTGGGCATTCTGATGTGTGAATAGTGGAGAGAAATATGGTAGGAAAATAAGAGGAATGAATGTGATCAGAGATCACTTAAATGCTTAGTGCATTTGCATTGTGAAAAAAAAATCACAGTTATGTTTAATGGCGAAAGTAAAAACATTTTAAAAAGCACAATGTAACAAGAATTCAGTATTGGGACTAAACACCTCGGTGCCCATTACAAAAAAAATACAAAAATTGATTTATTTATTCCAGAGCGATAAGCATGTCAGGGTAAGAAAGGATGTACATGAAGATCTCTTATAAAATTAATAGATTTTCACTGGCATATTCCAGCATGACAGTGAAAATATTTATTTCTCCAAATTGTGAAAGATTCTGGAGGTATAGAATTCTAAACAAACTATATTTGTTTTTCTCAACTTGCTTCAGCACTAGATCTACTTCATACTATCAATGGTGACAGCAGAGCCAACGCCTCTTAGTATTTGTCACCCTTGCACTCAATGAAGCAGAGGAAAACCCAGCATGTACTCAGAATCAGCAAATTCGGCCAGCTCCACATTTAATCATTTAAGACTTGATCTTGTTTTAATTTTGATGATTAGGGTTTATTTTAAATAAAAAGCCAGTATCTCAGAAATATTTAGATTTTGGTGATATTTTAATTGGAAAGATGTTAACACCGTCTAGAAAATGCACAATATTTTCAGCAATCATTGATGCATAGTTACTTCTAATGCCATAAATTCAACATAAATTGAATAAAATAAAAACATTATTATGGCACTGTGCAAAAGTTTTGGCACCCTACATAATCAGTACTAATCAGTAACACCTCCTCTGGCAGATATCACAGTTTGCAAACGTTTTTTATAGCCAAGTAAAAGTGTTTCAATTCTTGTACTTGTGATTTTCTCCCATTCTTCCTTTCATCTTGCATGCACAGCTCTTTTAAGATCTACCCACAAATTTTCAATGATGTTTAAATTAGAGGACTGTGATGGCCATTCCAACTTTACACACTTAAAGTATTGCTAAGCGTGTAAATGAATATAATTTCTATATTGTACTGTAAATCCTTTTTGATTGATCTGAGGAAATATTCTAATATTCCGAGATACTGGATATTAAAAGCCATAATCCTCAAAATTAAAACAAACAAACAAAAATTCTTGAAATATTATTTCTATTTACATGGAATAAACCTAGAATTTATGAAATGTTCACCTTTTAAAGTAAATTCCAAAATGCACTGTAAGCTGTTACCCCATGAATCTGTGATGTGTTGGGGAAAAAAAATTACGATTAAAGCCTTCATGAGACAGCTCCATTTCAGCACCCACAATGCTGTGGACCTATAGAGACCACATGGCTACAGGGCGGAGCAGAATTATAGCAACTGCTTGGGACACCATGTTAATCACATCTGTTCACCCTCTACAAGCTCATGGGTGAGAATAAAGGGGCTCCAAGCTACAAATTAGTGAAGTGAGCTTATGGAGAACATAACATTTTTAAAATTTCAGACAATGGACACAGATTTGCAGAAAGAACATTTTTACTTTCTTTCAATTTCCCTTCCCAAAGTTTCTTTAAAAACACAAAAAATTTTAAAAACCTGTCTGTTATCTGCTGTTGCACATGTTGCACGCTGCTACAAACGATATATATTACTTAATCACACATGTAGACAAAATTGTTGTTACCCTTCTGTTAAAGAAGGAAAAAATGGTCACTGAAATAACATGAAACTGACAAAGGTAATAATAAATAAATAATAAAAATTAACTAATAAAAACCAAACATTGCTTTTTTTTAAACAATATATACACGGTGGTGTAGTGGTTAGCACTGTTGCCTTGAACCTCCAGGTCCAGGTTCGATTCCCGTCTCTGTGTGCATGGAGTTTGCATGTTCTCCCTGTGCTTGGTGGGCTTCCTCTGGGTACTCCGGGTTCCTCCCACAGTCTAAAGACAGGTAGGTTAGGTTAATTGGCGTTCCCAAATTGACCATAGTGTGTGAATGAGTGTGTGTGTATGTCTGTATGCCCTGCGATGGAGTGGCACCCTGTCCAGGGTGTACCCCGCCTTGTGCTCTAAGTCTCCTGGGATAGGTTCCAGGCCCACCGTGACCCTGAATACAGGATTAAGTGGTATAGACGATGAGTGGGAGTGAGTATATTTATTGCATTTTTTCTTAAACAAAAACAAAACACAACTGTAACTCCGCCCATACATGAACTTAGGAGGATAAAAAAGAGAAGAAAGAAAACAGACAAACAAGAAAAATATTCCTACAGTGGACTAGGAAAACCTTGCAGTATGGATGAAGATAACAAAGGGCCAATGAACTTTAAATAAGGGTCCCAGATCGTACAAGTAGATTATTAGAAGGTCAAAAACTGAGTAGATGGTTTGATTACAGATAGATATCTCCATTTTCCATCCTGTTCCAGACTTCCTGCCAAACAGTGTTGTTGATAGAAAGGCCTAGGTATTTTTTCCAAGCTAGCTTAGTAGCATGGGAATTAAAAGAGGGGTTTGGAATTAAGAATTTATAAAATACACTTAGACGCTTCTTGGATCCTAGTGAAGATAAAGATAAAGCCCTTTCTACATCAGAGGTAGCATTTGCAATTACTAATGTTGTGTCAGTAATAATAAAATGTCTGTAAAAAGTTGCAAATATCTGGAAAACAAATTGTAGCCTATATTGTTTTTGTACCATCTAAAAAAACAGCAAAGTCTACCCAGCAAATAGATCTAACTTTGTTTAACCCTGCATATACAGTACCATGTTTTAAAACCATCATCCTGGTAGCCTGGAAGAAAGTCTGGATTATCTTGGATGGGAGTAAGAGGAGATGTGATATGTGCACAACCCTCAGTAGCCATTCTCTGACCGTATTTACTATAAAAGGGGTACTGCTGTAAGACCCTTACAGACTTAAAAATTCAAGTTTATTTCACAAATAACAGACTACAATAGGGGCATTAAATTAAATTAAATTAAATTTTACACAATCAAAAGAATTATTTACGTTTGTATGAAATGTGAATGTGTATGAATCAAAATTATATGAATGTCCTTGATGAGCAAGCCGAGGATGACGGCGACAGTGGCAAGGGAAAACTCCCTGAGATGGCAATAGGAAGAAACCTTGAGAGGAACCAGACTTGGGTGAAAACGGATAGCAGGAATTGTTTTGTATTCATACTGTGTGAAAATGGAAGTTCAGTATAACAGGAGGTGTGTTTAAGTTAATATGGATTCAAGTTCGTTATTGGATCTGCCATCACCCAAAGACAAACAGCCAACTAATACAATCTAATACTTGAAAGATCTAAGCCCCCTCAGAAACCAGTCATTTGACGTTTTGCCATCTTTAAACAGGGTTTCCTTTTACTCCAAATAAAGGAACTCAGCCAGGCTTAAGCACTTTCTTAAACAGCAGACAAGGGATCATGGGTTGGAAATTTATTTTAATAAGGGAAATCCTTTCCAACCAGGACGGAGGCGAGATGGCCAAGCAAAGTCTGCTTTAATGGTATCCAAACAAGAAGGGAAGTTGGCACTAAACATTTGACTATACTTAGGTGTTATACAGTATGTAACCCCAAGTAGATTCTAGAGGGGAACCAATGGAAAGGAATGTGAAAGGGTTCTTTCAGAGTTGATTTTGGAGATCCCAGTGGCATAGCCACAGACTTTGCTGATAATTTGGCTTTGATAATTTATTTTGTAACCTGAAAAGGGACCAAATAATGAAATGACACTAGTCAAGTTAGGGATGAAACATTGTGGTTCAATAAGAAAAAAGAAGCACATAATTTGCATAGAGAAAAATTGTATGTTTCTTCTCTCCAACTAAAATATTGGATATTATAGCATGCTGTCTTATTGCCTGAGCCAAAGGCTCAATCGCAATATCAAAAAGCAATGGGCTGAGAGGGTCACCCTGCCTATTCCCTCAGTAAAGAGGAAAGTTGCTAGATCTCATACCATTAGTGAGAACAGTTGCAGTTGGAGTACTATAAAGACACCTGACAAAGTTATTGCCCAGGTCAATTTTTTCTGATATGTAGAAGAGATATGACCACTCAACCCGGTGAAATGCCTCCTTGGTATCAAGAGAAAGCATAAGGGCAGGGTGATTCAATCTCTGAAAAAGCTGAATAATAGTGAGGAGTCTCCTCAAATTATCAGAATCAAATGTGTAATGGTCTTAAATAGATGTTTGGACCTACAAAACCCATCTAATTCTCTCCAACAATGTGAGGGAGCACCTTTTCCAGATGCATGGCTGATATTTTAGAAAGCAGATTTTGGTCAGAATTGAGTAGGGCTATAGACGTTCTCTTAGACCCTTTGTTGGCTATGTTTAACTATTCCTTTGAAACCAAAGTTTGCCTCATTTCACTCATTCAGAGAAGTCAATATTTTTCTCTATACAGGGTCACAGGGGCCTGGAACCGATCCCAGGAAACTTAGGGCACGAGGCAGGGTACACCCTGGACACACACATACACACACTCACACACACACCAATTTGGAAAAGCCAATTAGCTTAATCTATATGTTTTTGGACTGTAAGAGGAAACCGGAGTACCTGGATAAAAACCACCAAATT
Organism: Clarias magur; assembly: GCA_013621035.1. NCBI lineage: Eukaryota > Metazoa > Chordata > Actinopteri > Siluriformes > Clariidae > Clarias > Clarias magur. The sequence goes on from QNUK01000104.1 coordinate 1,494,030, forward strand.
CCATGAACGTCAGGAATCGAGCCTGAACCCCTGAGGTGCAAAATGACAGTGCTAACCACTAAGCCACCATGCCACAGACTGGCAATGTATTTGGTGTATATGTTTAACTGATGTTCGTATAATTTCTGCTTAGCAAATACTGTACTAAGAGTCCTATTAGCAGTATGTTAAAAGCAGCATGTGTGGCTGTCAATTCCCTGAAGGAATCAGAACTTGGATTTGATACCGTATATACAGTAAAGGCAGAAAAAGGTCAACTCTAATTTTGTGGGGTGTAGCACCTTCATCAGAATATCCAAAATTTTGACCTCTAGAAGTGAGCACTCTGAAGTGAGCACTCCATGTTCTGAGGGTGGTGGAGTACTGGGTGGAAGTCTATCAAAAGAGGGATTGAGACGGCAGTTGAAAAAGAATTCTCAGTAGCCAATTCTGCAAATTACTGTACATTAAAAGGCCTTAGATGGGAAATTAGGGTAGTAGACAGGGGGCCAATATATTTTCATAAATGTAACAGCATTGCTGTGAAAGAACACCCTTGACAATCACAAAATGACCTTGTGACCACAGTTGCACATATTATTCAGAAGTATAAGGTCCACAGGACTGTAGCCAACCTCCCTGGACCTGGCCACAAAAGGAAAATTGAGGACAAATTGAAGAGACAGATGGTAGCCAAAGAGGGCAGAACAACTTCCAAAGAGATTAGAGGTGAACTTCAAGGTCAAGGTACATCAAGATTATTAGATCTTGAACTTAATGAAAGATGACAGAGGAGGACTCCACCATTGAAAGAAAATTCAGAATGCTTTGATAATACCTGCACAGGTTCAAGAAATCATAAGACTATCAAGGCATTCTGGAGGGAATTGTGCTGCCAAGTGTCAGAAAGTGCAGTTTTCGTCGCAGGTCATGCATCCTCCAACAACTCAAAAAACACAGCTAAAAACACAAGAATGGCTATGAAGTGGCCTTTTATGAGCCCTGATTTAAATCCTATTGAACATCTGTGAAAAGGGCTGAAACATGTGGTCTGGATGCAGTCTGCACCCTTCAAATGTGAAACAGCTGGAGCAATTTGCTCATAAGGAGTGGCCCGAAATACCTGTCGACTGGTGCAGAAGACTCATTAAGATTTTCAGAAATCGCTTGATTGCAGTGATTGCCTCAAAGGATTGTCCAAGAAAACATTAAGTTAAGTGTACCATCATTTTTATACAGACCAGTTTCATTAGTTTAAAAAAAAAAAAATGCTTCTGTCGAACCACAATTTAAAAGCATTGTCTGAATTTTTGTGAATTGTCAGTATTTTTTTTTTAATTACTTTTGCCAGTTTCAGGTTTTTTCAGCAAACATTGGTTTTATTTCTTTCTTTAATGAAAGGGTACCAACAATTTTGTCAATGTGTGTATATGTTTAACTGTTTCAGTTTCAAGCTTTACTGTCATATGCACACATAGAATAAAATAAAAATAAAATAGAATAAGCATTAAATAGAATAAAATAATAAATATGGGTATAAAAAATAGGTATATAAAAAAGGATATATATCAAACATAGAATTAAAGCCAGATTATGAAAAATGAAATGAGTATCAAAATATACACACTGTAAACAGATGTAGTGTGTAAATTACCTGATGTTATATACTTGACTTTATGATTGACATTATTTTTAAAAAGTAAAAGCACCACATCAGCTCATCTTTAAAGTGGTTAGCCTGAACTACAGTCATTCCAGATTCATATGCTGAGTGTCACATGCACAGTTTTTATTAGGGTGATAAATCTGCTGAAACCTACTCTGGTGGACAGTTTTTCTGTTAAGTTTTTAAAAGGCAAAATAAGTTCTCAAATTAACAATAATTAATTCATTCATTTGTTCATTTATTCATAATTTTTTTGTTTGTTTGTGTTCTCCATCACACTCATGCCCCATGTACAATTTCTTTATCTCAACACTTTACCTGGTTAATTTCAGTGTATTTGACTTTGGCCTTACATTCTCTTCCATCTTGGTAAGATGGTGGTCCAGTTTTTTGTTGTCTGGGCCAGAAGAAAGTGGCGTCACATTAGGGGATTCAAGGGGGTCATGACCTTTGCCTTCAGCCTCACCGATTAATTCCTCTGTGGCATTTAGGACCTTGAGAACCTCTGTGGTGATGCTGCATAGAGAAGCAGCTGAGTACTTCTATCACACACACACACACACACACACACACACACACACACACACACACACACACACACACACACAAACAAAAAAAACAAAAAAAGTAGTTCATTACACATTTACATATCCATGCATTAATAAATTCATAGCTGTTCACATTATTAAACTGTGATGATTATGACATATTACTTTTAAAAACAAAAATGTCATTCTTGACAAATGTAGCCCAGAACTACAGTATATGCACTGAACATCTACATCATTAAAAGCTTTTAGGACTCTCACTCAATTTTTACAAGCAACTGCACAAACATAACAATGCGCATCAACACTTATTGCTGTTCATTCATGCCTTGCAGGCTTCAAGGAGAGCAAAGAGGTTTATGAAAACAGAAAAGAAAAGGCTTCACAGGAGCTCAAACACTTTTGGTGATGCAGTGGAAGGTGGCACAATGACATCAGTCCCAGGCATTAATAAAGACATAAGGCGGGTGTGTGTGTGTGTGTGTGTGTGTGTGTGTGTGTGTGTGTGTGTGTGTGTGCGTGTGTGTGTGTGAAGAAGCAGTACGTCAACACTGATGCTAACACGCCTCACTGCACAAACATACTGTACATAAATAAGGCACAAATAAATGCTGGCCACATTATCCAAAGAAGTGTCTGAATGTGAATATTAAGGGGAAGAGTCATCCTGTGCTCCTTTCAACCGTAACCAAGACATCCCAGAACACATCAAAGTCATGTTAGCTTTGATTAATACAACAAAATCAGTGGTCCATTAAGTATGTGACTAAGGCAGATGGAGAGTAACATGATATTGATGATCTCTTCAAATGCAAGTGAAAAGACACAGAGTGATATGATGTTACCCAGTGATCAATTAATGGTAGCCTAAAGCTTTGATCCATAGAAGAAGTGAAGCCTTCTCAAAGGAAAGGAGTAGAGTTATGGAAGTAAATGTGCTTATGTGGGTTTGTGTGCTCTGAAGGCACACTTGTGAATAAAAGCGGCATATCCTTTCAGCTGATATTTTTAAGATCTACATAAAGCCAGAATGAGTGTACCACTTCTGGCGTAGCCATCTGCAGAAAAAAGACACATGCAGCAAAATTTTCAAAAACACACACATGTACAGTAATACGGAGCCTACTGGATATATAGCTTTAGATATATGGCTTAAAATCCTAACAATTGTCAAAAACTATCACAGTTTCCTCCTATTCATCAATTCTCCCCTTAAATATATAACTTTCCTCAAGTGTGCAAATAAATTCCTGCTATAATAATTTCCCCATCTGCCATAAACCCTGTAAGTTTATTTGGTCCCTTGTCTCCTCCAGATGAAGAACCTAGTGCAAACCCCTAAGGGCAGACAATAAGTTGCATATTGGATGATATCGAACAAAATGTAGAAGGGCTTAAGAAACTGGTTACTATTACAAAGCATTATACTTTATTCCATTTTTCTCTGAAAGCATTTTAAATAATTGTACAATTTATGGACACACATAGGCACAAACACCATAGCGTTGTATACAGTTGATGGCATCTTTTACAATGTAGAAATAAATGAAAAACAGGTAAGACCATCAAATTAGAAAAAATGTCCACTGGTTCTGCACTGAATGACCAGGTTGTCCCATCAGTGTCCCTTCAAATTTTCGCAGAGTGGTTTTGGGAAAAAGTGAAATGACCATAACGTTGCTAATAAGCAGTTGAAAAAAATCTTGTGACATTTTTTGCCAGGCAGTGTACTAAAAACCATAGTGCAAGCAATGCCCCAAGCAATAAACTAACCAAAGCAAACCATATGTATCACATATGTAATTTCTAAAAACTGTGAATTTACAGTTTCTACCTGCCCCTTCACCTCACATCTGCAGCTGATGGTTGACCATTCTTCCATGGCCACAAACAATTACATTGGACCATGTGACACTGTTGCAAGTGAGGCAATGAGGCATGCTACAAAGCTCCTATTAAGCAAGATCCACTAAAAATGCTAGCCACTCCAGCAAATCCAATCCACACCAACATGCCGCCAGTATTTCATTCTTGCCAATCATACAGTATACACTCTTTGCCATGCTCCCATGGATACATGAATAGTATTAAACTATTGTTGACAGTACTAGAACTGATGATGGAGGTCGCATCTATGATCCTGGGCCACACCATGAGCCATTTATAGAGTAGACTTATATTTCCACACTAAATTCCACAGATCTGTCTTTCTCTCAGGTACAGTAGCTCATTGCAGATTCTAAGCTTTACTAACAGAAGAAGCAGTGCCTCATCATAGTGTCCCATTCAACTGACCTCATGGAGAACACCTCATCTAGGGACACTCCCCAGTTAGTTCCATCCACAACCAAACTAACTTAGAAAAACTACACTGCTGGAGCTGTATATTTATGTGGTGAATATCCTGTTGAAACACTGTTAGTCAGTGCTATCTGTAACTGGGGCTGTAGCCCAGATGAGGAAGGATTTCTCAAGACATCCGGCAAAGTTTGGCTTATCCCTTTAGAAAATATTTTCTTCCTATAACTCTAACCCATCACAATACCCAGTAGGACCACACTCATTGGTTTGAGTCAGAGAGGTATAAAAACCAAACTGTTAAGTTTGTAATTAAAGAAAGAAGAATTATAGCTTGATGCGTCCGCCATACCTCAACATGGTTACCAGGGAGCCCCCCCCCCCCCCCCCCCCCCCCCAAACTGGAACAAATACACATGCAAGTATGATGTGTCAGACATTCTCTAGTGTGTTCACAGGATTAACAATTAAACAAAAAAGAGTATTTAGGTTTTTAGGTGCATGCCTTGTTACCACAGTACAGATGCTTCCAGGGTTGAGGATTTGATTTGCAAGGAGTTTGCACGTTGCCCCATGTTTAGAGGGTTTCCTCTGGGGATTTCAGTTAACTCCCACAGTCCAAAGACATGCAGCTTAGGCTAAGTGGCCTTTCATAGTTTGTGAGTGAGTATGTGAGTGCTTGTGCCCTGTGATGGAATGGTCCCCTGTCCAGAATGTACCCTGCCTTGTGCACCAAGTTTGCTGGTATAGGCTCCAGGCCTCCAGTGACCCTGTGCAAAATTAGGGATACTTTAATTCAGTTTAGAATAAAACATTAAACATTAAATATGGCAGTAAGAATTGTCTGTTTATGCAATGCTCACACAAACACACACAAAAAACTTCTAATATATTGCATCAGTCAGATGAGGTTCTACCACAGAGCTTAAACAAGGCCTAAATTAATATAAGGTGAAGACAGGAGACCATGAAAGGGGAGAGAAAGGAGGAAAAGACAAAAAGGAAGGTGGAGTAACATCTTCCCACTGTGAATGAAGAAGTCAAGTGCAAAAACAAAAATACAAGCAATAAAAAAAAAGTGATAAAAAGTGATTAAAAGAAGAAGGGACAAAATTGTATGATGTATTTATGGTCATGTTGCTCCTTTAAATAATGAAAACAAACAGACGCAAGAACAAAACACACAAAAAGCAGATACAGCACCATCCAGGGTATATGAATGAATGGATAAATGAACAATTGAAGAAAGTTGCAATTTTATTGAATGGATTCCACTCAGAAGTGAATGGACTAAAGAGCAAGCCCTTCTGTCCACAAGAAATAAAGTTTGTTTAGTTTATTGCTTGGGGCATTGCTCGCACTGTAATTTTTAGTACACTGCCTGGCTTTTTTGCCAGACGCTGATACAGTAATAAGCAGTTGAATAAAATCTTGTGACATTTTTTTTTATGTCACAAGATTTTATTCAACTGCTTATTACTGTATCAGCGTCTTTCCTGTTTTTTTTTATTTATTTCTTTTAATACAATGCTGAAGACATCCAACATATGCAATAATCTCCTTTGAACAGTTGATGTTGAGATGTGTGAAGGTACTTATGCTCTAAAGCCTTCGTAACAGCTCTAATCTGAGGCTGGAAATTCTACATTAAATTATGAGGTGCAGTATGTTCTTGGACTGTCTTTCCTGTAATGGCCTCATAAGAGGCACTTTATACTATTCTTGCAACTATTCGAGAACTGCTGACCTTTGTGTCTTGAAATAAGTTTAAGTTATTGTTATTTTTCTTACTTAATTCCATAATTCCATATGTGTTGTCCCTATTGAAAAAGATTACATATATACATACATATACAATAGCAGATATACTAGGAAAAAAATTGTCCCATCAGTTAATATTTAAAAAGTATACTTACATCACGCATATGTATACTTACATTTTAAATATACTTAAAAATACAATTAAACCTTGGAATGTGAGCATAATTCATTCCAGAATTCGTTTCGTTTCGGTTCTTGCTTTTTTTAATCCTCATTGTTGCAGGTGATTTTGCCTTGTCTACGCTGATTTTAAAGTGCTCTGTTGTGAGAGTGTAAGCTTTTTATATTATTAACATTTTATATTAATATTTCATATATTTAACACTAAAGAAAATGTTAATGTTTCACGTTGAAGGAAATCAGATTTTTGCAGGCACAAACAGTACATAAACATGAACGTTTAGTCGACGCCTCCAATCGAAAACATACTTTTATTGCCCAATTTAAGTCAGGGCTGCGTCTCCCAAAAGCATCGTAAGCCTAAGAAGTTTTAATATTACGGTCTGTTTCCCAAAAACATCGTAACTTAAGTAGCACTTGAAAATCTTCGTAGATCTACGAGTGCTCTGGAGTAATTGTAAAGCCTTACATGCATTGGAAGGAGAGAGAGTTATGAGTGCACCTACTGGACAACCGGCAAATTGCACCTAAAATTTACTTCTATTCGAAGTGATTTTTTATTTCTATTTTCTACTCATTACACAATTCAATATAGAATTAATAACGAATAAATAAATAAAATAGAAATGACATAATAAATGTTAGAATGAAAAAAGTACACTGTTGTATATGGACATTTTGAGGGTAGTACAAATGTTGTATTTAACAGAAAATATTTAATGTGCTTTAAAGATGACACAAATAAAGGAGGAACTCAAAAATGTGTCAATGATTTGGTGGCGTGCATGAAACCCAGCCATGTATTGAACATGTCTTGGTTGATCATCATGAAGTCTCATCTCAAATTCAATATAGCAATATCGTCCCAGATTTTTAGTTTTTCTTTATTTGTATAAATAAATAAAAAATGTGTTTTTACAATACAACATTTCCAGTTAATTTATATTTTAAAACTTGCTCAAGAAGAAATTACAGGACTTTATGTTATCCGTTGAATATACATTCACACAAGTAGAAGAAGAAACGACAATGAACAATTAGATGGATTGCTGGATTAAGAGCATGTCCAACAATGACGAGTCATTCTACAGCACTTTATCAGTATGGCATTATATTCCTGTCACAATTCTGAGCGCGCGGTTTGACATTTTGAGAGCAGACAAAGCACTGTATGCGCGTGCACTGTCTCCACTGCGCGCTAAATAGCTCGATTCTGCGCGTGCAACCTCTCCCCTGCGCGCTCAACCTGCGTGAACTTGGCCCCCCACCCAACGCAAACTAAGGAGAAAATAGTGTCATTCGTTTGTGCTTCGTTTGTGCAGCAAAAATTTTCGTTTGTGCTGCTATGGTTTATGAGATATTAAACAATAATGTAAAGGTCACCCGCAGGTCACTCAGCCCCCCAGATAGCTCCAAATTCAACAAAAGTGGTGTCATTCGTTTGTGCTTCGTTTGTGCTGCAAAAAGTTTCGTTTGTGCTGCTATGGTTTTCCAGATATTACAGTTTTTATTTCATTGTGATGACGTCACTCAGCCCCCCCCAGATAGCTCCAAATTCAACAAATTGGTGTCGTCCGTTTGTGCTGCAAAAATTTTCGTTTGTGCTGCTATGGTTTATGAGATATTAAACTTGTTCTCCGCGCACGCGCGACTTCTCGAGTCTGTGCGCGCGTGCCCTAAGTAGTCCTTACAGCAGAGCTACGTGCAATTGTGTTAAGTGCATTTTTGGGAAACGCACGTGAAACAATAGCGAACGTTCGCAAAATGACTCGTAGAAAACGCTCTTAAGCGTTAAGATCAATCGTTATCGGGAAACGCAGCCCAGGCTAGTAATTTCGATATTTCTCAGTTTATTACAGTTTGAAAAGACAGAAAATCTAAGTGTAAAAGTGCTAAAATATCTCCTGTATATATAAGAAAACTTTTGTACCCAAGGACAATTAAAAATGCACCCTAAACCATACTGTACTCAAGTGCACTTGGCCTTCCTACTGTAAGTGCTTTGGAATTCAGTGTTTTTCCTGCTTACCTCTGTTGGAGATGTTTGCTCTTCTGGGTCAGAGGGGTCACTGTGGCTGTGTGCTTCTGCTCTTTTGCTTCTTTGTGTCAACCCTCTATTTACACTCTCCTCAGTCAAATAATGTCCTTTCTCACTGTGTTCTTCTTCCACACTCTTCTTCATATTCACACCACCATCAGGAATTATTGGTATTTGTTGAGTTTTGCTGTCTTGTACGTCCCTTAACATTCTAAACCCACTGACTCGAGTTTCCATGTGTGCCTCTTTTTCTACTGACTTTTCTGCTTTTCTTTCAGTCTTACATTCATTATCCAGTTGTCTGACTTGCCAGTTCCTTTCAACATGGCTTTTTCTCTCTATTTTTTCTTGTCTGTCCCAGCCTTGATGTTTTTCCATTTGTCTCTCTTCAGCATTTTCTTCTCTTTTCTCGTCCCTCTCTCTCTGTCTCACCACATCACTTTTCTCACACTCACTTTTAATCTGCCTTTCTATCCATCTTTCACCCAGTCTCTCCATTTTCATTTTAGTCATTTCCATGTCCATTTTGTAACGACTCTCTTTCTGGGTCTCGTTTGTTTTCTCTCTGTGTCTCACCCTATCACTTTCTTCCTCCCTCTCTCCATTGCCTCGCCTATCAATGACTTTTCGGACTGGTTCATCATCGGAAGATGTCAGTTCCTCCTTACAGATTGGAACAACTATTTTAGATAGTTGCAACCTTGAATCATGGGCCAAACTCTCGTTTTGTGATTGGTCTATCAGTTGAGCAGGGAGCACAGGGTTAGAGGCTACTGTGTTCTGGTACACAAATTCAGTCATGGCAGTGGAGTTCACATGGTTGGGTGGGGTCACAGTGCCCGTAGATTGATAGATGGGAGGTGGAAGAGTCTCCTGATGATCCTGTCCTTTCATCAAGATGGTGTTGAGCAGTAGCGTGCCATTCTCCTAGATATACACAAGGAGAAAAGTTAGTTATAGCTTAAAGGTGAAGGAATAACCAAAATTCTAATTGCAACATCCCTCCTTTAGGTGTTTACCCTAAGCATCTGAGATGGTGATTGGTGAAAAAAAAAAAAACAGAATGCATTATCTAATTTGAAGTTAAACAGTTACGTTACAAAAAAAGAGATAGAAGCTAGAAAGAAAGAGACAAAGATTCACTAATAGGGCACCTTTAAGTATTGGGGAAAAGGTTTCGGTAGGACTGAATTAAGTTGCTGTATTTTAAGCATAATTATTTTTACTTTGTTTTGTTATGAAGTAACAGTGCACTCCTATAATGACCACAGTGTCGATCATTAACCCGCACTTCCACCTAGTGGTGTGAAAAAGTCAGTCACAATAATCTCCTTGCAGCTATAGGATTTGGCCCAAGGTTTAGAGCTCTTCTCATACTCTTAGTCCTGTTTCAGTACGCAGTATAACTATACATTTATGTGGCAGAAAAAAAGACTAAAAAGACATTGATCAATTGTAATATGAATCAATTCTGTTAGAGAAAGAACATGGGTAAACAGCTGTAAAGCAGGAAATTTAGGGTCAGTGGTGGATCAGCCTTAAGGCTCTACTACTGAAGATCAAAGGGTTCAGAGTTTGAATCCTAGTACTAAAAATGTCATTTTTTCCCTTACTGAGTAGAGCTATTAACCTTGAATTGTTAGGTAATCTACAAAATGTAAAGATAGGACTGCCATTAAGAACCACTAAAATAATGACAGCCTGAAAGCTTACACCCTTTGAGTACCATGTGGCATTTGATACAGAATTGCACAATGGTTAGAAAGTATTAGTTATCTCACAGTTAGATATGTGATTTCAAATGAAACACTACTATTAATAATTTTGCATGGCTTGAAGTTTTGGTAAGATTAAGATTCCAAATTAGCTGCTGAGATTTGAGTCACAATTACACGCAACATTCACAGGTGGCACAGTGGTGTAGTGGTTAACAATGTTGCACACTGTTGCAGGGTCCGGGTTTGATTCCCAACCAGGATCTCTGTGCGTATACAGTAGTATGGAGTTTGCATCCTCCGTTTTCCTCCCAAAGTCGAAACACCTGCGGATTAGGCTAATTGCCGTTTCCAAATTGTCTGGAGTGTGTGAATGAGTATGTGTGCCCTGCAAAGGATTGGCACCCTGTCCAGGGTGTACCCCGCCTCGTGCCCTAAGTCACCTGGGATAGGCTCCAGGCACCCACAACCCTGAATACAGGATAAAGCGGTATAGACGATGAGTAGGTGAGTGAGTGATTCACATTCACATACACACAACACAATATCTACACATACAGTAATATTTGAGGACCAATTCTTTTACCCCCGTACGCAGTGTATTTTGCACACGACTCTCTGCTGACTCGCGTTTGTTCCTTTTTCTACGCCGCAACCTTTGCATCTGCTCGGCTTGTTCTTCCCCCTCACTGCTGTCTCCAACCACCTGAGGGTTAAAATTTACATCCAGAGTACCAAGCCTTGGTGAGTGTGACAGCCTAATAGAAGGCCCATAGTGCTCATAAGGCTGGTAGGGTTCAGGTGAAACCTTGTTTCTCTGGATGACATTTTGAACTAGCTTTTGTGTGTGAGTAGGGGGAGCTGTAGAGTTCTCCGAATCTGAATTTAGAGTCTCTGTGTTGGTGAAGTGACCCGAGGAGGGTGAGGTTAAAGGTGGATAATGCTCTGTATCTCGCTGAGAATCCGATGATCGCGTTTCTTCTGACAGACGCTGGCGAAACTGCAGAAGTGCAAGCCCCCAGCTATCGTGTTCCGCTTCCTCCTCTGTATCTGATCCCATCTCATCATACGCTGAAACCACCCCAGATTCCTTCTCTAGCACACTGAATACCAAGCTCTTCCGCTTGGTTAGCAAACTCGGCCGGGAATGCTGAGAAGTCTGTAAGGCGATCCAGTTTCCATCTGGAGACTGCAGAACAGAGGAAGCACCTAAACACACACACATATAAACAAATTATACACTGCTCAAAAGAGGAACACATTGAAAAAAGATCAGATCTCAATGGAAATCATGCTAGATATTGATAATGATATGGACCGGTTAATGTGTTAGGATGGAAGGATGGCACATCAAAATGTATCAACCTTCATAGGGCTGAATTCAAAGACATCCTGAAAATAATTTTAAAAATGATGCAGCAGATTAGTCCATTTTGGTAAAATGGTACAGTACTCAATAGATTGTGTGGACCCCACATGCTTGTATGCATGCTTGACACACACACACACACACACACACACACACACACACACACACACACACACACACACACACAGAGCAGCAAACTCACTGGAGTTGTCCAGACGGTCCACATTTTTCCAGCCCAGAATGGATGCTCTTGACTCTCTGCGCAAAGCTGAATAAATCTCCATATTTGGCTCCAGTTCTGTAGCTTCGGACACCTTGTCTGGGGAGTCATCACTAGTCAGCGACAGTGCTGACAGGGACCTCTAAATTAAGCAAAAATAAAATTACAAAAAGGAATACAATTACTCAAATGTTACTCTCAAACATGAGGGAGAGGGTGTCAGGGCAATTAATTAAAATTATTCTAAAATTAGTATTACAGAAAAAAATTGCAAAAGATGCAGGAACACAGTTCAAAGCAAATTATTTTAGGCAGAGCAAAGTTTCTGAATCCAAAACCTCTACAATATTCTTAGCTCTAGTGTCATGTTAAATCTTGTAGCCTAAATTAGGTTAAACTAATAGAATAAATTCCTCAGTTGGCATGTTGGAAGGTTGTTTGCAGGTTTTCATCAAGGATGTCTGTTCATTGCTGCATTCATCTTTTCCTCGATTGTGACCAATAGTCCAGTTCCTGCCTCTGAAAAACTTCTCCACACTATGATTCACTGCAGGGATGGTATTGGCCAGGTGATGAGCGGTGGCTGGTTTCCTTCAGACATGAACTTTGGCATTCAGAGTTCAATCTTTGTTTCATCAGACAGGAGAATTTTGTTTCAGAACTTCAGGTGCCTTCTGGCAAACTCCACGCTGGCTGTCATGTGCTTTTTTACTTAGGAGTGGCTTACCATACAGGCCTGATTGGTGGAGAAACGCTTGAGGTCTTTCAGAGTGACCATCGGGTTCTTGGTTACCTCCATGATTAAGGCCCTTCTCCCCCGAACCCTGGGTTTAGCCGGGCGGCCCACTCTAGGAAAAGTCCTGGTGGTTCCAAACGTCTTCTATTTATGGATGATGGAGGCCCACTGTGCTTCAATGTTGTAGAAATCTTTCGGTACCCTTCCCCAGAACTGTGCATCGATATAATCCTGTCTCTGAGGTCTACAGACATTTTCTTGGACTTCATGGCTTGGTTTGTGCTCTGACATGCACTGTTAACTGTGAGACCTTATATAGTCAGGTGTGTGTCTTATCAAATCATGTCCACTCATGAGAATTTACCACAGGTGGACTCCACTCAAGATCAGTGGCAACAGGATACACCTGAGCTTAATTGTGAGTGTCATGGCAAAGGCTGTGATACAGTACTTACAGTATGTACTGTACATGTGAATTCTTTAGTTGTTTATTTTTAAACCTTTTTCTTGTTGTCATTGTAGAATATTGTTTGTAGAATTCTAAGGAAAATAATGAACTTAATACATTTTGGAATAAGGCTGTAAAATGTGGAAAAAGAGAAGCACTGTGAATACTTTCCGGATGCACTGCTATGCCCTGCCTCACTGATGCGTAAAAGTTACTATGACCATAAACTCATGACCAGTAGAGGGCACTGGATATGCAGTTTTCTCAAACGCATGACAATTGAGACCCATTTCATTAGACTATATAATGAGAAAAGTGTAGGAGCAAAATACAAAAGCTCTTTTAAACATGACATTTTGTTTTGTCTGGTGTTATGACAGCGGATGATAATAAAATATACAACAGTATATTTAAACATATCACTGATATCACTGATATCCTTTGCAAAACATTGCTTTGTTTTACCCATCAATATTTGTATAACAAACTCCATAATGTGTGTACGTACATTTGTGTGTTAAAGGGAGACATTTTACTGTATATATACATGCATGTTGCTTTTGGGTTTTATGCAGAATATATATTTATATGTATAAATATATATAATCCACATGTATGTCATTTTTTGGCAGAGTAAGGGTAGGTTTGAAGTCATCGTCCTGTATTTGTTCACTATATTAAAGAGGCACGCTACCATGTACATGTACACACACACACACACACACACACACACACACACACACACACACACACACACACACACACACACATGCACACACATATGTGTACACTCACATAGCATATAGCACTCACTCAAAGGACACAGTACTCACAAAGAATAGCTGGGGGTATTTCAGAAAGCAGGTTTAACTCTACAGTAACTAACTCTGATCTGTGAAACTCATTTTTAGGTTTTGGAACAGATGAGTCAAAATGGCAAAAGGAGAAAAAAAGCCCCAGATTGCTCCCTAGTGGCATTAGGAATAGTAATGAATGCATGAATGCATATACAAAATATGACAATAGAAAAACAAACACTACAGATAATACCATTAGGCTGAATATAATATAATATAATATAATATAATATAATATAATATAATATAATATAATATAATATAATATAATATCCTTGCACAGTACAAAGACATGCACAGTAGCTTAATTGGTGTTCCTAACTTGCCCGTAATGTGTGTGCCTTGTTACAGACCCTCCTTCACAGGATAGGTGGTATGGACAATTAATAAATGTATTATATTATATTATATTATATTATATTATATTATATTATATTATATTATATTATATTATATATTATATTAATGCAGGTGCAACTAGGCACAAAACTCACTTGGCAGCAATTTAAGATCAAGTATACAAACTTATAATCCAGTCAGGTACTGTAAGGTATCATTTCATTACAAGCAGAAGGTTTGAACCTAATTAAACAGAATTTAACATGTAACATGTTTAATGTATTTTAAGTGAAAAATTGCCTTTGCAGCCAGTATTTAATATTGTGTATAGTCTCTAAATGTGTGCCTACTTTGTATGTTCAATGTTGACCTCTATTATTGTCATTAAAAAGGACTGAGGCCTGAAAAACCCACTGGGTACACTGCCACTCACCGAGGCCCTTAGCCTGGTCCTCAGTCAAAATAGTAGACATCTTGTTATTTAAGAAATCTCTTCAGGAAGCTTACCTGACCCAACCACAGGTTTGTTATTCAAAATAATGATGTGTGTTGTCTCGGTGATGCCTATACATCCATCTTAGTCACAACTAGATTTTTTTTGCAGCAGTATAATTCTTTGTAATTAGCTGCCGTGTTTCTTTTTTTTAGATTTTTAGTTGTCCTTCATGAATTATGATACACTTTAAGGTGACAGAGTTACATACAGTATATGAAAATTGTGACATGGTCTAAACACTGTTGTACAGGCTTAAGCAGTTAACATAAAATTAGACCATACTGACTGCACCGTCTGCCCCTCTGATCTGCAGCTTACATATTAGCTCTTTAAAGTGCGTATCATTATATGAAATTATAACTAATCTAGAGTTTAATGTACTTGCAGAAACAAGGCTTAAACCAAATAGGTATGTACTGTTAAATGAGGTTACATAAATCAGCCTCATCTAACTGGTAAAGGAGAAAATGTTGCAGTTATCTACAGTATAATGTAAATCTAACCAATTGAATCCATTTGAAATTCTTTATACTAACATAATATGTAACTACAAATAATAAGTGTACTCAGTCCATTAATTATTGTTTACATTATTATCAGAATTTGATTGTGAATTTGTGGATTTCCTCTCAAACCTGGTCGTTACTTAAAAACAAATCATTAATTGTTGAAGGAATTTATCTCAAATAATTATCTCATCCTGTATAAAATTTTGTCTTAGTAATTATACAACGTGTCTCAAAAATCTGACATAATTTCATGGTGTAACAACAAGGCCAATTCTCGATCAAATGATCTCAAATGTTAACAAGTTGTGTAAAAACTTCCCAAGTTTAATGATGGAGATGGATCGGGAGTGCCTGTGATAATGACAGTGTGCTGTTGAAATGGCCACCACGTTCACCTGTCTTGACACTTTGTATTTTTTTTCTATGGGGCTACGTGAACGGACTGGTCTTTATCCCCTGTCTTCCTATAAGCCTAGAGGAACTTAAGCAGAGAATCGTTAAGGTGCTGGAGAATGTTATGCAAGATATGTTACAGCAGGAGCTGGACAACCGATTTGATGTTTGTCGTGTCACAGGGGGTGCACATATTGACCCTTTTTGAATCTTTGTGAAATAACATCTATATACATTTGAAGATGTTGGAATTGTTGGATTAAACATATTTTCATGTCATCATCACAGAGATTCATCACTAACTTCAGGAGTTATCGACTTTGATTGGCTAACCCTCTGATCTCACAGAAATTTCTCACATAATTGAATGCCTGGGGTTAGTGTTCTGTTATACTCTGGAAAATGTAGTGGCATTAAAAAAAAGAGATTAAAGGGAATAAATTCGCAAACTGGTATAATAATCACACATGCACGGTAAAACCAAAGCTGCCAACTCTCCCGCGTTGAGCGTGAGTCTCACAGGCTATCATGTCCAAATTCTCACACTTTCCAATTCAAAACAGGTGTCTGTGGAAGACGCTACAAAAATAATTGAGCTCCAGCCTCTTTCTGATGAGTCAGCTATACATGGCTTTTATTTTGAATCATCATTCCATGTGGCCTCAATACACAGGAACATTGCGGCCAGAGCGAATCCGCATGAGGCTCTGCCTTTAGGAGGCAGGAGGAAGAAATCCAAGAACTGCAGCTACCTACTGTAGCACAGGGAAAACAAGCTGTTCCTAAGCTAAGACCATATAACACAAGAGAATATTCACATGGTGACACTTCCATGGAGGCACCAACTACTGACATGGCAACCGGCATTGATACATTGATACAGCTGTGGTGGAGCGAGAGGTATAAGGCTTGAGCATATTGACATGACATTCTGGTGACTTCGTCGAGTTTTCACAATGTCTGTATCACTCAGTTTAGACTCAACAAATTATGGACCAGAGAACCTACAGTAGCCTGGAAAGCAGACCCTGGCACTGGTAGCAGAACCAAAATTTGGAAATGCTGCAATACCTCTTTTTTTATCTAAAAGATTCTTCATAAAAGCTTGCAAGAAAGCAAGTAAATGTTTTTCCAACTCGCCTGCTAAATGAGTCTAAAACATTCCTAGTTGGACTTTTCACAGAACCTGGAGACAGTAGTTATTCCTGTAACAACTGAAGTGGACCACAAACAGAAGAGACCTAACTGAATTCCACAGGACTGAATACAAGTGACTGAAATCACGGACCGCAAACAACATCAAGGAAATCCCTTTATCACAATCTTTTCCATGGCTCTTTTTCTAGGTTCTAGAATTTAACAAAGAAAAAATACATCTAGATACATCTAGTTTTTTTCAACATATAATTGCAGGAATGGTTTGAGCATATAATCACTCTACTACTCTACACTCTATAACTATGTTAAGTTAAAAAGCATTTCAGAATGCCCAACATGCCTAGCCTTGACGTGGATTGAGTACATGAGTTGAAGACCAGGTTCCACATCTGTCAGTCAAGAAAAGAAAGCGAAAGCTGCAGTGAGCAAAGAAGATCACCAGAACTGAACCATTTAAGCTTGATTGATGATAAATTTAGATTTATGCCCCCTTTTTCAGGATTTCTTCATATTGAACTTTGTACAATGTCATGCAAAGACATTATGAAACAGGAAATTGCAGACTACCATTTGACAAACTATTCAGCAACGATGATGGAGCTTTAGTACATTCAGGACAAATGCCAAATTACTGTATAATGTGAATGGGCAGGTTTATGTGGGAGAAAACCACATTTTTAACAACCTTGCATACACAAGTAAAAACTTTGGGTGTGGGTGAAAAACGTTGATGTGTCTTACCAAGGAGCTTTTGTGACAGGCCTGTAAGACAGTGCTGGGTAGAGAAGTGTTGTGTGTGCTTGATGCTGAGGTAGGGGAGGGCAGATCACTGTTGTGAGTCTGAGACCAAACAAACTCGTACTCTGCCTGCATCTCTGAACACTGCTTCCCTCTCTGTATAATCTACAAAGAAAGAGAAAACATGAAATACACAATTAAGGTTTCCTTTGCAGTATTCATTAATCAATACTTATTTAAGATCATTATTTAGCAAGAATCCGAGCACAAGAGTAAATGCATAAATTCACTTACTTTTTGAACAATTGTGGTGGCAAGTTCCTCTACAAGCTCCTCTCTATGATCACGTAGATATCGTGCCTCATTCTGCTTCTCCTACAGAGTAAAAGAAGCATGGTGAAGAAATTACAAGCAACTGTCTGGTAAGATGACGGTTAAAATTAATTCAATTTAAAATAAAAGGAAGATGGGGCAAGCTGTGTGCACTGCAACAGTGTGCAATACAAAGCACCATACTGAGTGAAATAAAGATAAAATAGGTCACTAAACGAGGCAGATGTTTAAATGCACAACATAATTATAAAATATTGGATAATAAAGATATCATAGATGTGCAATTGATTGATGAATTGATAGTTAGTATAAGGAATGGATACAAAAAGAGGGTGGGTCAATTAGCTGCTCAGTAAATAAATTAATATATACAGTTGCCCTTGAAATTATTCCACCCCATATTTAAAAAAATGCCAAAATTACTAGCTTACAGCTAGTAAATCAGTGAAACTAACTATCTAAATACCGCTAATGTATCAAGCGATTTCTTCAAAGTCAACACAAAATGCTACCTTTAATGACTACAGTATCAAAATTATTCAACCTCTTAATGAGAAACATCTTCAGTAGAGACTCTATAGCTGTAAATACCTGCTGCAAATGTGACATATAGCCAGACACTAGCTTTTAGAAGTGTTTCTGACGGATCATGGGCAATGACCTCTAGTTCAGTAAGATCGTTGAGTTTTCGTTCTGCAACTGCGTTTTCAATTTATTTCATTGGATTCAGGGGATGGTGATGGCCATTCTAGATCCATCCAAGCTTTGGTGGATTTTTAAATATGCTTGGGAATGTTATGGCATGACATTTTCTTCAAGGATACATGATTGAATCCATATTTCCCTCTACACGCTGCAGGGTTCCAGTGCCAGAGGAAACAAGGCAGCCCCAGAGCATCACCAAGCCTCCACCATGCTTCACCATGCTTCCCTGTAGGCAGGGTGCACTTTTCTGCACTTCACTGTTTCTCCTCCAAACATATCGCTGAATTCATAGGCCCAAAAAGTTTTCATCAGTCCATAGAACAGAATTCCAAAACTTTTGTCTTTTTTATATGGTTTTTCAAGCCCACTTGAATGGTCATCAAACTGGTTAGTGGTAGTTTAAGTCCTGCTGGAAGAAGAAATTCTGCATCTCCGGAACGCTTGTTAGCAGATGGAAGTATAAAGTGCTCTAAAATTTCCAGATGCATAATTTGACTTTAAACTTGATAAAACACCGAAACAACATCAGCAGATGATATAGCACCTTAAATCATTAATGACACTGCAAAACTTCCATCTATTCAGTCTATAAGCAACTTGGATTCTGTGCCTTGCCGCTCTTCTTCCAGACACTAGGACATTGATTTCCAAATGAAATGCAAATTTACTTTCATCTGAAAAAAAAAGGACTTTGGACTACTCATCAACAAATAAATTCCTTTTTCCCCTCCTTATGGAATGACACTTGTGACATTCTTGCTGGTTCAGGAATACAACAGATGTAGTCCATTCCCTGAAGATGTTCCCTGCCTTTTGCTTGTGGACCTTTTCCAACCACACTTTTTACGTTCACTCATGAAAAGTGTTTTCAGTTTCCATGAATTTGTTTCAATACAGAGCATTCTGTGTTTTACCCTTCATAAGGAGGGCGTTAATGATCATCTTATGTACAATTTCCAATTAGTCTGTGTCTGTATGCATACTGATCTAGGCTGAGAGACACACAGTATTTACAATGTACTGTATAAATAGTAATTTACTCAAAATCAAATTGAAATTGAAATTCTAATATATATATATTTAATAATCTGTAAGCTTTAATAATTTAAATGTAAACAAAAATGAAAAACTTACTTTATAAGAATACTTTATATAATTTAGAATATATGAGTTTCAAATAAAGAAAATTAACTATATTCTATAAACTATTAACTATATTTTATTTTCACTATATTCTACTTTTTCGAGATGCACTGTAGATGAATTGATGTGTAGATAGATTGAGAGTTAGATGAATGTATGGATGGATCTATAAGTGAAATGAGCAGAAGAGACATACCAGACTGTCCCTGTAACCCTCTGCTTTAGTTATCGCTTCCTCTATGGCCTCTTCAGCAACACGTAGGGCAACAGTGAGTGTCTCTCCTATGCTGTGACCTACACACACACACACACACACACACACACACACACACACACACACACACACACACACACACACACACACACACACACACACACACACACACACACACACACACACACACACACACACACACACACACACACACACACACACACACACACACACACACTGCATGAATTCAGGACCTCATATTTAAACAAATGAAATGAGCTCAATGGCATAATACCTACAGACACAATACAATAACAAAGAGCCCATTATTTATGTAGCTTTTAAGCTGGCAAATGGATGTACAATGGAACCTTGTATCGCGAGGAAAACTTGGTCTGCGACGGTTTTGCAAGACGAGCAGAATTTTAATTTTATTTGCAAGACACAAGTTAATTTTTTCCTGTTAAATGAGTGAGTTCTTGATGTACTGCAGAGCGTCACGTGATCACAACTGAGTTCTTCTCTCACGCCCTGTGGGATTGTGGGTAATTGCCTCCCTTATGCCAGGGCGTAAACCATTTAAAAAATGTTGTGTTCAAGTGACTGCTCTTTAGTAACTGTACTGCAACAATGTCCTAATTTAACACCAGTTCTTTTCAAAGGTAAAGTACAGGTTAATTTTGTATTCATTATTTGTAGATTAATATTTTTGGGCTGAGGAACAAATCATCAAGTTTCCATAATTTCTTCTGGGGAAATTTCACTTTGATATACAAGCATGCTTCCAGAAAGAATTATTCTCGCAATCCAAGGTTTAACTGTATATGAATTTCATATTACCAAATATATATAAGAGCCATTCAAGTTAAACCAGATGGTGATGAAATGAAAGGCGTAAAACATTTAGACTTCAAGCAGAATACAGTGATGAGACTCTTAACCACAGTAAAACATCT
The DNA here is from genome assembly GCA_013621035.1 of Clarias magur. NCBI lineage: Eukaryota > Metazoa > Chordata > Actinopteri > Siluriformes > Clariidae > Clarias > Clarias magur. The sequence goes on from QNUK01000104.1 coordinate 1,514,829, forward strand.
GAATGTTGCAAATCTTTTAAAGAAGCCCTCTGCTGTCATTTCTGTGAACAGTCAGCAAGTAGAATACCTGATCCTTGAAAATCAATGGTATATAAAGATAGTTTTTACTCTCATAACAATGTTCTGTTTTTTTACAGAATCATAAATCCTCGTTTGACTTGAACACACCTCGTATTTGAGTGTATTGTTTGGGAAGACTGTGGCTTAGTTTGCTCATTACACAAAGACATACACATGGCTTACTTTCACTTTGCTTGGAGAATGCCGAGTCACTGCCACACAGACTGCCATCGTTATCATTGCTGGCTTCATGGACACTTACCTCTGGATACATATGAACAGAGAAAGAGGAGAGTGTTAAATGGTGAAAAAGAATATTCAATTTGTCACTTATTCACTAACTCACTCACTCATCCTCTATACCGCTTTATCCTGTTTACAGGGTCACAGGGGCCCTGAAGCCTATCCAAGGAGACTTAGGGCACGAGGTGGAGTACACTCTGGACGGGGTGCCAATCTATCGGTGGGCACACACATTGCTTCTTTATTGTTTTTAGATATTTTTATCAGATGTTATTATAATATTATATATATTATTATATTATAGTAATAATTACAAGCATTTCACAAGGGTCCAAGGCGTTTACTGACAATAGCATTATGTTTATACAAAGAGTCAACGTTTTGTATACGTTTTGCAATGTTTGTCAAAATTTGGGGGTTTTGTTTGTCCACCTGCCTCTTGAGGATGACCACACGTTCTCAATGGGATTGGTCATCCTACACAGTACCCCCCCCCCTCCTCCTATTCTCTCTTGTCTCTGAATATTTTTTGGGTTGTGGAACAAATCATTAGAATTTCCGTTATTTCTTATATATCTTTTTTTATACGAGTGCTTTGGATTACAAGCATGTTTCCGGAACAAATTATGCTCACAATCCAAGGTTTAACTGTAATTTTCCATCAGCCTACAAAAATAATAAAAAATTCATAATATCTTTTTTTTCTGTGGAGAATAATAAAGTTGCTGATATCACTGAGAATTAAGTCTCAGTGAAAATAGAATTCAGTTAGTGCTTGCAAAAAGCTCTTTATTTGCTCTCTATGAGCGCAGCATAGAGTCTTTGAGTCTATAAACTGTTCTTGGATTTCACTGCCTAAGCTTAAAAAGAGGAGCAAAAGTTTAGAATTATTTTAAAACTTGAATAGAGCTCATTTGAAACTTTAAATTAATCTAATTTGAGATTTTTTTTGTATTCTTTTTCTAGACAAAATATAGTTACAGGAAAAAGATTATATTCTTATTTTGGTTTCATAAATAATACATTTGTGTGGGCCATTCTCTAATATTATTTTCCTCTAGGTGTCAATATAGGTACATATAAATACATATGACACATATAAATGTAATAGGCATCAAGTATTTTGCCAAGCCATAGCATAAACAGTATTTTACATTTGAAAAAATCTAAAGAAAATCTGGTGAAGTCGTTTTTAATTGGCCTGATGCAGCCAAGAAAATAATAATACAAGGGGTAGTCAAGTCAAGTCAAGTCAATTTTATTTATATAGCGCTTTTAACAATTGACATTGTCGCAAAGCAGCTTTACACAATAAAAGAATAAAAGTCATGGTCAAGTCAAACCAGGACTTTGAAGCAATGTTTGGTGAGGGGCGCAGTAAAACATTTGAATAATGTAAACTTTTTAAATAAGGCTGTACATCCACGAATGACAATGATGGCTAAGATGGTTCCATTTGCCATCATTCCCATGAACATTCAGTGACTTAAATGCCTCAACTTGTGGAAGAGATGTATCTGTCTGTTGGAATTGCACACAATCATGGAAGAATACCATTTGCATATCACAGGAACTCGCCACAGAGTTATTGCTACATCCCTAGAACAGTCCTGACCTTGCACCATAGAAGCACGAGTGAAATGCTGGAATAAGTGCAGTGTAACAGGAGATTATATGGATAAATAAGTGTAATTTTAATCTCATAACTGTACAATTAAAAGTCCCAGTTTGAGTTAAAGACCCCAAATAATTTGTTCCATAATTTACAAGGAAATTATACACTGACCTAAAGGATTATTAGGAACACCTGTTCAATTTCTCTGAACTCCAAACTGAATGTCAGAATGGGAAAGAAAGGTGATTTAAGCAATTTTGAGCGTGGTATGGTTGTTGATGCCAGACGGGCCAGTCTGAGTATTTCACAATCTGCTCAGTTACTGGGATTTTCACACACAACCATTTCTAGGGTTTACAAAGAATGGTGTGAAAAGGGAAAAACATCCAGTATGCTGCAGTCCTGTGGGCGAAAATGCCTTGTTGATGGCTAGAGGTCAGAGGAGAATGGGCCGACTGATTCAAGCTGATAGAAGAGCAACTTTGTCTGAAATAACCACTCGTTACAACCGGGGTATGCAGCAAAGCATTTGTGAAGCCACAACACGCACAACCTAGGTGGATGGGCTACAACAGCAGAAGACCCTACCGGTTACCACTCATCTCCACTACAAATAGGAAAAAGAGGCTACAATTTCCACAAGCTCACCAAAATTGGACAGTTGAAGACTGACAAAATGTTGCCTTGTCTGATGAGTCTCGATTTCTGTTGAGACATTCAAATGGTAGAGTCAGAATTTGGAGTAAATCGAATGAGAACATGGATCAATCATGCCTTGTTACCACTGTGCAGGCTGGTGGTGGTGGTGTAATGGTGTGGGTGATCTTTTCTTGGCACACTTTAGGCCCCTTAGTGCCAATTGGGCATCGTTTAAATGCCACGGCCTACCTGAGCATTGTTTCTGACCATGTCCATCCCTTTATGACCACCATGTACCCATCCTCTGATAACTATTTCCAGTAGGATAATGCACCATGTCACAAAGCTCGAATCATTTCAAATTGGTTTCTTGAACATGACAATGAGTTCACTGTACTCACTGTACCCAAAGATGCTCTATTAGGTTGAGATCTGGTTGAGACCGGTCTCAACGAGATTTCAACCTAATAGAGCATCTTTGGGATGTGGTGGAAAGGGAGCTTCGTGCCCTGGATGTGCATCCCACAAATCTCCATCAACTGCAAGATGCTATCCTATCAGTATGGGCCAACGTTTCTAAAAAATGCTTTCAGCACCTTGTTGAATCAATGCCACGTAGAATTAAGGCAGTTCTGAAGGCGAAAGGGAGTCAAACACCGTATTAGTATGGTGTTCCTAATAATTCTTTAGGTGACTGTACATTTACCGTGAAATGGAAGTATGGTGTCAGGTGTGATTGTGTAGAAAATGGTTTACCTGGCTCATGTCACATAAAAGGTCACAAATATTGACTTCGTCAGTTCAAAAATGAATCTCCTTGGCCCAAGTGTTTTTCGGAGTACTGCATTTGAAGGGGTGCTGCATTTACCCGCTAAACTTTTGTTAATTTTGACCTTGTGTTTTACGGACCCTTACTTTTTGACATTCATGTCAACTTCAGGTTTCAATTTCAGTTTATGTTCATTGTTCACAGATGTTTTAAATGTCAATCCTGTATACATGTGTGTAGAAATAGCATACCTGGCAACTCTGACAATACTCCTCTCTCGATAATGTGCTTCCTATAGAGAGTCTTGAGGACTTTAGCACTGCCAAACCTCTTAAAGCGACTCTTGACATTGTTATAATACCATTCCAAAGACTGGGCCCTCAGGAGCCTGAAAGCACAAAGAAGGGAATTTTATAAAGTAAACATTTGACCATCCATCCATCTATTCATCTATTCATCTATTCATCCATTCATTCTTACAAACATTGACCCAAAAGACAGAAGGCACTTTAAAGCATTCATCAGTTACCTTGCAAATGGTCTTACTCCTTAGCAAAGTTTAATTATTATATTCATGTTTTTGAGTCTCTTTATCATGGTGAAAATGGGCGCAGAAAATGAAGACAGACAGGTGGGTTTGGGAGGAGATAATATACTCCCTAATATATTCCTTTGTTATTAAACTGCAGGATAACACAGGCTGGCTTAGCAGACACTGTCACTGACATTCTTATGAAGTGAGAAAGCATTCATGGCATATTAATTCTTATTATAACACTTACGTTTAAGAAATAACTCTGAAAAAGGAGAAACGTACACATCAATATAAAGTACCATTTAACTGCCCGACTAAAAAAAAGTCACACATACTAATATTTCTATATATTTTTATATTTGAAGGAATATATTGTCACTAAACCATGCAGAAAAATTAGTTTACGCTTTTATTACCTCTAGGCTGGACTATTGTAACGCCTTACTGTCTGGTTGTTCAACTATGTGGCAGTGAACTGCTAGTGTCTTACAATCCACCATGACTAACATTGATCAAAGGATACAGCCTGCTTGTTAGTATTGCGTATTATGAAAACTACAGCAAGGGTAGAGCTTTTTCTTACAAAGCCCCAAAGCTATGGAATAGACATCCAATTAATGTTTGGAACTCAGCCTCCAGTGGTTACCATTAGCCTTTAACTTCTGTGGTTGGACTACAGAAGTTCACAGATGGAGGGGTGGATATTCATATAGTATGGAGTATGTCATATTTATGGCTCCAACTGGACACAAAGATGGTGTCAGAGAGCAGTGATACATATTGGCAAACACTATCAGACTTGCTGTATTCTATAATTTTACCAGCAAAATGGGCAGTAATAAAATATACAGTGCACAAGACAGATGGTACATTTTTCACTGAGGGTAATGCAGCTGCAGATGAGGCAGCCAAACAGGCAGGTATAGGTCAGGTAAAAATTATGCCGTTATTATGACATTATTATAAGTCAGCAGGCAGAACTAACTCCAGTTCCAGACGAAGAACTGAGATCCCCAACAACATCAGAAAATAGCACAGGTTCAGGCCACAGTCCCATTTCAGAAGTACAGCCATGGTCACTAGCAGAATCAGGAGCAGAAATAGTAACAGGGGATTATGCAACAGGATTATACACCTGATTTATCAACACTAGCTTATATGCAGGCAACCGGGGATGAAATACATACACTATATTGCCTATTTATGTATTCGCTCGCCTGCCTTCAAATGCATATAAACAAAAGCGCATTTGTGAGGTCAGACACTGATGTTGGACTAGAAGTCTCCAATCTAATTCATCCCAAAGGTGTTCTATTGGGTGAAGGTCAGGATTCTGTGCAGTCTAGTCATGTTCTTCCACACCAAACTCTCTCATCCATGTCTTTATGGACCTTGCTTTGTGCACTGGTGAAACATGTTGGAACAGGAGAGGGCCATCCCCAAACTGTTCCAACAAAGTTGGAAGCATGAAATTGTCCAAAATGTCTTGGTATGCTGAAGCATTAAGAGAAGTAACTTTCAGTACTTTCACTGGAACTAAGAGACTGAGCAAACTCCTAAAAAAGAACTCCACTCCAGTTCCAACATGACTGCACACCAGTGCACAAAGAGCAAAGACTAGAGCAGAGACTGTGAGCCAGTAATAGTTGCATGCTGTTATAGCTGAGTCAACATCATATTAAACCCTATGGATTAAGAACTGGATGTTACGTAAGTTCTGTCTGTTTAATGACAAGGCAAAGTCACATTACGTTATATCCTCAAAAGGAAGCAAAAAACTTAAGTCACACAAAAAGATCTTTTAAGTGACCAGACAGTGAGCAGTGATTCCATTTGTGTGTGAGTGCAAAAGTCATCCTACACAATAACCCCACTCCTCCTCTTCCGCTCTCGCTTGTCTCAAACCAGTCACGATTCTTTTCAAAGGTAAAGTGTGTGATAATTTGTTTTATATTTACTTTAAATTTTGTATTAACCATCTTTATATGGATATTTTGGGGTTATGCAGTAGTATTTGCATTGTTTCTTTGCAGAGGACAGATACCTAGGTTTTCCAATTCCAGATACAATTATTTCTGATAATGGGATTAATTTTGTTAGTAGGGTGTTTAGGAAAATAATGCAGTGGGTAAACATCAAATAGAGATTTGGATACATGTATCATCCATAATCTCTCAAGGTAGATAGAGAACCTGGAATGTCCACCTACTGCTCAAAGTACGCACACAGCCATCTGGTCAAGAGACCAGGACGCCAATCTGAGGAGGAGAACCTTTAAAGCCAATCATAAACACAAACAGCTGACCCCCTATGCATGTGGCAAGGGATTCAGGCTATCATTGACTACAAGTCACACAGGAGGCACCCACAACCAGCTCCGCCTCAATATATTCTATGGTTGTTTTGAAAATGAGAGCTATTACCAGGTGAACAGCCAGACTCACTCTACACCTCTGGAATATGTGTGTTACCCTAAGCAGGGTTAATGGAGGAACAACAGCTAACTGAGGTCTTCACAGACATCATTGACCTCAGTCAGCTTTCTCCACCTACTTTATGTCTGCTACCATTGTGCCAATGCCAAAGCATGCCGCTGCATGAGCATTCAATGACTTTTATCCTATCACACTCTCCCCTGTCATTGCGAAGTGCATTGCAATGTCCTCGCTTACGTTACAGCCTATCTGTCACCCACTCTAAAACCATGACAATTTGCATATTGCCCCAATACCAATTCCATGGTGCTCCATTCTGCCCTGACTCATCTGGACAACCCCAATATGTATGCCAGGTATTGTTTGTTGATTTTAGCCCAGCTTTAAATACAGTCGGACCTTTCAGCCTTGAAGCTGAAAGAGCTTGCTATCAGCCCACCACTCTGTAACTGGACCCTGGATCTCTTTCCAAGTAGACACGACTAGATAACTTTACCTTTTCCAGGTTCACCCTCAGTACTGGAATTCCTGAGAGATGCATATTGTCCACTTCTCCTATACTCCCTTTTCACTCATAACTGTGTACCTCCCTATGCATCCAACACTAGTATAAAGTTTGAAGACACCACGTTGATAGGCCTGATCAGAGGTAAGGCGTGACTTATAGGGAAGTGATCCAGCACGTAGTAGCATCTGGAACTCAACACCAAGAATACAGTGATCATTATGGATTTCACAATCATGTATCATGCTCAATCATGCTCCGAGATTTAAGTTCCTTGCGTCTTCATCTCTGAGGACCTCATCTAGTCCCTGGTTCCTCTCTTCTGCGTAGAAAAGCAAAATACTGCCTCTATTTTTTGAGAAGGTTTAAAAAGACCCACCATCATGTAGTCACTAAAGAATGAAATTAGCTTTTTACCTTGCATCATTGCACCATCCATAATGTATAACGTTGTCATTGCACTACTGCACATTCCACTCATATTCATTCTGTATATGTTATACTATACAAACATCCATACTGTATGTGTGTATATATCCTGTTTAACTGTTTGACATGTCTTCAGCACTACACAGTCTTTATTTACTACTGCTGTATCTTTTTATAATAAAACATATCATTCATTATGCCTGATGATTTTTTCTCTATCATCTTTTTATTTACATTGAACGTGTCATTATTAAACACAGCCGTGTAACCATGCTGCAATTATGGGAAGCCATCAGGGTCAAACTTGGTCATGAGATAAATCTGTGATGATAATGTGTTAAAATGTCTGGATTAATCATGTGTGAACATGTTTATATTGACATGTTATACTTAACTATAGGGGTGCTCCGATTGATCGGCCGATAATTGCTTTGGGAAGAATTTTTTTGCGTGCTGCTAAAATGTAAATTGTGTAAAGCTGCTTTGCGACAATGTCAATTGTTAAAAGCGCTATATAAATAAAATTGAATTGAATTGAATTGAAATGGCTTCACCGGTCTGGCAATTCTACATGTTGTGTGAAAAAGACAATACATTAGCAATCTAGCAATCTAGCACTCATTTGAAGGTTAGTCACGTAAAGGAACGTGAGCAGTTTTCAAAGTTGGCTAGCGCTAAAAGGTCAGCAACTCGTGCGCCGCCACTCACTCAGCTGTCAGTAATTCCCCTATCTCACCTACGCAGTTTCGCTCGGTGGTAGTAAGTACGGTTCATCATGATTCACCGCGAGTTTTGGCGCTGTGATTACGTTTCCATCTTTCTGCGCAAAGAATTAAACATTACATTTTTTTAAACATGTTTTTAAACATGAAAAATTCAACTTTTTTTTTTAACCGTCCTCGCGGATGCTGGCGGTCCTTGCAGAAGTTCCGGCGACTCACGTCCTACTTGTCTGTTAATTATTTAATTTTATACAATCTACAGGAAAGCTCTAAGCTGTATTTGTCAAGCTCTGAGCTGTTCCCAGTTACTAACCAAAAACATGCTGCTATGTTTTAAGTTGACTTGTTGCACATGTTGCTTGCCAATAAATACAGTTGTCAATTCATGATATTCCTCTTCTTATAATTTCAATACTTAATTTACATTAGGGCTGCAACGATTCCTCGAGTAAATTGAGTAATTCGATTACAAAAAATGATCAAGGCAAAATCTTCTGCCTCGAAGCTTCGTTTAATTAATTATAAAAGCTTGCGTTTTGTTTTTGCGCAATTATTTGTTGACAGCACGCTTTTGACACAACGCGCTTCCGGGTGCAAGCCACCAGTAAACACCAATGAAGAAGAAGCGCTTACGTCACTCACAAAGCGGAAAGAGACGCAAACAGTTGTATTTATTTGAGGGAGTGTTCTGTTTAGCGGCTGCAAAATGGAAGGGAGCGATAAAATTTTCAGCAAGGCCAAGAGAAGAAGAAAGCAGAAATGGCTTATGTTATGTCTGAGATGTAGATTTGAAAACTTTTAGTTGCACAACTTAGTGTTTTTGTGTAATTATTTATTTTAATGTGTGTCTTAGTTTTTTTTATCCTTAAAGTCATTTGAAAAACCTTTTTTTTCCATCTGAGAAAAGGCTTTAAAATAAGAATGTATGGTGCTGTAATGCACTTAATTCATCTCAGTCAACTTTACTACCCCTATCTCACCTACTGTACGCGGTTTCGCGCAGTGGCCGGAAGTACGGTTCTTCAGGATTCACCACCAAGTTTTGGCGCTGCGATTACGTTTCCATCTTTCTGCGCAAAAAAATTAATATGTTTAAGCCACCTTAAAAACATGTTTAAACATGTTTAATTTTTGGGCGCACCTTGCAGAACTTTGCGGAACGTCGGTGGGCAGTTGCGGCTGCTCACGGTGTCTAACACCGCATCTCACTGCGAGTCAAACCGCATACGTGAGATAGGGGTATAAGCTATTACTTGTATTGTGAATAACGACGATGTTGTATGCATTTAAAAAATAAATTAATCAATTTATTAACCAATTAATCTTTGTTTCTCTTATATATTTTACATTGCTGTTTAATTAAGCAAAAGTGCATTTTAACCGATTACTCGATTAATCGATAAAAGTTTTGGTAGAATACTCTATTACTAAAATATTCAATAACTACAGCCCTAATTTACATTGTTGTTAGATATAGTTTAATAAATAACGCTACATGATAAGGCTTCGAGTAGACCCTGTAATTGGTGATCGGTATCGACCGATACAGCTTCTAGTGATCGGAGATCGGCCCCAAAAATCCTGATCGGAGCACCTCTACTTAACTATACACTATATTGCCAAAAGTATTCACCTGCCTGTCTTCACAGGAACTTGAGTAACATCCAATTCTTAACTCTTAAGAATTACTTCCAGTGAAGGAAACTTTTTAATGCTTCAGCATGCCAAGACATTTTGGTCAATTTCATGCTCCCAAATTTGTGGAAACAGTTTGGAGATGCCTCCTTCCTGTTCCAACATGACTGTACACCACTGCACAAAACTACACCCTTCGTACATAATACATCACACCCCTGTACACAGGTACTTATTTTGTCCTTTTTTTTATACTACATTTGCAAAATGAGGTATAAATTAGTTAATTTGTCCTGAAATACACGTGGAACAAGTCTAAAAGCAAAATGACCATGCAGGAAGATACTACAAACACCTACTGTAGTGAAAATCAGATTTAGTTATGGTAGTTAGACTTATAGTGCTGACAATAAGGAGGCAGGAAAGTATGTTATGCTAGTTCTAGGTACTATAAAGTAACTGTTTCAAACACTGCTAGTGAAGTTTGGACACACCTTCTAATTCCATATTATTTCCTAGTTTTTATTTCTTTCTACATTGAAAATAAAATGTAGAAAGGCATACAAAATATGCAATAATCTCCTTTGAGCAAATGCTAGTGAGATTTGTCACCTACTTGGCGACAAAGGGGCATGGTGATTAGTTATTTTTCCAAGGCTGGTAACTCTAAAATAAACTTCTCCTCTGCAGCATTCTGGTCATTTTTCCCTGGAATTTTTTTCCGAGAGAGCCAATTTCATCATGGGGCTTGATGGGTTTCGCAGATGCACTTGATAGTACTGTTCTTCCAAGAACTATTTGAGATTCTGATTCTCATGTCTCAAAATAACAGCTGACTGTTTTTATTGTTGTTACTTATAGTAATTACCTAATTCCATGTGTTATTTAATAGATTAGAAATTTCTGGTATTGTTCTAGAATGTAGAAAAATCACAAAACAACAAACATTGAAATAGAAGGTGTGTCCAAACTTTTGACTGGTACTGAATATGCTCTGATGGAAAAATAAAAGTAGGGAAGTTGTCCCAGGCCTATATGTAAACACAACCAGCTGATGGATTTTTCATAGAAATGCGTGTAACAGTAGTTCTGCTGACCAACTCTCAGATCTCAATACAAGCTGACATATTCTTTTATTGTGGATGTAAAACAGCTATACAAACCTTACCAGAAGGATGAGGAGAGTGCAGCTAGGAGAAGGACTGATAGTGAAAAATATATATTTTTATATTAAGGATTACCCAGTGGATAAGAGAAGCAAACATAGAGTTAATCCTTGAAGAGACTTTGACAGTACAAAGTGTAGTGAGGGTTCTGATGGGAGAGAATACATGTGAGATTCTCAGAAGGATATGATCAGTTGTGTAGGAACAGGAGTATGTTGTACAGCAAGCCAATGCCATTCTGAGGTACTGTCTGAACCAATGGCTGGAAGTACCAAAAGAAGTGTACATGATAATGCTTGAAGCAATACTGTATACCTGAACATCAAAGAGAGTAACTACTAGTCAGATAAATCTAGCAAGAACTGTGGATAGCTGGGGATGATATGACACTAGGACCATCGCGAAGATTGACTTATGGCCCTGTAAGTTTGCTTGCTTTACGAAGGATGAACTGTTTAAACTGATGCAAGACGTGTTTGCAGCCAGTGGGTACCAAGTAACAAGACAAAGAGAATTTGCCTAAAAAACAGAATGAAGACTACATGGACTAAAAGGAGTGAAGGACAAAAGGGACTGGGTGATGTACTGTATATAGAAGGACAACCACCTAAGAAAACTAGTTCACCTTTCAAGGTCTGTGTGTTCCAGTATTTACATACATTATGTATACTTATTGGTGGGTTGAGTCCAGGTGGTGAATATACTGTAAAGCAAAAAAGCTGGCAAGATGGGAATTTTTAATTCCAGATTGGCTTGTGGGAAGGTTTTTCATTAATCTCTGGAGTTGTTATATCAAGACCCATATTTAACTAACATATTTATGTCAGTTCACTGATATATGTATGTCAGTTTAGGAGAGTGTTTATGGGAATTTAGTTTACAGACATTGACTTAATATTAATCACTTAGTTTCTACTTAGTTATTATTTTGGCATTTGTTTTCAATAATCAGTGAAATACTAATTTATTCCTTTACCCTACCCATTTTTAGAGGCATGTGCAAAAGGTTATATAGAAATTTGTACTTGTGTGGGATTTGTGCTCCTTATAATTATTTCCATACTTATTGGCTTAATTTTTTTCTATGTATTTACTAATTCTGCCCTTGGTGTAAGTCCAAGGTACAAGTAACAAAAATCTAGGAAAGAACTAAGCCAAGCTAAAAAGGGACAAAAGAAAGGTAAGCTAGAGCAGAAAAAGATAAATGATGACCATGATGTGACATGATAATGTATATGGTGTTGACATGTATAAAATGGCCATGTACTGAACGCACAAGAAGCATATACAAGCATAAAATTATGAACATATTTAGAAACTGCTGAAATGTTCGGATGATGTACAATCTAGTGTGTTCTAAAACTATAAGACTACGTTATCTACAGCAAAAGAACTGTGTATATAGGAAAGGGGCTAAACTACTGCAAAACTAAAATAACAAAAATGGGAAAAGTGCTTTAATGAAATTTTTAAAAATAACAAGCCCTAGCATGAAAACGACCATGGGTGAACCTTGCAGGGAATATATGATTTACATAAAGATGCAAAAAAGAGGTCCTATCTCAGGAAAGAAAGTCTGCTGCAGAGAGTTCATTTAGTGTTAACAGCCTCAAGTCACCACTTAATAGCACCTCAGATTAGAGGCTTTATGAATGATTTATAGAGTATAAATAGTTTTACAATGTAGACAGAAATAAAAATCAGGAAATACTATGGAAATTGAAGGTTTGTCCAAACTTTTGACTGGTAGTGTATGCAGATACAGGGGAATCAGTCTTGGTATAAGTGTCTGTGTGCCTATGCTAATGCTAAAATCAGTTTCAGGAGAAACAGAATGCATAGATTTACCACTTACAGGGTCGGAAATAAAAGGATCAAATGAACTGGTGGTATTTCTTTCTCTGGAAGTCCTTGTCCATCAATTTGGCAAATGACATCAAGTGCCCTTACAAACACTTTGTAGCCACTTTTAAATGGCTGCCAATTCCAGGATTCAGGCTAATCTCTGACCCTTCCTAACCCCTGCTCAGAACATGATCCCTCGCAATGACGCAGTGTTTATGTTTTGTTAGGAAGCTGGTTGAAACAATGATGGGTTCAGTTAACTGCAGCATCAATGTTTCTCTGAGTAACAACCATTTAATTATGTTTTAATGTTCAGACATTTATACCTTTGCGACATTGTGCCACTGGCAGTTATTGGGTTGATTTCATCATTAAATCAAGGTTGTCATCTTGGACGCGTTTGTGTTCTGACTTTAAATCTCTCGATTAAATTGGGACATAATTTTTGCTCATCAGTCACAAACAGATAATGTTGTTGTGGTTAATAAAGGTGTACCAACATGTTTTATATAAAGAAATAAAAAAGTCAACTTATTATGGGCTATAGTAATATACAATTAATTATCAGTAACAAGAGTTTCTGAGAAGGCATGAGTATCTAAGATTGTGCTGGTTAATACACGGTGGTTTATAATGTATAGACACAGATACACATTAAGACCAGATGCAAATTCACACCTTTTTTGTAGATGTTGTATTCTTGGTGTACAGGGTGGGCCATTTATATGGATACACCTTAATAAAATGGGATTGGTTGGTGATATTAACGTGCTGTTTGTGGCACATTAGTATATGTGAGGGGGCAAACTTTTCAAGATGGGTGGTGACCATGGTGGCCAATTTGAAGTCGGCCATCCTGGATCCAACTTTTGTTTTTTTTCAATAGGAAGAGGGTCATGTGACACATCAAACTTATTGGGAATTTCACAGGAAAAACAATGGTGTGCTTTGTTTTAATGTAACTTTATTCTTTCATGAGTTATTTACAAGTTTCTGACCACTTATAAAATGTGTTCAATGTGCTGCCCATTGTGATGGATTGTCAATGCAACCCTCTTCTCCCACTGATAGCAACACCGCAGGAGAAATGCCAGCACAGGCTTCCAGTATCTGTAGTTTCAGGTGCTGCACATCTCGTATGTTCACACCATAGACAATTGCCTTTAGATGACCCCAAAGATAAAAGTCTAAGGGGGTCAGATCGGGAGACCTTGGTAAATATACAGTACCACCACTTTCCTTATAAAAGCAAAAAACTCAAAGTGATGATTCAATCTTTTTTTAAAAACCAAAACACCCTTTTCTCCACTTGTTTTAATAGTAAAAATCAATAATTGTGGGCAATTTTTAAAAGGACATTTACAAATGCGGCAGCACGGTGGGTGGCTTAGTGTTTAGCACTGTTGCCTTGCATCTCCAGGGACTGGGTTCGATTTCCAGCCAGGTGATTACTGTATGGAGTTTGCATGTTCTCCCCGTGTTTGGTGGGATTCCTCCCACAGTCCAAAGATATGGCGATTAGGCTAATTGGCGTTCCCAAATTCCCTGTAGTCTGTGTGTATGTGTGTAATGGATTGGCACACTGTACAGGGTGTACCCTGCCTCGTATGGAATACTTATTGACCAATCAGAAGTTAATAATTCATTTGGCCATGACAAACTGTTCTATAATGCACCTATATTACTAGAATTTTCTTATAGGTCACAGAGCTCTGCAATGTTGCCTCCAAGTTCAAACATTTCACCAGAGAATTTCCTAACTTTGCGGACACAAAAAGTCTCACTTTTTCTCATCTAGGACTGGCTTGCACCTTAATTTTTGGTTCACGGTCACAAGGAGAAACTGAAACTAACAAGCTCATTCAGCACTGAGGTCTCCCAACTGACAGAAATGTGTGGGGGCAGGGAGAGGGGTGTCACTACAGTTGATCCAGGTGTTGGAACTGAGGGACAACACTCAACATATTCAAGCTACACCAATTAAATAGCATGTTCTATTATACAAACACTATCAGACAAAGGATTTGTAATTATTATTTTTTCTTTATTGTTTTATTTTATTTAACATTGAACATTAATACTGAGGTTATTCAAACACATATGGCATTATGTAGTCAAAAAAAAGCCCAAAATATGTTTTATATTTTACATTGTCCAAATTAGTGACATTTAGTGTTCATGGCAGCTTGGCACACTTACGGCATTCTCTCATCAGATTCACAAGGTAGTCACCTTGAATGATTTTCAGTTCACAGGTGTGCCAAGTGACACTAAAGACCTAATTTGTCACATTTCTCGACTCCTTAATGTGCTTTAGACCATAATTGTCATGTGTAGAGAAATGGTGGCTCCAAACTCATTAGCCCTATAAGTGCTACTACAACTACTTGTACTGTACAAATATATTTTATAGCTGTCTTTACTCAGTTAAGTACTGTAAAGAGTAAAGACAATCCAAAGTGCAGTCACCAAAACCTTCAAAGGCTTTGATAAAACTGGCTCAGAAACCTCAGAACCGACACAGAAAAGGAAGACCAAGAGCTACCTCTGCTGCAAAAGATAGGTTTATTAGGATGTCCAGACTCAGAAACCACTGATTTACAGCACCTCAGAATAGAGCCCACATAAATGCTTTTTTGAGTTTAAACAGCAGACATATTTCAACATCCACTCTTCAGCAGAGACCGCTTGAGTCAGTTTTCACAGTCAAATTTCAATGAGGAAACCATTACTTCAGAAGGAAAGAAGCAGAAAAGACTTGCTTGGGCCAAGAAACACAAGTCCAATAACAAAACCAAACAATACAATACACACAATCTTTTACAATCATGTGAATCATCTATTTTATTGCAGCTTTATTTCAGCTGCCTTTGTCGGGCTTAAATCAACATAAAGAAGAAATCTAGACATAATGTGTATCCCTGTGATTGTCAAATGTGATTCTTTTAGGAAATTCTAACTGAATAATGAGCGACAGTCTGACTGACTTTATGTGTTGTCAGTGCGTGCAACAGTATTGATAATCATAGTATACGTAGGTACACGCTACCTAAAACATGTTTTGGAACGAGAGGTAGCAAATGTACTGCTGTGTTATTCCTCTATTTAATTTTCTTGGATAAATATTATTATAAAATTCATAACTCAATTAAATTTTATTTGTATAACGCTTTTAACAATTGTCATTGTTGCAAAGCAGATTTTGTGCAAAGCACAAAATCCAAAGACAATGATGGAAATGTGCAAGAAATATAAGAAAATGTTTATGAATCAAAATGATCAGATTGTCCGTGATGCTGCCAAGGAAAAACTTGACAGGAACCAGGCTCAACAGGGAATGCCTCATCATTTGGTTGAAACGGATAGCAGGAATTGTTTTTCAATCATACTGTGTGTTAGGCAGCTGGAAGTTCAATATAACAGATGATGTCTTTAAGTTAATATGGAGTCCAGTTTGTTATTGGAGGCTTAGAGAGACTGTAGGAAATTCCAGTCCTGAACTTTTGAGAGAATGGAGTCACAAGTCCTGAAATAACAACTGTCTACATCAGTAAATGGTAAAATGGAACCAACTCCAGACACCACACGCATCCCAGCAGACCACATGGAGCCTCCATGCGACAAGATCTCAAACCAGAAGCACATAAATGCTTCCAAATGCCGCAAAACAAGTGCTAGTGATTTAGGTCTGAGCATCTAAAAGAAAAATATTAACTTTCAATAAAAATGTTTTGTAATAGAAAGGGGTGGAAGGTAACTAAGTAAATAAATGTTGTTACAGTTGTTACAGTAAGTACAGTGCATATTTCATGTATCTGTACTTTATTTATTATCCTAAATAAAGTACAGATAAGTAGTTTTATTACAGGATCTAAGGACAGATCAGGACATGGATCAAACTGGATGAAAGAGCGTGGAGGAAACTGGTCTGAATCTAACAGGGTGTCAACAGCAACTATGAAAGAAGAATTGTCATAAGAATTTATGACAATGAGTGGTCATTTTGTGTAAGTGATGGCAATAACACAATTTCCCCACAAATGTGGCTTGTATGGGAGGGCTGCAAGGAAAAAAAAAAGAAAAAAAAGCCAGTCCTGAAGAACAGCTAGATGCAGTCACGACTAAGCTTTGCAAAAATGCAGCTGGTCAGACTAAAATTTAATTATTTGGCCGCAACACCAAACAATATGTCTGGCGAAAATCCAATACAGCTCACCATCTAAATAACACCATTCTTACAGTGAATCATGGACGTGGTGATTTTCTGTTATGGGGTGACAAATGATCTCCATCAAATTTAACTAAACTTGAGCAGTTCTGCAAAGAAGAGAGGGCAAATACTGGAAAGTCTAAATATGCAAAGCTTTGTGTGCCACTGAGAGGGTGTTGGCTTCACCTGATTGAGTTTACACATAATTTTTTAGGAGGGAATGATCCCTTTCCAATTTTTTTCTTTTTTTCTTTGCCTTGCTGGTATTATATCTTTCAGTTGGATGTTAAAAGTTCCACAAAGTAAAACAGCTAGATAAAACAAAAATGTTGTGTGTCTTCATTTCAGGCTGCTAAGACAGCACATCTCTTTTTCTTATTATTTTCTTATTATCTTGGTCCATTAAAATCACCCATCATCGTAACCTCAATCATTTATTTACCATGAACCTCTGCTTGTGTAAATCCTTGGAAATCGCTTGTGATTTCATTGTGGATATCCCGATACAAAACGTATTTTTTAAGAAAAAACTGAACTTCTTGATACTAAAACATATCTGTAAATACAATATTTTATATACTCATGTCTCTAAAACCAAAATTCTCTCTCAAATAGATATGATCGTGCAGACTCAAAACTGAAGGTATAGTAATATTTTTATACATGCTATCTATTTCTAAATCCATTAGCTGGAGCCCTACTGCTATTAGAACTCCTTTTCACTTCCAGCTGCATCATAAAGCTTGAATGAGAAACTTAATGACACTCATTATTTCACAGGAAATTACACATCCTTCCATTAATTTGTGGTGCAGTAGACGTGTTGGTGCTGCAGGTATGAGCATTGAAGCAGTCTTCAATCAAATGTATATAATTTCTAAGGTTCACCCTAAACACACTTAACAATCAAAATATCCACTCAGATAAGAAGAAAATCATATGAGAGTACATCTGAAAGTCTGTTGGCACACCATTTGCTTTTCTTGGGATTCTAAAAAGGGTAACACTTTTGCTGACTAAGGACTGCTTCTTAATCATGATATTGAGTATTGTTGTTCTTTTAAAGCAGTGGTTCCCAACCACCAGAACGCGGCCCAGTACCATGTGTAGTATACCATGTGTAGTATACTCTGTATAGGTTTTAATGCCTGAAAAAATTAAGCTAATGTTACAAGCTAACACTGGCTTAAAAATTTGTAAAAAACAAAAGCTGATGTCTCTGGAGAGATTGTGAAACATGGAAATACCCAATAATAAGACAGCAGAGAAGAGATTGGGAATTTAAAAAAATCTGCATTTAAAAGAAAATGCCAAAAGTCTATAATTAATGGGTTTATTTTAAGGTGATGATGGATTGTATAGGTGGCCTCAAAAGGTTGTTTGAGACAACTTCAATGAATATCCTGAGATCGCCACAAAACACTGAAAACCCTGTTTTTATTTCCAACAACCTATCCATATGAAACAGGTTATCTGCAGTAACAGCAACGAAAATTTACTTATAAAGCACTAGACATAAGGAAGACACTTAAAGTGTGATTGTCTCCCATCACTGATAGATTGGACTGTCTCATCGAAGGGAAACAAGCTCAGGGCTCACACTTTTTCTGAGGTATAATATACGATGGTCAATCCATGCAATATTGTCTAAAGCCCCCATTCCACTAAGGCAAATTTGCTACTGACCTCTCCCAATGTCTCCCAATTTTAAACTTCCTACGAAGTCGTTGCGGTTGGTACCAGTTGGGTGACCCTACAATTTTAACAAATTTGTAAGGACATGAAAACAACTCTACAGCGTATTGTCCAGTAATTTCTGACCTCATTCATAAATCCAAACCCTCAACCTGT
Organism: Clarias magur; assembly: GCA_013621035.1. Lineage (NCBI taxonomy): Eukaryota > Metazoa > Chordata > Actinopteri > Siluriformes > Clariidae > Clarias > Clarias magur. The sequence continues at coordinate 1,533,488 of QNUK01000104.1, forward strand.
CAGCTGGACCCTCTACCCACAGCCCTGGTTAAATCTTGCCTTCCTTCTTTGCTCCCTCTTATAACTGCCATTAGTCATTCTTCTCTCTCCACTGGAATTGTACAGACACTTTTTAAAACTGCTGCTGTTACTCCAATACTTAAAAAACCTGGTTTAGATCCTAATGATTACAATAATCTTCGCCCAATTTCTAACCTTCCCTTTATCTCAAAAATACTCGAAAAAACTGTTGCTGCTCAACTTCACTCCCACTTATCATTGAATAATCTTTACGAAGAATTCCAGTCTGGCTTTCGTCCCCTTCACAGTACTGAAACTGCCCTTAATAAAATCACTAATGACCTCCTTATGGCTGCTGACTCTGGTTTACTTACAATTCTTATTCTTCTTAATTTGACTGCAGCCTTTGATACCATCTCTCACACCATTCTTCTCACCAGACTGTCATCTATTGGCATTTCTCAAACACCTCTTGACTGATTTTACTCTTATCTCTCTGGTTGTTCTCAGTTTATACATCTCAAATCATTCTGTTCTCAGCCTTCCCCTGTTACTACCGGTGTTCCCCAGTGTTCTGTCCTGGGGCCACTTCTTTTCATCATTTATCTTATCCCACTTGGTAATATCTTTCGTAAATTTAATATCCATTTTCACTGTTTTGCTGATGACACACAGCTCTATCTCTCTTGCCATCCTAATTCCTCACTTCCACCCTCCTCCCTTACTAACTGCCTTTATGAAATAAAGTCTTGGTTTACCCACAATTTCCGTAAATTGAATACAGATAAAACAGAAATCCTTCTCATCGGCACCAAATCCTTACTATCCAAAGTCAACAGTTTTACCCTCACAATTGACAGTTCATCAGTTTCTCCATTCCATCAAGTTAAGAGTTTGGGTGTCATCTTTGATAGCTCATTATCATTCCAATCTCACATTAACAATATTACTCGCTCTGCCTACTTCCATCTGCGCAATATTAATCGTCTTCGTCCCTCTCTCTCCACCCATTCTACTTCTATCCTTGTCCACAGTTTGGTGTCCTCTCATATTGACTACTGCAATTCTCTTCTCTTTGGTCTTCCCCAGAAATCCCTCCATAAGCTACAACTTGTCCTAAACTCAGCAGCACGCATCATTACCAAAACCCCTTCTTTCCATCATATCACCCCTGTTCTGCAGCAACTCCACTGGCTCCCCATAAAATACCGAATTGAATTTAAAATAATTTTGCTCACTTTCAAGGTAATCCATAATCTTGCCCCTCCTTATCTACTCGATCTACTTCAAATTGTCACTTCTTCTTGTTCTCTTAGATCATCCGCTTCCATTCGCTTGGCCGTACCCTCTGCCCGTCTCAGGATTATGGGGAGTAGAGTATTCAGTCACTCGGCGCCCATTCTGTGGAAATCCCTTCCACCTGACATCCGTGATTTAGATTCTCTCTCTCTCTCTTTAAAACCAGACTCATAACCCATCTATTTACTAAAGCTTACTCTCCTTAAATTCACTGTTTTCTTTTGTACATGCTTGTTTTTTGTGTTGTTTGGTTGCTTGTATTTATTGTTTTTTGTACAGTGTCCTTGAGTTTTATGAAAGGCACTTATACATAAAATTTATTATTATTATTATTATTATTTTGACATGAGCAATAAGGTTAATAATGTTTCAATAGCCGGCTGTTAAGAAATTTAATGATGTTCTACTGAGCCCTTAATAAATGATGATGAAACGTACCGTCACTACCAACATAAAGTGAATTTAAAACAACGCTACTTACTATTATGAACTATTATGGAGGTGTTACCAGTATCATAGTGACCTTATATTGTCCCTGTGCTATGTTATTTTTTAACTTTTTTTTGTGATTTGAGTATATTATGACTGAAATAAAGTTGCTCACATCCGCACACACTTTTACTTTGCAAAAGGCAGCATTTATTTAGCGAGTGTGTGTAGTTGTTTTTCTAAGGTACTATTATTGATTTTACATTTCGTCTACTTTGCAAAAGTTGGCACTCTTTATGACATAAATAATGCTGTTTATATTGTGCGCCGATGTGAGCATCTTCATTAACACACATTTACAGCCGCATGAAAGCATTAATCACGCAAAAGCTGCACACAATTGCATCTGCTGTAACAGTAAACAGTGGTGGCAGTGATATAGTATTATCAAAAAAGAGAAAAAAAAATTCAGTTTTTACAGTGATATTAGCATATTTGCATTGAGTTTAATCATTTAGCACTTTTCATATTCATAAGACACACAAAGACTAATAAACATGATTAAGAGAAAATTGTGCACACGAGACAGAGCGAGAGAGACAGAGAAAGAGAGTTTCACAATCATATATGAAGCACAATCCACTTTATATTCCAGATTTTCCTTTCTCCTCTCCTTCTTTTGGGCGGGGTATTTTAGGAATAAAAATTATATGTTAAATTTACAACTGTTAGCACTGTCGCCCTGCACCTCCAGGGTCCGGGTTCGATTCCCGTCTCTGTGTGCATGGAGTTTGCAGGTTCTCCCTGTGCTTGGTGGGTTTCCTCCCACAGTCCAAAGACATTTAGGTTAAGTTAAGTGACATTCCCAAATTGACCATTGTGTGTGTGTGAGTGCGTGTATGTGTGTGCTCTGCGATGGATTGGCACAATGTCCATGGTGTACACCGCCTTGTGTCCTAAGCCTCCTGGGATAGGCTCCAGGGCCCCCGTGACCCTGAATACAGGATTAAGCGGTATAGGTGATGATGATGATAATTTTATTCTGCATCAGACAGTTTCTGTCCTCTACAGAGCTTTCCAGTGGTCGTAACAAATTTGCCATAGTGCATGAAATTGGTCCATAGTGCAAAAAAGGTTGGAGATCATGGTTTTAAAGACAACCAGTGTCCTCCATGCTTTAATGTCACCACTACACAACTATGACTGCTTCTACTAAATGGTAATATGAAAAAATGTCAATGCTACAGCTGTTTTTATCTGAGAGTTTATATAAGAATATAACAGGCCCTATCTTCTCTCTCCCCTGTTGATCAGCCATGCAATAATTGGCATCTGTCAGCTCACACATTCAGAACCAGGCATTTAGATCTGTCTTCCAAGTGTGTGCAGCTGTTCTGTAATGTGCTGAATGAGCAGCAGTTTAAAAAAAATAGGGTGGCTGGCTCGTGGCTCTCAGATGTTTTCCCCAGATTTTTACTGAGGGGAAATTAGCAACTACAATGTTTAAAAGAGAAACAAAACTGAATGATATATTCTGGTTTAAGAATTTTATAATTTTTTGGAAATTATTATTAATATATTAAAAAAGGAAAGTGTGTATACTGTATACAGTATTTGCATATGTATATACGTTAAATGAGTTACATCTGTTTTTTATGTTATCCACATTTCATATAAAAAATTATGCTTTAGTAATTATCATAAAGGGAGTAGGTGACTGTGGTTTAGTAATCTAAATAGTCATGTAAAACATGTGAGAATGTCATAGCAGCCAAAAACACAGTTCCCCCTACAGTATTTACAGGGTGGGCCATTTATATGGATACACCTTAATAAAATGGGAATGGTTGGTGATATTAACGTCCTGTTTGTGGCACATTAGTATATGTGAGGGGGCAAACTTTTCAAGATGGGTGGTGACCATGGTGGCCATTTTGAAGTCGGCCATCATGGATCCAACTTTTGTTTTTTCAATAGGAACAGGGTCATGTGATACATCAAGCTTATTGGGAATTTCACAAGAAAAACAATGGTGTGCTTGGTTTTAACGTAAATTTATTCTTTCATGAGTTATTTACAAGTTTCTGACCACTTATAAAATGTGTTCAATGTGCTGCCCATTGTGATGAATTGTCAATGCAACCCTCTTCTCCCACTCTTCACACACTGATAACAACACCGCAGGAGAAATGCCAGCACAGGCTTCCAGTATGCGTAGTTTCAGGTGCTGCACATCTCGTATCTTCACACCATAGACAATTGCCTTCAGATGACCCCAAAGATAAAAGTCTAAGGGGGTCAGATCGAGAGGCCTTGGGGGCCATTCAACTGGCCCACGACGACCAATCCACTTTTCAGAAAACTGTTCATCTAGGAATGCTCGGACCTGACAGCCATACTGTGGTGGTGCACCATCTTGCTAAAAAACCTCAGGGAACGTGCCAGCTTCAGTGCATAAAGAGGGAAACATATCATCATGTAGCAATTTCAAATATCCGGTGGCCTTGAGGTTTCCATTGATGAAGAATGGCCTCACTATCTTTGTTCCCCATATACCACACCATACCATCACTTTTTTTGTTCCAATAGTCTTGGAGGGATCTATCCAATGTGGGTTAGTGTCAGACCAATAGCGGTGGTTTTGTTTGTTAACTTCACCATTCACATAAAAGTTTGCCTCATCACTGAACAAAATCTTTTGGGTGAACTGAGGGTCCTGTTCCAATTTTTGTTTTGCCCATTCTGCAAATTGTGTGCGCCGCTCTGGGTCATCCTCGTTGAGATGCTGCAGTAGCTGGAGTTTGTAAGCGTGCCATTTGTGAGTAGCTAATATCCGCCGAAGGGATGTTCGACTAATGCCACTCTCCAGTGACATGCGGCGAGTGCTACGCTGTGGGCTCTTGCTGAAAGAAGCTAGGACAGCCACTGATGTTTGTTCATTAGTGACAGTTTTCATGCGTCCACATTTTGGCAAATCCAACACTGAACCAGTTTCACGAAACTTCGCAAGCAGTTTGCTAACTGTAGCATGGGAGATGGGTGGTCTCGTAGGATGTCTTGCATTGAAATCTGCTGCAATGACCCGGTTACTGCGTTCACCAGATATCAACACAATTTCGATCCGTTCATCACGTGTTAACCTCTTCGACATGTCAATGGCTGTGAACAAAGAAACTTGTAAATAACTCATGAAAGAATAAAGTTACGTTAAAACCAAGCACACCATTGTTTTTCTTGTGAAATTCCCAATAAGTTTGATGTGTCACATGACCCTCTTCCTATTGAAAAAACAAAAGTTGGATCCAAGATGGCCGACTTCAAAATGGCCACCATGGTCACCACCCATCTTGAAAAGTTTGCCCCCTCACATATACTAATGTGCCACAAACAGGATGTTAATATCACCAACCATTCCCATTTTATTAAGGTGTATCCATATAAATGGCCCACCCTGTATATTTAGGGGCTAAGCACTGATGCACAGCAGCCTGTATTATCTACAAACCTTGTGCCTTGTACCAATGCTACACTTGTTTCTTTAAGACCTGTGTGTTCGAGGAAAAATTCAGTCAATCAGATTTTTTTTCTCTGCTATGTGAATACAAAATGTTTCTCTGAGGCTATCCCTGAGGCCCTGCTGAACTGCACTGTAACTGAATGAAGGCAAAAATTAAGATTTATTGCATCATGAGAGGGAGTATTCTTTCACTAGGTTTATTAAGCATCTTATTGGAGTTATTTCTGATACTCCATTCATAATGCAATTGACAAAAGAGTTTTTGTAGTTAGTAAGCATTGTTTGTTGTACGAATGTTATTCGTTTTGCTAGCTTGCTAAGAGTAAACAATAGAAAGAGTGAAATCTGTGGAACTTTTTAAGGTTTATTAACCTTTACAGACTGATGGTAAGATTCCCCCAAAGATCAACAAATTAGAAAATAAAAGGAACTACAAATTTTAGGGGATTTTCTTTCCAAAAAGTTTATTGGCAAATAAATGTTTGTTACTAACTTCATGCTAAAACTAAAAAATATACATCATACACACATCATACATCAACATACATCATATTCTCCTCTCTACACACGTTGGAGACCTGTCCCTGTGCTTAGCGCTCCATTCAGATGCAAGACTTATGTTTGATGCGTATTTTGGGGGAGTTATGTGCTGATGCATGCAAGTGTCCCACAGAACAGGAAGGGCTTGAATGATTTTTTTTCTCCCAAAATTCTCACGTGACTATTCTTATATGCACATAAGAATCTTTCCCCTAGACTCGTCACATGAATCCATACAAAGCGCTTTTGCTGTTTGTGTCCAGCGTTGAATAATTATTTGACCACAAATGGCAGGAATTTTTGACTGAAATAAAGTCGCTTACGTTGCCGCACACTTTCACTTTCCAAAAGGCATCGTTTATTTAGCAAGTAAATATTTGTGTTATATTATTTTTCTTGGGTACTGATTTTACATTTTGTCTGCTTTGCAAAAGTTGCCCCTTGTGATGTGAGTATATTATGGTTAAGAAATATACTAAATAAATAAAAATAATTGATACAATATCTAAAGTAAAAATAAAACAAATTAACCTGCACTTTACCTTTAAAAAAAGTTTCATTAAATCCCTACAGATAAGTGTTTCCGTTTGTGCAACTAGAATGTTTAAAAGAGAAACAGAAATGATATATTCTGGTTTAAGAATTTTATCAATTTTTGTAAATTATTATTAATATATTAAAAAAGGAAAATGTGTATACTGTATACAGTATTTTCACATGTATATAAGTAAAAAAATGAGTTTTGTGAATGCCATTTTATTTATACATCTGTTTTATGTTATCCATATTTCATTTCAGGGGTCATAATATAAAACATTATGATTTAGTAATTATCTTAATGGGAGTAGATGACTGTGATGTGACCTGTGTGTGCAAGGAAAAATTCAGTCAATCAGATTTTTTTCTCTGCTATGTGGTTACAAATGTTTCTCTGAGGCTATCCCTGAGGTCCTGCTGAACTGCACTGTAACTGAATGAAGACAGAAATTAAGATTTAAGAGAGGAAGATGTTGATTATACCAGCAAGAGATGAGCACTAAGACCCAGCAGGGGAGACGATTACCCAAAATTCTGCATCGCAAGAGAGAGAGAAAAATCATTGGCTCAGTTGTGATCATGTGATGCTCGGTGTCAAAACAAGAGCACATGCGTCATACATGATACTCGGCACTCGTAAACCAATACTTGCTCGGTTTTCAAGTCAAAATTTATTAAAAATCTTTGCTCGTCTTGCGGAACACTCGCAAACCGCGCTACTTGCAATCCGAGGTTCCACTGTACTATAAATTTGTTACTATAAATACTGTCTTTGCAACGCTGCGCGAAACACACTCCAATGTAAGCCACTTTATTTCAATGAATGTTTCAGAAACTATGCTTTATTTTTGGTTTCCCTCTCTAATTCCCTTTGGGGAATCTGAGTGTATAGGTGTGAATAGCCAGGTGAACATCTGAGCCAGGTGTCAATAGGACTTATAGGCACAACAGCCACTTTACAAATTAAAGGTCTTTCTGAGTGTAATAATTTAAGTGTTTTTGTTACACCCAAGACATTCATGAACTCAGTTCTGTGTTCAAAACAATCTGCCAGGTTTTTTTTTTCCTGCATTTTCTCTGCTTTTCTGCTAGAGTTTAAAATAGAATTTTTTGTATGTGTACTTTGCCATACGTTTAAAAGTTTCTTATGAATCTAACATATTCATGTAGGGACTAACAGGCCACCTCAAAAGGGAGCTTACGATCTGTCACCTTTCAGTGAAACGGCGCCATGCTGACAACGGTATCTCTCTCGGTGGTACAAAGCAGCTGGAAGCGTGACCCGGTTAAAAGAGGAAAGGCAGATGGCTTTCACCAACACCGACCTCAAACAGTACAAATCAGCAAGCCATTGAACAAGTTTCAGTTTCATGACATCAGCATACAAAGGAAGAAGCAGTTTCACATCTCCAACTCAGATGGTGTAAACTGCAAGCAACTCCCTTTGCACAAGAAAGAAGCAGTTACGCATTCCCACTCAAACAGTGTAAATCAGCAAGTAACTCCCTTAAATGAAAAACTAGGCAATTTCACAACCCCCCTGGCAGTTGCTGACCACCAGAATGTGTTTCCTGCCTCTTCTCTTGGCTCACGAACAAAGAACATACCTGCTTCAGGGATATTTATAACGTCAATCAGTTAAAGTATACCAGTAGGGTAAATATAAAATTATATGTATGTGCATATAGGATGTTTGATGTCTTTATGTTGTGTTAAACATGTTTATCCTAAACGTAGGAAGTGTAATCAACATGTATAAACCCTTTTTATAGATTAAGGTACGAATGAGTATACAAGATATGGGATGTTATGGGATGATATGGGACGTATTGAATGAAAGCTTGTTGTATTCAAAGAGCATTGATGTGAAAAGTTAGTCATATGAATTGGACTCATGTTAATACAAATTATCAGAATTACTAAAACTAGAGGAAAAATAATGTCCTCCCACTTGACAATCCAAATGCTAGAGAACGAAACGTAACGCATGTAAACAAACAAAGCTTCATACCTTGCTGAAAATTGGTGCTCGATTCATAACTAAACCGTAAAAATTAATTTCAAGGCTCTGCTCTTTTGACTTTCTCTGGTCTAGTAAACAGTACTAGAAGAACTCCATTAACTTTCACCCTCTGAACTGTTTGTGTGTATGTATGTATGTGTGTGTTTCAGTAGTGTAGTTTCATGTATCGTAGATTAGTCAAATAAATTCTTGTTTCTTTATAAAAAACTGTTGTCTTGGTCATGTATTTTAAAGTTTAAACATTTGCCCAGATCTTATGTTACCAGATCTTGTGTTATCATTGGTGGCCAAGTGATAAACAAAGTTGGTAAGATACACTAAATCATGCTAAATGCTGGACGAATAGTCAATGACGTGTATGCTATAAATTTTAAATCAGTTTTATAAAATTAAGCCGAATCCTTAAAGAGCTGATTCACCTATGACAAAGAGCTGAAACCCTACATTTACATCAGCCACGATATGAAAGCCTATTTTGTGCTCTACATAAATAAGGAAACTCTATTAGCTGTATTAGTATTATATTGGTAATGATTTGAAATTTACACAAAATTAAGACGATCGTTGAATCACTGCAGAATGTGTAAACATAAGCTAGAATGTACAACCATAAACCAGAATGTACAAACATATATGTTTGTGTATTCAGTCCTTCAGTCCTGTGCAAATGTGCAAATGTTCAGGGGTTGGTTTGGTGTGTTCCAACTCAAGCATCTGAGGTGGTAGAGACGCTGCCGGATCTTTTTCACAACGGTGTTGATGTGACAGGACCGGACAAGGTATAGGAAGCTGTCCACTCTCTCCACTGAGCTCTCATTGATTACAGAGGTCTGGTAGTTTCTCTCCTGTTTTGTACTGAAGTCTACTATCAGCTCCTTTGTCTTGCTGATGTTCAGGAGGAGGTTGTTCCAATGTCACCAGTTCTCCAGATTTCTAATCTCTTCCAGGTAGGCCGTCTCAGTGATCAATCTTTGTCAGAGATCAATGCCACCATGACGGTGTCGTCAGCAAACTTGGTGATCTTAGTGGAGCTGGTTGTTGCCAAGCAGTCATAGGTGTACAATGAGTACAGCAGGGGGTTCAAACCCTGGGAGGGTCCAGTGCTGAGGGGGAGGAAGGCTGAGACATGTTTGCCTATCCTTACTGCCTGTGGACTACCAGTTAGGAAATCGTAGATTCACTGACACAGAGATGGACAGAGTCCCAAAAGTGCTTCAGTTTGGTGGTGAGTGTGGACGGAATTATAGTGTTATAGTGTTACGTTGAGCTGCAGTCTGAGCATTTTAAATTAATTCCCCTTTCTAGTGTCCAGGTCGCTGAGTGATGTATGAAGGAAGTAGGAAATGGCATCATCAGAGCGGTTTGGACGGTATGTAAACTGTAGTTGCATATCGGGTAGTCAAGAGATGATGAAGTCCCTGACCAGCCGTTCAAAGCACTTCATCACTACAGAGGTGAGGGCTACAGGGCGGTAGTCATTGAGTGAAGCAGGCTTAGAGGACTAGACCTGAGATTGCATCTGTGCAGGCTTAGAGGACTAGACCTGAGATTGCATCTGGCCCTGCTGCGTTCCTGATGTTCACTCTCCTGCAGGCTCTCCTCACATCATGCTCGGAGATGATGAACGCATTCCCAGTGTTGGCATTCTCTTCCTGTCTGCAGCTACTAGCATTAGCTCAAAGCAAGAATAGAAGGTGTTCAGCTCGATAACCACTTACGTAAACAAATTGATGTCATCAGGGCAGTGCCGGAACATGTCCCAGTCTGCGTCATTGAATGTGTCCTGCAGAGAGGCCACCGATTTGTCCATCCAGCACGCAACCTCCATGAGCTGGAACGTTCTGCTTAAGACTTTGTTTATATTTTGCCATGAGGGAGATGGTGGTCGGATTTCCCAAACGGGGGACAAGATTGTGCCTTGTAGCCATCTTTGATTGTTGTATAACAATGATCCAGTGTCCCTTCGCCCCTGGTGAGGCAGGTGAAATGCTGATAAAAGTTCTGCATTTTGTGTTGTGTTTGGTGCTGTGTGAGTGTCTCATGAAGCTCGCAGACAGTGTCCATGTCCGCTTGAGGCGGAATATAAATGGCGCTGATAATGACCGATGTAAACTCCAGAGGAAGGTGAAAAGGATGACATTTGATAATCAGGAGGTCCATGTTGGGTGTGCAGGAGTATGAGAGGAACAACGCTCATGCTGTTGCACCAGCTTCGGTTCACCATTAAGCACACATCACCTCCCCTTGACTTCCCCGAGTCCTGTGTCCTGTCCATGCGGTGAACTAAGAAGATCTCAGCCGGCTAGATGGTCCGGCAACGGTGGGTTCAGCGATGTCTCAGTGAAGCAGAGGAGATTGCAGTCCCGAATGTCTCTCTGGAACTTTACCCTGGCCCTGAGGTCATCTATCTTGTTTTACAGTGACTGGATGTTGTTCCACCCGGGGTCGCCGTTTTTGGATTGCGCCCTTGTTCTCCTTCAGGATATCACTCGGCCAGCTCCCGGGATTTAAAACATTGAAATTTACAAACGTTGTAAATTTAAACTCATTTTCCAGTTTAAAGTTACTGGAAACGAATTTAAAAGACAAAAACAAAGGAAAAGAGGTCGGAGCAGTCATGACAGCAGCCGACCTCACCAGCACCATCTTAGAGTAAAATAAATGCTCTTAACAATGTGATCAATACCAATGGTGTTTAAAAATCCGCAAAATTGCCACATTTTAACAAGCCAAAAATTTCTGCTGGGAAGTTTACCACACTACACGGTTAACAGACAAGAAGTGGTACATCCTTAAATAGTGTAACATGATACACAGATTTATTATTTTGCACATTTATTCATTTATCAGTAAAGACAAATAGACAAATATATATTTGTAATTATTTAATATTCATACATGTCTGTTATGCAACCAGTAAAAACACACACAATACAATGTAGCCATCTGTGTTTTACAGTTAAAGTAAAATATACACAATTAACTTTAACAGTACAGGGTGGGCCATTTATATGGATACACCTTAATAAAATGGGAATGGTTGGTGATATTAACGTCCTGTTTGTGGCACATTAGTATATGTGAGGGGGCAAACTTTTCAAGATGGGTGGTGACCATGGTGGCCATTTGGAAGTCGGCCATCTTGGATCCAACTTTTGTTTTTTCAATAGGAAGAGGGTCATGTGACATATCAAACTTATTGGGAATTTCACAAGAAAAACAATGATGTGCTTGGTTTTAACATAACTTAATTCTTTCATGAGTTATTTACAAGTTTCTGACCACTTATAAAATTTGTTCAATGTGCTGCCCATTGTGATGGATTGTCAATGCAACCCTCTTCTCCCTCTCTTCACACACTGATAGCAACACCGCAGGAGAAATGCCAGCACAGGCTTCCAATATCTGTAGTTTCGGGTGCTGCACATCTCATATCTTCACACCATAGACAATTGCCTTCAGATGACCCCAAAGATAAAATTCTAAGGGGGTCAGATCGGGAAACCTTGGGGTCAAGTTTGCCATCAAGGTTGCCCCCTCACATATATTAATGTGCCACAAACAGAACGTTAATATCACCAACCATTCCCATTTTATTAAGGTGTATCCATATAAATGGCCCACCCTGTACTGTTAAAGTTAATTGTGTATATTTTACTTTAACTGTAAAACACAGATGGCTACATTGTACTGTGTGTGTTTTTACTGGTTACATAACAGACATGTATGAATATTAAATAATTACAAATATATATTTGTCTATTTGTCTTTACTGATAAATGAATAAATGTGCAAAATAATAAATCTGTGTATCATGTTACACTATTTAAGGATGTACCACTTCTTGTCTGTTAACCGTGTAGTGTGATAAACTTCCCAGCAGTAATTTTTGGCTTGTTAAAATGTGCCAATTTTGCGGATTTTTAAACACCATTGGTATTGATCACATTGTTAAGAGCATTTATTTTACTCTAAGATGGTGCCGGTAAGGTCAGCTGCTGTCATGACTGCTCCGACCTCTTTTCCTTTGTTTTTGTCTTTTAAATTCGTTTCCAGTAACTTTAAACTGGTAAATGAGTCTAAATTTACAACGTTCGCAGATTTCAATGTTTTAAATCCTAAATCCTAAGGTGTATCCAATGTTTTAAAACTAAGGTGTATCCATATAAATGGCCCACCCTGTACATTAACATGTCAAATGAGTCATAACTTTCTATGCCCTTTCTAACACTTTGTACATGTTAGAGTCTGTTCTTTAATATCTGAGTCCATGAAAGAATCCATGAAAATACCTACACACTTACAGTATATAGACAAACATTACATTTACTGTCCTTGTGAAGAACCTTTCTTCTGCATTTATTAATTTATGTAGTTAATGCTATACATACATTATACTTAGATCTTATCATAATCCCGAACTCTCATAAAGAGGACCAGAAAAATCAGCAAAATAAATAAATGCACACATATACTTTAGACTAAAATTAAGATAATATCAGGTAACTAAGCCACACTGAGAGATTCTAACTACCAACTGCACAGTGTTTGTGTATAATTTCAATACTATCAAATTGCTGGGTAAGAGAATTCATGCCACTCTGAAAGGATTCATTTAAAACCACATTTTTGTAATCCGTTCTGCAGTGGGCAGTGCCTCTGCTGGAGTTCTGTCACACACAGATGGTAGGAATCATTGCATGATGCATTTTAATATGCAGCAATATTTGGTTATATAACACACGCCTGTATATTTCAGTAGTAATAGTAGATGGAATAAAAGTTCAGTGTAGCACACACCATTTACAGAGAAAAAAGATGTTTTAGTTTAGGATTTGGATTCTGTTTTAATTTATATTAAACAATGCACCACAATAACTAGCCCCTACTCCATTTCAGTTTTTAACACTTTTAAAACAGTGTAATCCAATCCAACTAATTTATTCTACTGCTTTTTCCTATATAATCTTGGCTAGGCCCACTGGTACAGATTATATCACTGTCACTATGGTAACTTCCATAAGAGCCAAAACCAAAATTCTGTATAGAGCTTTATAAATAACACATACTGTAGGGCATATTCTATAATACATTATGGTCAAATAATGACATAACACTACTGTATATAAACATATTTATTTCTAACAAATTAAAACAAATGTCCACCCTGAAGTATATTTAGCCATGTTTTCCTTAACATAAATTTTAGCAAATGAAGCATATATGATATCAATATTGTGATAAATTGTGCTCTAATATATTTTTTCAAAAGTATGGTGGGTACTGTGAAGGTTTATGTAATGTTTTACAGATAGATAGATAGATAGATAGATAGATAGATAGATAGATAGATAGATAGATACTGAAAGATAAAAAAAATATTAATTATAAACATATTATAATGCATATTATAGCTCCAGAATTTACTGGGTTAAAATGTGACAGCAATAATTTGGGATTTGTGCGACTTTCTTTTCATTAGTAGGGTAATTTGAATTTTTTTATATTTTTAATATACTTATTACTATTATTATTATTATTATTATTACATTGTAATTAATTTATTTGGCTTCCTACGTTTTTGACACTCAGCCTATAAAGGAAAATGTAAAGCTTCTGTTAAGCAAAATAATATTACGCACATCAGAATATGGCATGGTCTACTGTCATTGTTTTCTGTATGTCCAGGTACCTAATAAAATAATAAAAAATGCCCACCAATAACACCATTAACCCTGATTGCTTTAGGGGGCAAGACAAAAGTCAAGAACACAAGAAAAAAAAGAGAAATGGAAGAATAATGGGTAAAAGCACATTGCCTGTGTGCCTGTTTCAGATTGTGAAATCCCCCTGGGTTAAATGCATCTCTGCATGGATGCTAGGAAATTAAACGGTCTCTCTCTCTCTCATTCACTCCTGCATGCCTGTGTGCATGCTTCCATGATTCAGTGTCTAAAAAGCGTACATCCAATTACCCAGAGAGCTGAATGAAAGCACCACTCCCTTTACCTGCTCATGCTTCCTTTACTCCAACCTCTGTAACATGCTGAAGTTTGTGCTTGTTTCCTGGTTTATTGCAAACCAACATGCCATGACAGTCTGTATGTTTATAGAACTACCTCGAATTGAATGCTCATACAGTATGTAAGCCCTCATTCTTCACCCCATAGTGTATAACGCTCCTTCATTTTTCCACATTTTCAAACAGCAAAGAAAACAATGTATTTCAATCTGCAGCTGCATGCATGTGTGTGTGTTCATGAGAGAGAGAGAGAGAGAGAGAGAGAGAGAGAGAGAGAGAGAGATGAAATGAGATGCTCTTACTGACCTGGTCTTGTGGCAAATGGCACAGACATAGCCATTTTCATGTTGGATATAGGAGCAGCAGGCTTTACAGACGTTGTAGCGACAGTCGAGGCAAATGCGGCGCGGCTTAAGAAAGAAGCTGAATGGCCCACAGCAGCGAATGCAGCACTGCTCATTAAAGTCGCGCTGCTTGGCCAGCAGCAGACAGCGTGCACCCTCCTCCTCTAGCTCGTGCTTCAAATCACTAAACAGAGAAATAGGAAGGGAGGGAGCAAATGAGAGTGGAGAGGGAGTGGGAAGGGTTTAAAAAGAGAGATAAAAAGGTGAGAGAAGAGTGGAAAGACATAAAGACAGAGACAGTACAAAGGATACAGGGCACTGAATGAGTGAGAGGAAATAAGATGGAAATGTCAAGCGCGGTTGGAGACAGGGAAAAAGCATGCACGAGATGGAAGGGCAGAAGAGACAGAATTGGAGAGGAAAACAAGGAGGAAGTGAGGAGGGAAGGAGGAAACGAGGGGGGAAGAAGGAGGCAAGGGGGGAAATGGTAAGAATCATAAATGGTTAAGAGACAAACATGGAATGGAAGAGAGTGGATAGCAATGGCGTGAGAGAGGAAGAAATCAAGAGGGAAAATACAGAAAGGGAAAAATAGAGACAGAATGGCACGACTTGATGTAGAAAATTTAAAAAAGATAAATTCATAGAGACCAAGTGACAAAAAGGTAAAATGCAGAAATTAAGGAGAAAGAGATAAGTTTGACAGGAAAGAGACAAATGCAGTAAAAAAAAGAAAAAAAGAAAAAAAAGTGGACATAGATAGAAGTAAAAGCCCTGTGACTGTGTGTGTCAGAGAGCGAGAGAGCAAGAATATAAAGGAGAAAAAGGAAATCATCTGGAAGAATCGATGCTGAAAGGAATGAAAATTTTAAAACAGGAGGAAGCTACAGCTCACAGACAGGAAAACATTTTTTCTTCTCTCCTTCTGTCACCACACACTCCTCCATCTCACACACTAGGTCTGCCTCTTGTTATGTGCATGTGGGTATGGATGCACACATGCTATCTACAGTACCTTGTGCAAACACAAATACACACAAACACACACATACCTTATAGCTTATGTTAAAGCATATGAAAATCAAACTTCTCCAGCATTCACCAAAAAGTGTCAATGTAGACCTACATGTCGATATACTGTAATTCACAGTGATATAGTGTGTGCATGAAACACAGACGCACACACACACATACACTGCAGATAAACATTTTACCTAGATTTTACATAAAGTGCAGTCAGGGTCAAAAAATATCCAATACTTTTATAATTGTAGAGACATTTGGTTTTTACGAAGATAAAAAAAAAAAAAAAAAACACGCAAAAACTGACTTTTTTAAGAAACTAGAATAAAATCTTTTTAGCTCCAGCACCAATCTTCTACTGGTCTACAGCCAAATAAAAAATCAATGGTTAAATATTAAGTATGCAGTATAGAATATTATCATTGAAATCATTGCTGAAATGTACATTTATGCAAATGGAAAATACCCCCCCAGCACTACGCTCTGTTCTGCCTCATTACCAAAAACAATATTGGCTCGGAGTGACGTCCAAGCCACAGTGTAACTGGGACACTTCATGGTCATGCACCCCGATTTAATTAGCTAGCCGGCCAAGGAGACTAACGTGAGGAAGGAAGGAAGTGGGCTAACTGGAATGCTGGAAAATTTTCCGCACCCCCATTCCCCCCTCCTTGCTGCACCACGAGCAACGTTTGCCCTCTGGGGGCTCCGTGGGCCTCTGAGCTGAAGCCTGGTGATGCCTAGCTGTATGGTCTCTCATGTCTTCAAGCTCTAAATCCGGCTCTAAATCAGGGGTAGAATGTGAATCCTTAGATTCCAGTTCGATGGACAGAGATTGGAACCGGGAAAGCAATCAGTTATAGCATTTGTGGGGTGAACAAGATGTTCCTCGCCTGAAGCTGAGGAAACTTTTGGCCTGACGCTCACAAAGGCGGTTATCCACCTGGATGGGTAGCCTATATAATTCCTCCAGATCATGTGGAGGATCACTAGCTCATCTTTTAGCCATTCAGACAGCCCTTGTATATATACATAAGACATATACCATAAAGGCTGCGTCATTTCAACCTGAGCTGGCGACCCCGGTAGAAAACTTGACTGTGTAATCTGCTACTGTACCGCCACTTGATGAATAGAACGGAGGGGTGACACTACACATTGCTAGCCGCATGTGACTGATGGAATGTGGCCCAGAGTGCGTCAACAAAGGTGCTGCCACACTGCAATGGCCCACTGGAGTCCTCTGCCTGTGAGGAGAGACAGCATAAAGGCAACCTTCGCCCCTTCTCTCTTTCTGATGGAAACTGGGAAGGCTGCAGCTCTCTGATTCGCCCTGCATACGGCTGAGGAGTGGGTGGTCGAGTTTCAGCCACCAGAGGGGGTAATTGAACCTAGAAACCCGGAAGTGGGCTTGCTCCTCAAGCTTTCCAAATATTTGCTCAAGGCGTTTATTAATCCCACACATCTCCGAAATTAAAACCTTTAGGATTTCCTCATGCTTTCCTCAAGCACTACCGCTTGACCCCTTAACTATCTCTTGCACCCTCGCCAAGTCCACGAGCTCTTCAGATAGTGCGATCATTCTGTTGCGTGGTGCAGTTTAGAGCCGCACCACGGAATAAAGTAATATTTATAAGAGCCCTTACGCAGGGCTTTTGAGGGTATCAATGAAATAGGAGTTAGTGAGAATGCTTATGACATGCACATGAAGACCTTCCAAAAAAGAAGGTTAAAAAAGAAACAAAATGAAAAACTAACAGAGCTCAGCCATCTCCTCGAAACTGGAAGTCTCTGTGAAATAAAAATAAACTTTATATCCTCTGGACACACTTACCCAGGATTTATGTGTGAATTTTATTTGCTTTTTACACTTAAACTCAGAGGGAGCATGCACACCACTTGCACTGCATGCAACTGTTTCTCTCTCTTTAACAAGGACTGCTAGTGAAGACTAAAGCTGGATCTTTTGCCTTTGTTTCGTCTTGAATTTAAACATATGTTTGTCTTTGGCCCTGATACCTTAACGGGTGCTACCTAATCATCGCACAAACTGTGCCGGTATTAGGACCCTTAAATAGACACGCCGCCAGGTGCAGCTGATTGCGTCTGAACGGCTCTGCCTGGTAGCAGCCTGCAGATCAGCCGGTTCTGAACCAGACAGAGTACTTTTGTGTGGTTCTGCCCCTCGCAAGACTCACACCTTTACAAGCGTGGACTGCATCATTAAGTAAACCGGAAATCAGAATTAACTTCCTCTAGTGTCTGATTATCTGTTTTTTCACTCACATGCCACGCTTTGCTAATCATAACAAGCACAGGGCTGCTATGTTAGGAGAGCACATGAATCAAAGAAAGAGAGAGAGAGAGCAAAAATACAATTTGAGTGCGTGTAATAAAAAAAAGAAAAATTTTATTTTACCACTAAAGGGACTCAAATAGGTAGACATCTTTCTGTAAAATTCCTTCAAGGTTTTTATAATTTTAATTGTAATAGGTATAACTCTGCACCTGCTTCTTTAAAAATGTGGGAGGAAATTACGGTATCTCTCTCTCTCTCAAACACACACACACACACACACACACACACACACACACACACACATTCAGACTCCAGCTGCCTGTGCATTAGGGTGAGTGTAAGTAATTGTTATCATTTAATCAATTCATCCCTAATTAAACAAGCGAAGGTGGAGAATAAGTTCTGCAGTGACAAGACAAGGCTCTGAAGGCTTATATATTATGCACATAAAAAAAAACATTAAAAAACTATAAAACTTTATGGATTAAATACTCAATATCATGTAAGGATTTAGAGTGTACTTAAAAAATCACTGCACAAATAACACAAGATTAACCTAAACATATCCTACTGTAGGTATGTCTCAATCCTGAAACCAGAAAAAGATGACCACAAGTGAAAATTTACTTATTTAAATAGTTTTGTACCACTAGCACAGAAACAGTGCTGACAAAGCTGTTTTCTAAAATATTTTTAGAAAGCATTTTCTAAAATATTTTCCCTTGCCTTTCAAACACTGACAGTGGTGGCAACTGAATGTGCTTCTTAATAGACTTGTAGACTTAAAAATACTGTATAATAAGAATCATCCTCCTTTAAATGTAAAACAATTGTATTACTACATTACATTAACATTACAACACTATTGTTGTTGTTGCTGGCGTCACAAAGGCTGAGTGGTTAGTACTGTCGTCTTACACCTCCTGTGTGAATAAGCGTGTGTGTATGTGTGTGATCCCTGTGATAGATTAGCATCCCGTCCCAGGGTGTACCCCGCCTCATGCCCTAAGTCTCCTGGGATAGGCTCCAGGCCTCATCACCCTGTATAGAGGAAAAAGCTGTATGTGTAGACAATAAGTGAGTGAGTGATTGTTATTGTTGCCATGGTACTGAAAGACCACAAAGAGACAGCAAATTATATGTTGACGATTTCCTGCCCAATAAAATGTATTTATTATTGTTAATTATAACAATGATTATAATTAATGCACCCAATCTTTTTTTGCTCCTAACCCACAACGCAGGCGGCATTCTAGGTTTGTGAAGGGGCGGGCCGCTAGATTGGGCACGGCTGGCGAAGGATCAATAAATGGATCTGGAGCTCACGCCACGTTATAAAAGCGGGTCCGGGAGCTTGGTCCATAGTCCAGAGTAACAATGGCGAGTGTTAAAGTTTGAAGTTTAAGGCTTATAGCCTAACGTTCTGCAGCAAACCGCTAAAGTTGAGAGCGGCATATAGGTGGGGTGATGACATGCACCACAAGGACTTTAAAGGAGAGTAAATTGAACGCTACTGCCGCTGCCGCCGCAACCCACCAGGCTCATGCCATTTTGGCTGCTGGACACTGCTCTTGAAACACACTTGCACACTTTCTCCTCACAATATTCCTTCACAATATCCTTCTTTATCCTTTTTTTACCCTCTTTCTTTCCTGTAACACCCGTACCTCCACGGATCAGGGGAATAAGATCAAGTTCCCCGGATTACTGAGTTGACCCTTTGTCCCCACCTAGTGTGTCTATGTATTTACTACCAGCACTTAAGCACTTAAGCACTAAACACGAACACCTGTGATTCCCTTGTGTGTCTACTATTTATTCCAGTCGAACCCGTAGGGCTTCGTCGGTTCACTGTTGTGCACCTTTGTCTGTCCTCACCTGACCCTCTCCTTGTTTCATGTAAATGTTTTAATGATTCTATTCTGCCCGTCTCACTCCCAGGATTGAGCAGTGTCTGCAGGTGTGGGACTCCGGGAGGAAGGAAAGACCCTCACGAGTCACAAGGACATTACAAGAGTTTCCTTTGTTTACGGTATATTCTCCAGAAGCCTAAAACTGTTCAAGTTCACCCACCTGCAGACCCTGCCTGGGAAGCCTCGCTCGGTATCGCCGTGAGCGCCACGGGACTTTATTTTGTTTTGTTTTTTTCTTGTGTTTTGTTTTGAGGAAAAGAATAATCAATAAAGACACTGATTGTACACATGGATTCTGCATCTGCGTCTCACTCAAACCAGGAAGACATGACAGATGAACCGACCATACCAGACGCAGCAGGAACCCCTCTACCTGAGGACGAAGCCCCCGTCCTCGAGTACATAAGAGGCCAACAAAATGAAATTGACGGGTTGGCCAGAGCCATGAATGACCTGGCGCGCGGGATGGAACAACTTATACACCGCTTGCCTTCGCTCTGCGCGCCAGGTCCGCGCTCCACGCCGCTACCACCTCGCCCGAACCCCCCGGAAAGGTATGACGGGAATCCGGAGGGGTGCAAGCGGTTTCTCCTGGCCTGTGAGCTGTGGCTCCTGGATTACCCAAACATGACTGATCTACAGAAGATCAGCTTCGTCACGCGGCAGCTCACAGGAGCCGCTATGGATTGGGCCGCGGCGGTTTGGAGCGCTGGCAGAATCACGGCGTCAAACTACCCGCAATTTCTTTTGGAGTTCCGCACGGTTTTCGACCACCCCGATCAGGGCAGAACGGGGGAACAGCAGCTGCTGAGGCTGAAACAAGGGACTGCCACCGTGGCGGATTATGCGATCCGTTTTCGGGTACTGGCCGCGGAGAGTGGCTGGTGTGACCGCAGTCTCCTAGCGAGGTTCAGGGATGGATTACAACCCGAGGTCCAGCTGGAATTAGCCTGTCGGGACACGGGCATGTCCCTGGACGAGTGCATCACGCTGGCAATAAAACTAGACCAGCACCTCCGCAGCCAGAAACGACACATCTCCCCGAAAACCCTGCCCAAACGGTCGGAGTTCCGCCATCGTCCCAGCCTCAGCACCCCCGCGACGGAGCCCCGGGAAGGAACTCCGGGAGAACCCATGGACCTCGGCACATCCCGCCTAACGGCCCAGGAGAGAAAGCGACGCATCCAAGAGGGGCTGTGCTTGTACTGTGGGGGGGGATAAACACACCCTTAATCACTGCCCCTTACTCAAAGAAGTAATCCACATCACACCTCCACGCACACATCACTCCTTCTGTATAAAAGCACAATTATCTTATGTTAACCAGTCTATGTGTGTCTTTCCCCTTATAGATTCTGGGTCGGCTGGAAATTTTATAACGTCTTCTCTTCTTTCCTCGCTACAGGCTCCCTTGTCGAAGCTACCAGCCCCTATCGCAATTAAAGCTCTGGATGGTCATAACCTTCGGCATTCTCCTATTAAACAAATCTCTGCGCCCCTCCGATTAACTTTTCCCGGTCATTCCGAGGAACTAAAATTCTTTGTACTCCCTCGGTCAGATCATTCCGTCGTGTTGGGTCTCCCATGGCTCAGCTCTCATAATCCTAATTTTGATTGGGAGAAATCTCGCATCCTATCATGGGCCCCTAGATGTGCTAAGAAATGTATACCGCCTACATTGACGGTCCAAACCACCTCCATTGAAAGCCCGCTAGCCCTAGTATCGATAGAAGTACCATCCGAGTATGCACAGTTTCAAGACGTGTTTAGCATTAGGGCAGCCGCACGACTTCCCCCTCATCGGCCGTGGGACTGCGCGATTGAGATTTTGCCGGGGAAAACACCGCCGAGCTCGCGTGTTTACCCATTGTCCGTGGAGGAGACACGGGCTATGGAGGAATACGTAAGTGAAGCTCTCCAGCAGGGTCTCATCAGTAGGTCCACGTCACCCGCCTCGGCAGGGTTCTTTTTTATCGATAAGAAAGGGGGGGGTTTACGTCCCTGTATTGATTATAGAGGTCTCAATGCAGTAACAGTAAAATACAAGCACCCACTACCGTTGGTACCGACCGCCATCGACCAACTCCAAGGCGCCTCTATTTTTTCAAAACTCGACCTCCGCAGCGCCTATAATCTCGTTCGTGTGCGCAAGGGCGATGAGTGGAAGACGGCGTTTAGCACTACATCTGGCCATTACCAATACAATGTGATGGCTTATGGATTGGTAAACGCACCTGCGGTGTTTCAGGGGTTCATGAACGACGTGTTTAGGGATATGTTAAACCGATATGTTATAGTTTACTTGGATGATATCTTGGTTTACTCTCGGTCATACTCCGAGCACGTCCAACATGTAACTGCCGTCCTTCATCGATTGCGCAAACACGGGCTCTATGCGAAGGCGGAGAAGTGCGAGTTCCATAAAAAAGAGATCGCATTCCTCGGCTACCGCATAGGGCCACTGGGGGTCGAAATGGAGACGTCCAAGGTGGAGGCGGTGCATCAATGGCCGGAACCCCAATCGGTAAAGGCGCTACAGAGCTTTCTGGGTTTCGCTAACTTTTATAGACGCTTTATCCGAGGATTCAGTATGCTGGCAGCGCCGCTTACAACCCTACTAAAGGGTAAGCCTAAGCGTCTGCGTGAGTTTCCGCCGGAGGCACGCAGAGCTTTTCTATATCTAAAGACCGCATTCACTACGGCACCCATATTAAAAATCCCCGACCCAACCAAGCCTTTTTTGGTTGAGGTCGATGCCTCTGAAGTAGGGATTGGGGCGGTGCTGTCACAGCGTCATGGCAACCCAGAAAAACTCCACCCTTGCGCTTTCTTTTCGCGTAAACTAACACCTGCCGAGCGCAACTATGATATCGGCAATCGCGAACTGTTAGCAGTAAAAGCGGCGTTAGAGGAGTGGCGGCACTGGCTAGAGGGAGCCGATCATCCATTCGTAGTGCTGACCGATCATCGCAACTTAGAATACATCCAACAAGCAAAACGATTAAACCCTCGCCAAGCCCGCTGGGCGCTGTTCTTTACTCGCTTCCGCTTCACTATTACTTACCGTCCCGGGTCTAAAAATAAAAAAGCGGATGCTTTATCCCGGTGCTACACAGCCCCTGGGGAACCCATAGAACCCGAGCCAATCCTGCCCTCGTCTCTCGTGGTGGCACCGATCATGTGGGACCTCGACTCGGAGATTGCAGAAGCGGCACGGTCCCACGCCGCGCCGCGACAATGTCCTCCGGGGAGAACCTACGTGCCGGTGTCCCTACGAGAGCAGGTAATCATTCACGCACACACGAGTGCAGCGGCCGGACACCCCGGGATCATTCGGACTTTTAGACTACTAGAGCCAAAGTACTGGTGGCCGGATATGCGGAAGTCAGTAAGAACAGTGGTTTCATCTTGTGCAGTTTGTGCAACATCTAAAAATCCTAGACACCTGCCGGTTGGTAAATTAATGCCGTTAGAGACTCCTAACAGACCGTGGTCCCATATCTCAGTGGACTTTGTCACGGATCTGCCTGTATCTAAGGGCTACACCACTATTCTAGTAGTGATCGATCGGTTTTCCAAGGGATGTAGATTTATCCCTTTCGGCTCCCTCCCGTCAGCCTTCCAGGTGGCAGAAGCCCTATTTACAACCGTGTTTCGTTGCTATGGTATCCCCGAAGATATCGTATCCGATCGTGGGCCCCAATTTATCGCACGAGTCTGGAAAGCTTTCTTTCAGAAATTGGGCACCACTGTTAGCCTAACGTCGGGCTATCACCCCGAGTCTAATGGTCAGGCCGAGCGGACTGTCCAGGAGCTCGGAAAATATCTTCGAGCATATTGTAGCAGCCGTCAACACGAATGGGCAGAATGCTTAATCTGGGCGGAATATGCGCAAAATTCGCTACGTCACTCCGCTACCGGCCTAACGCCCTTCCAATGTATACTTGGGCATCAACCCCCGCTCTGTCCCTGGGATGCCACACCCACCGAAGTCCCTCTGGTGGACGATTGGTTTAAAAGAGCGGAAAAGGTATGGGAAGAGGCCCACACTAAAATCTCCCAAGCAGTTCGTCGCTTTAAGAAATTTGCCGATAGACGACGAAGGGAAAGTCCTCCGCTCCAGGTAGGCGATAGAGTATGGCTCTCCACAAGGGACCTTCACTTGAACCTTCCCTGCCGTAAGCTCACACCCCGCTATATAGGTCCCTTTCCTATTATATCTCAAATAAACCCCGTTTCTTTTAAATTACAACTACCAACCCACTTACGTATCCACCCTGTCTTCCATATCTCTCTTCTTAAACCAGTGACCCGGGGACCGCTGGACGAAGGTGTGGCGGAACCAGCAACCCCAGCAGCCGTGGAGATTGAGGGCGCTCCGGCGTTTCGAGTCAGAAAACTACTAGACTCCCGGAGGAGAGGGGGTTCCCTTCAATATCTGGTGGAATGGGAGGGGTACGGCCCGGAGGAACGGAGCTGGGTGCCGGCCAAGGACATCTTGCATAGAGGGCTAATTCAGGATTTCCATCTGGAAAGACCGGAACGCCCGGCGCCGCGACGTCCGGGTCGTCCCCCTCACCGGCCATCCCATCAGGTTGGTGAGCCTCGACTCCCTCCGGTAACACGGAGACAGCCCTCACATCCCCTCTCGGGAGCCGGTCCTGGGGGGGGGGTACTGTAACACCCGTACCTCCACGGATCAGGGGAATAAGATCAAGTTCCCCGGATTACTGAGTTGACCCTTTGTCCCCACCTAGTGTGTCTATGTAT
Organism: Clarias magur; assembly: GCA_013621035.1. Lineage (NCBI taxonomy): Eukaryota > Metazoa > Chordata > Actinopteri > Siluriformes > Clariidae > Clarias > Clarias magur. The sequence goes on from QNUK01000104.1 coordinate 1,558,204, forward strand.
TTACTACCAGCACTTAAGCACTTAAGCACTAAACACGAACACCTGTGATTCCCTTGTGTGTCTACTATTTATTCCAGTCGAACCCGTAGGGCTTCGTCGGTTCACTGTTGTGCACCTTTGTCTGTCCTCACCTGACCCTCTCCTTGTTTCATGTAAATGTTTTAATGATTCTATTCTGCCCGTCTCACTCCCAGGATTGAGCAGTGTCTGCAGGTGTGGGACTCCGGGAGGAAGGAAAGACCCTCACGAGTCACAAGGACATTACAAGAGTTTCCTTTGTTTACGGTATATTCTCCAGAAGCCTAAAACTGTTCAAGTTCACCCACCTGCAGACCCTGCCTGGGAAGCCTCGCTCGGTATCGCCGTGAGCGCCACGGGACTTTATTTTGTTTTGTTTTTTCTTGTGTTTTGTTTTGAGGAAAAGAATAATCAATAAAGACACTGATTGTACACATGGATTCTGCATCTGCGTCTCACTCAAACCAGGAAGACATGACATTTCCTAAAACATTTTATCATTTAATAAAAGCCCTTTTCAATGTAAGATCTTGCCTCATGTCTGTGTGTCTATGGTGCTACCCGAGTCAAATTCTTAATATATAATTTGTGTAAAAAAAAAATTAATGTTATGAAAAAATGTCATGTTAATTAATGTAATGCATTAAAATTTCTTGATTAATCAAACATGCATTAATGCGTTAATATTGACAGAGCTAATATTTATTATATCATAATATCTTCATTTATGTTTGATGACAATTTGGCACAATAATGGCATTCTATCATCAGATTCACAAGGTAGTTACCTGGAACTGTTTTCAATTCATAGGTGTGCCTTGTCAAGCGTTAATTTGTGAAATGTCTTCTAAATGTTCTTTAGACCATTAGTTGTCTTGTGCAGAGGAAAAATGTGCACAAAGTCAATAGTTCTATTAGTGCTACAACAACTACTCCACAAATCCATATTATGGAAAGGAAAAAGTTAATTAAAGAGAAAAGACAGTCCATCATTACATAAAAAATAAATGTCAGTCAATCCGAAAAAACCTCAAGAACTTTGACTGTAGATTTAGTGTGTTTGAGGGAGGAGGCACACACTCTCTAATGACACTTGCGTGCACACACACTAAAGGAATCAGTGCACAGAGAGAGAAACTGGATCATTAACAAAGAACCTCCCTAATGACACTTGCTTTTGCTTTACCCACACAATATATACAAACACATTTTTTTTTTACCGAGCTTGGGAGACAATTACCCACAAAAGCGCAAGAGAAGGAAGAACCATTAGTTCAGTTGTGGTCACGTGGCGCTCGGCAGCAAAACAAGACGCGCATACATGCCACATGAAACTCCACGATATTTGGTAGTCATATATTAAGACTAGCTCATTTATCAAGTTTAAAAATTTTTCCCATCTTGTGTAACACTCGCAAACCGGGTTACTTGCAATCCGAGGTTTCACTGTAAATGTAATTGTAATATTATAATAAGTTATTTTTCCTAATTCAACACAAATTACCTCTTTTAATGATTACTGCAGTCTCAGAATTATTTAACTCTCTGAATAATTGGTGACGTGATGAAGGGTTTGAGCTGAGAGGTGTGGAATACTGGGTGAATCCGGAGCGCCGCAGGCAGCTGGTGCCGATAGGGAACAGGGTTGACACGGAGGGTGATGCAAAATGGACCGATGAATCCAGGCGAGAGTTTTTTGGACTCTGTATGAAGGTTTAGATTTTTGGTGGAGAGCCATACCTTGTCACCTGTGTGGTACAATCGTCCCGGAGGGTGTCGACGGCGATGTTGTGAGGTGTAGAGGGTATTGGCGTGTTGAATGGCCTCCTTGGCTTGAGTCCAGGACTGCCGACACCTTTGGACCAACTGTTGGGCTGAGGGTACTTCGACCTCCGGTTCTTGATGTTCGAACATCGGAGATTGGAAACCCTGGCATACCTCAAATGGACTCAGCTTCGTGGCGGAGGAGACGTGGAGGTTGTGGGAGAGCTCCGCCCAAATGAGATAGCAAGCCCAGGAGCGCTGACAGTCGGCAACAAAGCACCTCAGGTAGCGCTCCAGTTGTTGGTTGGCCCGTTCCGTCTGACCATTTGTTTGGGGGTGATAGCCTGAGGAGAGACTGCAGGTAGAATTGATCAGACGGCAGAAGGCCTTCCAGAACCGTGCAGTGTACTGGGGCCCCCTGTCCGAGACGATGTCCTTTGGGAACCCATGCAGACGGACTACGTGCTCTAAAATCAGCTCGGCTGTCCCTTTGGCTGACGGAAGTCCGGGAAGGGCCACCAGGTGCACAGCTTTGGAGAACCGATCTATTTTTGTCATCATGACGCTCTTCCCTTCGGATACCGGCAGGCCCGTGATGAAGTCGACGGCAATGTGCGTCCAGGGTCGACGGGGAACTGGGAGTGGTTGGAGTTCCCCCGGTGTCGGTTGGTTAGAGGTCTTGGCCCTGGCGTACACTGGGCACGCCCAAACGAACTCCTCGACGTCCTTGGCCATGGAGGGCCACCAGAAGGCGCGCTGGATATATTGACAGGTGCGTTGTGTGCCTGGGTGCCCCGACAGCGGTGAAGAATGGCCCCATTTAATGACGTCGGCTTTGACGGTCCTTGGAACGAAAAGTCGTCCAGGCGGTGCACCTGCCGGTTCGGTCTCCGTGGCTTGCGCCTGGTGGACCCTCGTCTCCAGGTCCCAACGGAGTGGCGCGATGATCTTAGAGGGTGACAGGACAGGCGCGGGGTCCGCCCGGGGAACATCCCCCTCATGTTGTCGGGAGAGGGCGTCGGCTTTGGTGTTTTTTGACCCCGGACGGTAGGATAGATGGAAATTGAAATGCTCGAAAAAGAGAGCCCACTGCGCCTGCCTGGGGTTGAGTTGTTTAAGTGTCATGATGGTGCTGAGGTTTTCGTGGTCGGTCCAGACGATAAATGGTTCTCTGGCACCCTGGAGCCAGTGTCGCCATTCTTCCAATGCCCACTTTGTGGCCAGCAGCTCGCGGTCCCCCACCCCGTATCGCTGCTGAGTGGGGTTAAATTTTTTGGAGAAGAAACTACAAGAGTGTAGTTTCTGGTCTGGACCCCACTGGGAGAGAACTGCCCCAGCGCCCACCTCTGAGGCGTCCACCTCCACAACGAGTGGTTGATCGGCATCTGGATGGAGGAGAATCGGAGCGGTCAGGGGTACTGCGACTGTGCTGTAGCCCCGGATAAAGCGACGATAGAAGTTCGCAAACCCAAGAAACCGTTGAAGCTGCCTGAGAGTCTTGGGTAGGGGCCAATGACGTACAGCTTCCAGTTTCTGCGGGTCCATGGCCACACCCTGGGACGAGATGACAAAACCCAGGTATGTGGTGGAGCGCTTGTGAAAAGAGCACTTCTCCAGCTTACAGTACAGTCGGTGGGCGAGCAATCTCTTAAGAACTGCCCTGACGTGTCGGATGTGTTCTTCGGCGGTACGGGAGTAGATGAGTATATCGTCTAGGTAGACGAATACCCACTTTCCCAACATGTCCCGGAGAACATCATTGATGAACTGCTAGAAAGCTGCGGGAGCGTTACAGAGTCCAAATGGGATGACCAAACTCTCATAGAGTCCAGTAGAGGTGATGAAGGCCGTCTTCCACTCATCGCCCTCTCTGATACGCACCAAGTTGTAGGTGCTCCGGAGATCCAACTTTGAGAAAATGGTGGTATCAGAGAGGGCGTCCAGGGCTGAGTTGGTAAGCGGCAGCGGGTGTCGGTTTTTTAGGATGATGTTGTTTAACCCCCGGTAGTTGACACATGGACGTAATTCGCCCGAACTCTTCTTTACGAAGAAAAACCCCGCGGGCGAGGAAGAGGGTCGGATGGTACCCTGACGGAGAGCGGAGGACACATACTCCTCCATCGCCCGCCTCTCGGTGGAAGAGAGAGAGTATAGACGGCCGAGGGGGGGAGTGGAGACTGGCTGGATCTCAATCGCCAGGTCATAGGGGCGATGCGGAGGAAGGTGGTTAGCATGTCTTTTATAAAAGACCTCAGCCAGGTCACAATATGCTGAAGGGATGGCGTTGGTGTCAACATCAGGGGCCTCAGACTCCCTAGAGCACGTCCCAGCCGGCGCCTGTAGGCAGAGTTCGAGGCAGGTCGGGCCCCATTGTAGGATCCGGTTTTGAGACCAGGAGATGAGAGGGTCATGCTGGAGTAACCAGGGGTATCCTAGGATGATGGTTGACGAGGAAATGGAGGTGAGGTGGAAGCGGATCTCCTCATGGTGTTGGTCAATGGTGAGGGTGATGGGCCGAGTCTGGCTGGTGATAGGGCTGGAGGAAAGGGGCCGACCGTCGACGGACGTCACTCCGACCGGCTGGGATAACGCCTCAGTCTCCCCCCCAATCTCTTGGCATAGGAGGAGTCAATAAAGTTCGATGAACGCGAAACTTCTGACTCGTCTGTGGCCAAATTGGAGGTGTACCTGAACCATGAGACTCGAGATGCTGGGTGTGGTGGCGGCGAGATGGAGGTGACCCGGTGAGCTGCCCCCCTGACTCACCGGGCCTGATCGTTTCCCGGGCGTGAAGGGAATATAGCTCTATGGTGTGCCGCTGACCCACAATTGGCGCAGAGTCCCTCCCTGAAACGTCGTTCTCGTTCTGCAGGGTTCAAGGAGGCGCGTCCTAGTTGCATGGGTTCCCCGGCTCTCGTGTCAACCACGGCGGGAGGTGGAGACCCAGCAGACGCCCTAGTGGTGGTGGTGAAAACTGGTGATCGGGGCGTGGAATGTGAAAAAAGGGGCGTGATGGGCAGGGTTCGGGGAGGCTGGCTTCGGACGAGCGAGCAGGCGCTGGTCAATCCGGAGGGCGAGCTGAACCAATCCCTCCAGTGTAGCTGGAAGCTCTCGTCCGGCGAGCTCGTCCTTGATGCAAGAAGCCAGTTCTTCGTAGTAAGCCGTCTAGAGGGCGGCGTACCCCCAGGTGGTCTGCACGGCAAGGGTACGGAAATCCGCGGTGTAGCGGCTCACGGACGACCCACCCTGCCGCAGATGGTGCAATTTGCTGTCGGTCTCCACCTCAGCAGCAGGATGTTCGAAGGTCAGTTTGAGTTGGTGGGTGAATTCTCCGTATGAATAGGCTGTGTCTGCCCTGAGAACCGCCGTGGCCCACTCAGCTGCCTGCCCAGATAGCAGTGAGACGTGAAGTGCAACGCGCAGTCGGTCTGTGTGTCAAACCAGGGTTGCGTCACTATACTTGTGTTACTAGACCTCAATGCAGCTTTTGACACCATTGATCATAGTATTCTCCTTCACAGATTAGAAAAGGTAGTAGGAATTAAGGGAATTGCCCTCTTGTTGCTCAGATCCTATTTGACTGATCGTTATCAGTTTGTAGACTTAGATGGTGACCATTCCTCATGTTCTCAAGTGGAGTTTGGTGTTCCACAGGGCTCAGTTTTAGGCCCACTGCTTTTTTTTTGCTTTACATGCTTCCTCTGGGCAACGTAATTTGTAAACATGGTATTAGTTTTCATTGTTATGCTCATGACACACAATTATACGTCTCAAAACTAGATGAAGAAAAAACAGTTTGCTAAAAGTGAGCAATGTGTGCAGGACATAAGGGATTGGATGTTCAGAGAAGTTCTATTCATAGGACCACAAGCAGCCAGAAGTAAGCTTTCTGATCACACTGTAACTTTAGATGGCCTTTCTGTTCCATCAAGTGCAACAGTAAAAGACCTTGGTGTGATTATAGATTCCAGCCTTTCATTTGAAGCTCATATAGATAAGCTTACCAGGATAGCTTTCTTTCCCCTTAGAAATATTGCCAACATAAGGAATATATTGTCACTAAACGATGTAGAAAAACTAGTTCATGCTTTTATCACTTCTAGGTTGGACTATTGTAATGCCTTACTGTCTGGTTGCTCAACTAGGTGTATAAACAAGCTTCTGTTAGTACAATCTGCAACGCCTACTTCAATCAAAGAATGCAGGCTGCTTGTCAGAACCACGTATTATTAGAACTACAGCAGGGGGCAGAGCTTTTTCTTACAAAGCCCCAAAGTTATGGAATAGTCTTCCTATTAATGTTCGGGACTCAGACACAGTCTCAGTGTTTAAGTCTAGGCTAAAAACCTATTTATTTAACCAAGCATTTTTGTAAATAGATCAGTCTTTGGTAAAGGGGGGACTCATGGAGTATTCTGGTGAACTGGTATGTTTAGATGCTGTCTTCCTCACTCTCATTGATCACTCAGGTTTGTTGACGGTGAGGTGATTGGTTGCTTTACATCTCAGGGAGCCCTCATGTCTGTGTTTCCTTCTATAGTTAGTCCTGCCGGAGTCCCTGCTTGCACTTTGCACTAAATATACATTCACCTTATACATGTTTGACTGTGACCATATATAACTGCCATCTCTCCATCTCTTCTGCTCTCTCCTCTTCTGCTCTCTCTCTCTCTCTCTCCTTTTCCCTCTCCCTGTCTCGCTGTCGAGCTATACATGTGGCTCCTGAGTTGCCAGTGATCCAGACCCCTCTAGCCTCTGGACCTGTCTAACTCGTCCTGGAGTCCTGCTTCTGGTTAGAGATCTCGTCGCATGGATGCCCTGTGTGGTCTGCCTGGGATGCGTGTGGTGGCTGGGGATGGTTTCCACGAAGACTGTCCTGTCCTCGACTGATGCAGACAGCTGTTCTCTGGGGACCTGTGACTACAGTCGTTCGATAGCTTAGGACTGGAATTTCTACAGTCTACCTCCAGGAACAAACTTGACTCCATTTAATTTAAACACATCTCCTGTTATACTGAACTTCCAGTCTTACACATTATTATGATGATCAATCCCTGCTGTCCGTTTTTCACCCAGATGAGGATGGGTTCCCTGTTGAGTCTGGTTCTTCTCAAGGTTTCTTCCTATTACCATCTCAGGGAGTTTTTCCTTGCCACTGTCGCCCTCGTCTTGCTCATCAGGAACAATCATTTTGATTCATACACATTCATATTTCATACAAACTTAATTCTTTTGATTGCTTTGCGACAATGTCAATTGTTAAAAGCGCTATACAAATAAAATTGAATTGAATTGAATTAAATCAAGTGTTGTGTCAAGAAGAGATTAGATACCTCAAGTGTACTTCATTTAAAACTCATTAAATCGCTTTCTATTTGGATTATCTAATTTCTTGGTGAAGATCTTTGACTAAGTCAATATTTGTCCATAAAGTTAAGAGATCATTGCCTTGCACAAACAACGTCAATGATATAAAAAATAGCAAAGTTACCAAATGTTCCTACAGTAGAAATACAGTAGCTTGTTTTGCAAGTTATGAGACAGTGGCTATGGACATGGCAGAAAGAGGAAGCTATCACCTGCTGCTAACAGATTCCTGAGGAGGGAAATGTTGAAAAACCCTTTATTGTGCAAAACACTACAGAAGTGTTTGGTGGCAACAGGCACTTAAGCTTCACTCTGCACTATAGGGCACATGCTGAAGACTGAAGATCATGTACCCGCTGTTGACACATCATGTAATATAATGCAATCTGTGAGGAAGCTGAAACATCTGTGTCACTGGACCTTCCAACAGGACCATAGTGCCGCTAAGACTTGGTTTCAGGTGAAGTCCAGGAGCGTTCTAGAGTAGCCATCACAGTTGCCTGACTGGAATCCAGTTAACATTTTTGAAAGAAGCACATGCAGCACACAAACTCAAAAATCCTACTGAACTAAAGGACATTGCCCAAGAGTAATGTGCTAAGATTCCTCAGAATACTGCCAGAAGCCAGTGTCTGGCTATACATCACATTTGCAGTAGGTTATAATAGCTAAAGGGCTCTACTGAAGATGTTTCTCTCAAGGGCTTGAATGATTTTGATACTGTAGAGGTCATTAAATGTAGCATTTTGTGTTGACTGAAGAAACCACTTCTTATTGTCAGCGGCTGACTGAGTCGGGCCGGGGAGGAGGACCCAAAAGCAAACATACCACACAAGAATTAAAAATTTCATTGCTTTAATGAAAGCCCTAAGTAAAGGGAGAGAGAAGCTTGGACAGGCTTTAGTTTCAGGAGCAGCAAGGCATAGCAGACACTTTGTTTGAGATTGAGAAACAAGCTTGTGAAGTGTTTGCTCAATGAAGAGTCTCATACTGTAGATGATTGAAAGCCGAAAAAACTTTATTGAATCAAAACCACGCACAATACAAAATGAGAGTGATTGTGATTGGAAGTGTCAAGATCAAGTGAAGATCAAAGTTTTAAATCAAAGGCGCTTACACTATCCAATGTGCAGAAAGAAAGTTGAGTGCAAGCAGCTGAGAACGGAAGAGTTAAGTATCAAAGTTGCATATCGTGTGCAGTGTCCGTCACGCGGAGTGTTGAGAATTAAACTTCCAAAGGGTGTACAGTGGCCAACATGCAGAGTGAAAGCAGCTTGGTCCAGCACTGAAGATCAGAGTTTTATATCCAAAGTGTGTGCAGTCTGCATTGCATTAACTCCTGTTGGTTACACAGAGTAATGTTCAAAAATGTAAATGAGAGCCGAAAGCAGTGAATGTAGTTATGGTGGCAATTTATCCTAATCATCTGACAGAGTCGTAGTCAAAGGCAGGAACGACAGATCAAAACTGGTATTTCAGTTAACAAAGCAAATCAGGTCCAATCCATGAGACACAAAAAAATTGAGCTAAGGAGCACACAATAATTTGGGGAGGAGTGGAGGTCAACACCAGTCTTTTGAAGCTAGAGGCTAATAAGTAAATGATCAACAGGTGTGTAAACGGGGAATGAACCTGAGGTTGAGTGAAAACCAGGAGTGGAGTGTGATACTGTGTCTTGGCTACTGTGATGCTGGTGAACAAATTGTCTTGTTTCACTGATTTATTATAAACAGCTGAAAGTTAGTCATGTGTCCAAACAAAAAAAAATTCAGTGGGAGTTGAATAAAGACTTTTGATTCCTTGGGGGCCATTCAACTGGCCCACGACGACCAATCCACTTTTCAGGAAACTGTTCATCTAGGAATGCTCGGACCTGACACCCATAATGTGGTGGTGCACCATCTTGCTGGAAAAACTCAGGGAACGTGCCAGCTTCAGTGCATAAAGAGGGAAACACATCATCATGTAGCAATTTCAAATATCCAGTGGCCTTGAGGTTTCCACTGATGAAGAATGGCCCCACTATCTTTGTACCCCATATACCACACCATACCATCACTTTTTTTGTTCCAACAGTCTTGGAGGGATCTATCCAAAGGTGGGTTAGTGTCAGACCAATAGTGGTGGTTTTGTTTGTTAACTTCACTATTCACATAAAAGTTTGCCTCATCATTGAACAAAATCTTTTGCGTGAACTGAGGGTCCTGTTCCAATTTTTGTTTTGCCCATTCTGCAAATTGTGTGCCCCGATCTGGGTCATCCTCGTTGAGATGCTGCAGTAGCTGGAGTTTGTAAGGGTGCCATTTGTGAGTATCTAATATCCGTCGAAGGGATGTTCGACTAATGCCACTCTCCAGTGACATGCGGCGAGAGCTACGCTGTGGGCTCTTGCTGAATGAAGCTAGGACAGCCACTGATGTTTGTTCATTAGTGACAGTTTTCATGCGTCCACATTTTGGCAAATCCAACACTGAACCAGTTTCACGAAACTCGACAGAGCTCGACAGAGAGAGTTAAAGACATGTGGTTGGCTTTAGACCTTTGGACTCGATGAAGCTGGTGCTGTAAAAGGGGACATTGAACAAAGTGTTGACCAGTATGTCCAACACCAGCCTCTTGCTGTATGAAGCTTTTGTCAAGCAAAAGAGCATGTTCAGTGGAAAACTTCAATCACAGAAATGCTTTCCTGACAGACACAGGAAATCCTTTGTTCCGAGGGCCATAGGCGGGTTTAATACCTCTGTACTGTGGTATTAGGGTAGAACATGATTGGGATTCTTGGTTGTTATCATCCTTCAGCCACTACTCATCCTTAGTTATTCATGTAGCTGTCTTTTTTATAACAGACTTCTACCACTCATCATGCCTTCATTATCTCAGTCTTGCACCACAAATTTTTTGCATTGTCACTTTAAAATTGCTATATCTCAGTTTTTGCACATCTCAATTTGCCATACTCTATCCACTAATTATGTATCCTTATTTGCCTATACTTTGCACATATTCAGGTCATCCTTTTTATACAGTATATTACGTATTTTTCTTATGTATATTATGTATATTATTGAGTATACTCTGTATATTATATATTACTGTTTTAAGGGGCATTTTATCACATTTCTTCTAATTTAAAGGCACCCTGGAGAGCACCCTTGGTTCCCAAGGGCCACCAGGAGTCCATTAGTGGTTCTAGTTAATTTTTATTTTTAATTCACTACATTTTCAAAAGCAGGTGTCTTCATTAATATGTTCCAACAGACAACACTGTCAGGCTCCGTGGTGGGCTTGGTGGATCCAAATGCAGAACGTGGAGAGGGAAGAACTCGGGTTGAGTAGTGGTGTCACTGACTGTAACTGGAGGGTGGTGGCTGTAACGTGAGGAGGCTGATCTTGGTGAGGATGGTGCTCCGCGCTGCGGTGGGAACCGTAGTGTGCTCGCTGGAGAAGATAGAGCCACTTGGCAAACGTAGCGTGAACTTGGTAGGGCGTGAGGACTGACTCGTGGTTGTAGAACAAGCGAGGGTCGAAGCCGTAGAGCTGGGGGGGAAATCCCTGATCCAAATCCGTAGTCGAGGAAACAGGTAAGCGGTCAATGATCCAAAATCCAAACAAAGGTAAATCCAAAAACGTGAGGCAAAGACGTAGTCAAAGAACGAAGCGTGGTCGGTAACTTGGCAGGCTGTGACGAGACAAGACAAGGTTGTTTGTGAGCAAGTTAAATAGAGCAGAGCCATGACTGAAATGAGCAACAGGTGTGTGGAGAGCAGAGAGTGAGCCAGTGAGATCAAAGGAGTGGAGTGGAATCTGGAGCGGAAGTGAGCAGGTGAATCTGACGTGACGTGACAAACACAAAAAGACAGCAAGCACACCCACCATAAGGTGAGCTAATAAAAGTGATTCAGTCCTATTTAAGTCTGGTTTTATATATCAGTATATCAGTAAGGTAGTGAATTTAACTTTTTCAGTAGCATCACAAAAAAGTAACTTCGAAGGAACTCCCATTGCAACACTTTGTACCCCAGTAGAGAACCGGATATTTTTAGTCTGTTTTTAAGACCTTAGAAAATTAAAAAAATAATACTTTTAAATCTTAATGGTTTTCCTGGTGATGATTTACATAAAATTATTGTTTTTTCCGGTGATTAAATTACATTAGAAAATCTAATGCCGTAAAATGGGTTTAAATGTTTCACCCAATGTTAAGACCTCAAAAGAAGACTTGAACCAAGGTTATCAACAAAAAAACATATGACACAGCAGAAATATTTTTGCCTGTAACTTCAAATTCCTTACAGTAAACTTCAAAGCAAATATCTAGGTTAAAGCTGTTAAAGATATAGCAATAATAAATATGTAGTTTTTGTAGCACCTCTAGTGTTGCCTTCAAGATTCAAGATTCAAAGAACTTTATTAATCCCAGAGAAAAATAGCTTATACTAAAAAAAAAGTTATTTGAATCTTGAATCTTGAAGGCAACACTAGAGGTGCTAGCAGAGGTGCTTCAGCAACTCTTGAGTTTTGGACAGTCAGGCAGCTTGTGCTTGTTTAAGCATGACTATGGAATTCAGCACTTTAGTCTGCCCGGCCATCTACACTGTGTTCCAAATTATTACACAAATGATATCTTTCTCTGATTTTTATAATTAGTCAATGCAAATGACACTCAGTATAATTTTCAAGTCATCAACCATCAGGGTATAATTAGAATTTTATTGAACAAACCTCCTAATGATAACAATATTTATTTAAAAAATAACAAACTGAAATGCACTGTTCCAAATTATTATTCACAACAGAGTTAAAATAGGTTTAATTTTTATAGGTTGTAAATAACTGGAAATAGGCTTTTGTTAAATCAAAAGCTATTTCAATCAAAAACATCCTAACAGGGCATGTTACATCTTAACATACTGTAGGACCGCTTCTTTGATATCACCTTCACAATTCTTGCATCTATTGAACTTGTGAGTTTTTGGACAGTTTCTGCTTGAATTTCTTTGCAGGATGTTATAATAGCCTCCCAGAGCTGCTGTTTTGATGTGAACTGTCTCCCACCCTCATAGATCTTTTGCTTGAGGATGCTCCAGAAATTCTCATTGGGGTTGAGAATGGTGGCCACACCATGAGTTTCTCATCTTTTATGCCCATAGCAGCCAATGGCACGGAGGTATTCGTTGCAGCATGACGTGGGGCATTGTCATGAATGAAGATGATTTTGCTATGGAAGGCTCGGTTCTTCTTTTTGTACCATGGAAGAAAGTGGTCAGTCAAAAACTCTATATACTTTGCTGAGGACATTTTCACACCTTCAGGGACCCGAAAGTGGCCTACCAGCTCTCTCCCCATGATTCCAGCCAAAAACATGACTCCGCCACCTCCTTGTTGACGTCACAGACTTGTTGGGTCATGGTGGCCATTTACCAACCATCCACTGCTCCATCTGGACCATCCAGGGTTGCACGACACTCATCAGTAAACAAGACTGTTTGAAAATTAGTCTTCATTTATGTCTGGGCCCACTGCAACTGTTTCTGTTTCTGAGCATTGATTAGGGGTGGCCGAATAGAAGGTTTACGCACGACTGCAAGCCTCTGAAGGGATCCTACACCTTGGGGTTCGCGGGATTCCAGAGGCAAAAGGAGCTTCAAATACCTGTTTGCTGCTTTGTAATGGCATTTTAGCAGCTGCTCTCTTAATCCGATGAATTTGTCTGGCAGAAACCTTCCTCATTCTGCCTTCATCTGCACAAACCCGTCTGTGCTCTGAATCAGCCACAAATGTCTTCACAGTACGATGATCACACTTAGGTTTTCCTGAAATATCTAATGTTTTCATCGCTTGTTCAAGGCATTGCACTACGTGACGCTTTTCGGCAGCAGGGATATCCTTTTTCTTTCCCATATTGCTTGAAACCTGTGGCCTGCTTAATAATGTGGAACTACCTTCTTCAGTACTTTTCCTTTAATAGGGCTCATCTGGCAAACTAATTATCACAGGTGTCTGAGATTCATTTCAGTGATCCAAAGAGCCCTGAGATGCAATACCATCCATAAGTTTAATTTAAAAACGAAACATTTAATGTTTATGACACTTACATCCAATATGCATAATAATTTGGAATGCGGTGTAAATTAAAAGGAAACACCCACAGCAGCGTATGTGGGTGTCAGCATGACTGCGTGAGGTGAGTACTGAGACCCAAAGACTACATCTATTGGGTATGGCAAATGACTGTAGGAGCTGGATTGCAAATTGCGGCACTGACAGCTCCTGTCAAATAACACACATGAATAAAATTTATACACATATATAATTCAAATAACACATTTTAAAGATCTTTGAATTATTTTTGCATATTAGACACACTTAAATGATCGAGATCTTAAAACAAATTTTAACATTGCACAAAGATAACCGAAGTAAACACAAAAGATGTCCAAACCTACCTATCCTATGATTTCTTAAAAGCTAAGTTAAATTTCACTTGCCACATCCATGCCTCAATAGAACCAAAAAGCAACACTAATCCAATCTATTGAAATTCAATTACAGATGAGCAACAAAGAAATTGACATCTATTAGTCTGAAAAGGGTTACCAAGCCATGTCTAAGGCTTTGACACCCCAGCAAAACACAGTTAGAGCCATTATCCCTAAATGGAGAAAAATAGTGGTCAACCTTCCCAATCAAAGTTACTTCAACAGCACAACAACTCATCCAGGAGCTCATAAAATAACCCATAATAACATTTAAAGAACTGCAGGCATCACTTGCCTCAGTTAGGGTCAATGTCCATGATTCAACAACAAGAAAGAGACTCATTCATGCTTGAAAACCCTCCAATGTGGCTTAATTAAAACAATTCTACTAAGGCAAGGCAAGGCAAGTGTCACGAAACTTAGGGTGTTACTAAATGTTCAGGCGGATATTGACTGCCGGGGGCACGGGAAGGCAGGCATACTGTAGATGCAGAGAGGTTGTTTCCAACATAAAAAGTCCTTTATTCAAAACAACTGAAAACAAAACATAGGCTCTGTACACATAAATACACAGGCACAATATACACATCATACAAACAGATAAACCCATCTAAGCATCATACTCTGTACTCTTTAAGCCAAAACCTTTAGCCTCACGCTCCTCTGAGCGACACACACACCGGCTCCTAAGAGCAGAACTCAAACACTCCTGCTCCTATGAGCGTAACACGGGCTTAGAGCACACACGAAAAAAAGAAAGTTTTAACTGTTAATTTGAACATTGCATTGGTAGAGGGAGTCTACGGTTCTATAATCATTTGGAGATAAGGCTAGGTAAATCTGGGTATCATTGGTATAGCTGTGATAGGCAATTTGGTAATTTCTCATTATCTGACTTAGTGGGAACATATACAGGCTAAACAGGAGCGGTGCAAGAATTGAGCTTTGTGGGACTCCGCAGGTCATGGACGTCCACTTAAGACTTATGCTCTCCTATACTCACATAATAACCTCTCCCTTATAAGTATGAGCTTAACCATTTGAATATCATCCCTGAAAGCCGAACCAGTTTTCCAGTCTTTCTACTAGTGTTATGATCGACAGTCAAACGCAGCGCTAAGATCTAGCAGTACCAACACTGATATATTGCCAGAATCAGAATTAAACAAATATAATTTATTATCTTTATGAGCGCTGTCTTTGTACTGTGATGCTCTCGGAAACCAGATTGAAAACTGTCCAGGTATTCATTTGAGTTTAAGTGGTTGTTCAGCTAATTAAAAACAACATTTTCAATAATCTTGCCTATAAAAGAAAGATTTGATATCGGTCTGTAGTTACTTAATATGGAATTATCAAGATTACTCCTTTTCAGAAGTGGCTTAACAACTGCAGTTTTCAGAGAATTTGGAAAAGTCCCAGAAAGAAGTGAGGTGTTCACCACTTCTAAAATATCTGCTTCTAAACAGTCAAACAATTCAATTCAATTCAATTCAATTCAATTTTATTTATATAGCGCTTTTAACAATTGACATTGATCTTCAGTACTAAATTTGCCTATAATTGTTGATTATGAATCATACACTTTCTGGGATATAAGAACTCCATTCCCATCACCCCAGTTGTTATTCAGTTATTGTTATCCTAATATCGTTGTGGTGCAACGTTGTGTCGCCTCCGTTTCCCAAAAAACAATCAGGAAGTGACTTACATGACTCCTTCTCCACGACAAAACGAGCAGGAGGAATCAACGCAGCTTGACAGAACCTGTATCTCATCGGCGGAGCGGTGATGCCGCTGGCTGGAAGGGGCCTGTATCCATGGTGAAAAGTCGGGCTAAATGCTCAAGGACTACCCGATAAAAGAAGGAGCCCTCTAGCACAGCTGGGAGCACTAGAGTTTAAGACTTCAGAAAGGCTTCCCGATCAACGCCGCCTAGTTCCCATTTTCCTCATCCATGATGGGCTCACCTGGTCCAGGCTCTAATCAATTTAGGCTCAGACAGGAACCTAATCAACTCCTCCACCTCGGAATCGCCATTGTCCTCGATCTTTTCTGGTTATCCCTTCATAACCCACAAATTAACTGGGCTATCAACATTATCATGGGATCGTCAACTTCATGCCTGA
Source organism: Clarias magur (assembly GCA_013621035.1). Classification (NCBI taxonomy): domain Eukaryota; kingdom Metazoa; phylum Chordata; class Actinopteri; order Siluriformes; family Clariidae; genus Clarias; species Clarias magur. Next base: position 1,573,961 of record QNUK01000104.1, read on the forward strand.
AATCCTTCATGTCTCAACCACGTCATTATGAGTGAAAGTCCTCAACTCTCCTACAGTACGTACCCACGAAATATCTTGATCTCAAACCTTGATCTCCGTCTTTAGTAAATCAGGAAATAACTCAATGGGAATCGGGAGTAAGTCACACGCTAAAAGATTATATTACTTCTCAAAAAACTGGACTTTCTTTTAACATCGACCTGGGTGAAGGTAAAGAGATTTTTTCTCAGAACGTCTTCCCCCTGGATGCTCAGTTTATAATGTACCTAAGATGGAGGCTTAGCTAAGGTTATTAATAATGCTTTGAATTGTAGGTCTCTCTCGCGGATTTCTTATGCAAGCTTTGAATTACAGGTCATTGTCGTAAATGTATTTAATCGTATACTGCTTGACAGGCTGATCATTGGCTGATATACTGCTTGGCAATTCTTCCATAAAGACAGAAGTTAGGAGTTTTTTTCATTAAAATCAGACAAAAATACAAAGACTGCAACTTGTTCAGAATGCTGCTCCACACCTCCTCACGGACACCTCTAACCGGCCACCAAAATCTTTAGATTTTATTAGTGAATTCAAGGATTTTCTGGCTTCCATTTTCTTAAATATGATAGAGTACTACTTTGTGGGGATCTTAATATTCATCTGTGTTGCCTAGAGCAGCCAGCCATTAGCTGGCTTAGAGAGCTGTCCAGTTCATTCCTAAACTGGAATCTTTTGCCTTGAGGCAGTTTGTTAATGTACCAACTCATATAAAGGGACATAGGCTGGACTTGGTCATCTCATCAGGATGTACTGTACTCCAGAAATCAGAGAATTAGGAGATTCCTGTTTCTCTGATCATTTCCCAGTGCCATTTGACATTCCCTCTTCGAGCCCCACCAAGACTCTAATTCCTGTTGTATGTCACCGGTGTCCCATCTCTGCTCAGACATCAGGAGCTTTCTCAGCGGCTTTTATGGATTCTTCTATATTTACTGTACCACTTTTATGATGGAATCAGTGACTAAATTGACCATAATGTTTTTATCTAAATTTTTTATTCTACTTGCACAGTCATTTTGGACTCTGTTGCTTCGATCAAACAAAGAAAGGCTGGAAGGCTGGCTGAGCGGAAGTGGAAAAAAAACAGACTTCATGCTTCTCTAATTCATCTTAGAGAATGTTTAACAGATTGTCACAGTGTAGCGAAAGTTTTTAAATCTACGTTTTTCTCTTCACGAATACAGAAACATCTTCATCGCCCTCAAATATTATTTAGTTCTATATAGTCATCCACCCTAGCTTAATAAACCCTATTGTAACATCAACTATCAGTAGTAACAATTTTGTAATTTTGTTTGTAAAAGTGTGGCATTAGAGGAAATCTTCATGTTCCTGTTGAGTCTCTTTTTGAACATTTTTGAACCTGTAGCTCTTACTCTGTAGTACCTGTAGTCACTACTTGAGTTGGTTGCCTCTATGAAGGTTGCATCATGCTGTCTTTATATAGTTCCTCCAAGATTATTAAAAGAAGAACGTAGCTCAATAGGTCCTTGCTTGGTAGCTCTTTTTAATAACTGTCTTAAGCTGGTTATCATACCAGAGACCTCATTTCATTCAAGATGAGCTGCGGGAGAAGCTACGCGACCTCGGCTTGCTTCGGGAACCAGGCCTCCAGTCCTCGGCGTTGCCTGATGCCCGTGGCCGGAGGAGGGGACATCGCAAGCGGTGCGCGAGGAAGCGGAAGCGCGGCAAGCGGGCGGGAGTCTGTGCTAGGCTAAAAACAAATCCTAGCCGGCCGGCTTTTCCGTCCATCATCTTATCTAACGTCTGCTCCCTGGAAAATAAACTGGACTACATCCGACTGCAACAGGCTACACAGAGGGAGGTTAGGGACTGCTGTGTGTTTGTTTTCACGGAGACATGGCTCAGCGACAGAGTTCCAGACACCGGCATTCAGCTAGACGGACTAGCCTTGTTTCGCGCCGACAGAAACGCAGCTCTGTGTGGTAAGACTCGCGGCGGCGGTTTGTGTGTCTACATCAACACGAAATGGTGTAAGAACTCTGTGCTAGTTTCTAGTTTTTGCTCATCGCTGGTGGAGATTGTGACTGTTAGATGTAGACCTTTTTATTTACCACGGGAATTCACCACTGTTTTCATTATCGGAGTGTACATTCCACCTAGCGCTAATGCTAAGGAAGCGCTATGGGAACTGTATGCTAAGATCAGTAATCTGCAGAACACACACCCGGATGGACTGTTTATTGTTGCTGGAGATTTCAACCATGCAAATCTCAAGTCAGTGCTTCCTAAATTCCATCAGTATGTGGACTTTGCAACGAGAGGGGAAAACACGCTGGATCTTGTTTACACAAACATCCCCGGCGCATATCGGGCAGAGCCCCGCCCCCACCTCGGCTACTCAGACCACATCTCTGTCATGCTAATTCCAGCATACAGACCACTCGTCAGGCGTTCAAAACCGGTTCTGAAGCAGGTGAAAACCTGGCCAGCAGGAGCCATCTCTGCTCTTCAGGACTGTTTCGAGAACACTGACTGGAACATGTTTAGGGAGGCTGCAACTTACGGCGACTACACCGACTTGGAGGAGTACACGTCATCAGTGACCAGCTACATCAACAAGTGCACCGATGACGTCACTGTCTCCAAGAACATCATCTCACGACCCAACCAGAAACCGTGGATTACTGCGGAGGTGCGTGCACTACTGAAAACCAGAGACTCTGCCTTCAAAGCGGGGGACAAGGCGGCCCTAAGAACAGCAAGGGCCAAACTGTCCCGGGCCATCAGAGAGGCGAAGCGCGCACACGCCCAGAGAATCCACAATCACTTCAGGGACAGCGGTGACACACGGCGCATGTGGCAGGGTATACAAGCCATCACTCACTACAGGACTTCATCACCTGCCTGTGACAGTGACGGCTCCCTTCCAGATGCGCTGAATAACTTCTACGCACGGTTCGACATGCAGAACGACGTGACGCCGAGGAAGACTATCCCTCCGCCGAATGACCAGGTGCTGTGTCTCACCACGGCTGATGTGAGGAAAACTCTACGCAGAGTCAACCCACGTAAAGCTGCTGGACCAGACAACATCACAGGCAGAGTGCTCAGAGAATGCGCAGAACAGCTGGCAGGTGTTCTCACCGACATATTCAACATCTCTCTGAGCAGCGCCGTCGTTCCCACATGTTTTAAGTCTACCACCATCGTCCCCGTGCCGAAGAAGTCTTCTGTGTCCTGTCTCAATGACTACCGCCCTGTTGCACTAACACCCATCATCATGAAGTGCTTCGAAAGGCTTGTCATGAGACACATCAAAGCCCTGCTGCCCCCCTCAATGGACCCCCTGCAGTTCGCATATCGTCCAAACCGTTCAACGGACGATGCCATCTCCACCACACTCCACCTGGCACTGTCACATCTTGAAAAGAAAGACACTTACGCCAGAATGCTGTACATAGACTTCAGTTCAGCATTCAATACAATCATCCCCCAACACCTGATCGGGAAGCTGAGCTTGTTGGGCCTGAACACCTCCCTCTGCAACTGGATTCTGGACTTTCTGACCGAAAGACCTCAAGCAGTGCGGATCGGGAGCTACACCTCCAGCACCACCACACTGAGTACTGGGGCCCCCCAGGGCTGCGTGCTCAGCCCCCTGCTGTTCACACTGCTGACTCATGATTGTGTAGCGACACACAGCTCCAATCATATCATCAAGTTCGCTGATGACACGACCGTGGTGGGTCTCATCAGCAAGAACGACGAGTCGGCGTACAGAGAGGAAGTGCTGAGGCTAACGGACTGGTGTAAAGACAACAACCTGGCTCTGAACGTCGAAAAGACAAAAGAGATGGTTGTTGACTTTAGGAGGACTCGGAGCGAACACTCTCCGCTCAGCATCGACGGCTCTTCTGTGGAGATCGTCAAGAGCACAAAATTCCTGGGCGTCCACCTGGAGGAGAACCTCTCCTGGTCCCTCAACACCAGCTCTCTGCATAAGAAAGCCCAACAACGTCTTTTCTTCCTGAGAAGGCTGAGAAAGGTCCAGCTTCCATCACCGATCCTCACCACCTTCTATAGAGGAACCATCGAGAGCATCCTGAGCAGCTGCATCACTGTCTGGTTTGGGAATTGTACCGTGTCAGACCGCAAGACCCTACAGCGGATAGTGAGGACAGCTGAGAAGATCATTGGGGTCTCTCTCCCTTCTATCGAAGACCTTTACACCACACGCTGCATCCGCAAAGCCACCAGCATTGTGGCTGACCGGACACACCCCTCACACACACTCTTCACCCTCCTGCCATCTGGAAAAAGGTACCGAAGCATTCGGGCACTCACATCCAGACTGAGTAACAGTTTTTATCCGCAAGCCATCCATCTCCTAAACACAAAAGGACTGGACTGATACCTGACACACACACACACACACACACACACACATACACACACATACACACACACAAATCACTCAGACGAACTAAATAACATCTGGACTGAACTGATAAACACACATGCACAATCACACTGATGCACACCCATCCCAATCTGCTCATACCTACATACCTGTGCTGCTCCTTGCAATTTTTTGCACAATATTTAAATTGCTATTTATTGCTATTTGCACACAATACTTCTGTCAAAATTGTAAACTGTTTACTGCTGCTCTTCCCACTACCTCAATTCATCCTTCATCAAAAAAGTACTGTTATGTCTTACATTGTTGTGTCTGTCATGTACCACTTTGTTTGCACATTTGCACGTGCACTTTGTCTATTTTTGTATTTTTTTGTATAGATATTGATAGTTCTTCTTTTAGAGTAACTTAAAAATGTAAAATTTATGTTGTACATTTATGTTGTTACATGTATGTAGCACCCTGGTCCTGGGGGAACGTTGTTTCGTTTCACTGTGTACTAATTGTATATGGTTGGAATGACAATAAAAGCCTACTTGACTTGACTTGACTTGACTTAAATAGACCATTATTAAGCCACTCCTCAGGAAACCAAACCTTGACCATGGAAAGCTTGCTAATTATCAAACAATCTCTCATATATCTTTTATTCAAAGTTTTTGAAAAGGTTGTTTTTATTCAGTTGCAAGAGCATTTAAATAACAATCAGATCTATGAAAAATTTCAGTCTTGATTCAGGTCTCAACAGAGCACTAAACCAGCTCTATTGAAGGTTCAGAATAACATTCCGTTATCACTAGACTCTAATCATCCTATCATATTAGCCCTCCTCGATCTCACAGCTGCTTTTGACACTGTCGATCATGAGATTACTCGACTTAGGGACCCAGTAGGTCTACGAGGTCCAGTGCTTGACTGGTTTATAACCGAAGCATTGCTGTTAAATGGGGAGGTACTGTATCATCCCAGATCTTCCTGACATGTGTGATACTACAAGGCTCAATACTTGGGCCTGTTTTATTTTCAATTCATCTTTCTACCTTTAGGTACAAGTATTAACAAGTTTAACATGTCCTTCTACTGTTATGCAGATGATGTACAAATGTACCTGCCTTTAATAACTGACTCACCAAACCTATTACAGCCACCATCACACTGTTTACAGGAAGTTAAGGCTTGGCTCTCCCAAAACTTTTCATTTTTAAATGATAATAAATCTGAGTTTATTTTAATTGGTGGTGAAGATGGGTTGGATCTCTCTTCCCTGAGTCAGATGGGGCTGCCTTCTTCCATAAAGACAGAAGTTAGCAACTCAAAAAGAGTTATCTTTGTCAAGGATTAACTCTTTTTGTCAAATCAAGGATTTTAGGTTTAATAAACACATAAAGTGAGAGCTAGCTTTTTCCAACTCTGCCTGCTGAGTAAAGTGAAACCTTTTTTCTGTCATGCTGATTTGGAGAACACCATTCATGCTTTTATCAGCATAAGACTAGACTATTGCAATGCATTACTCACAGACGCAAGAACATCTCTAAGTATAAACGCATTACCCCAAACAAACTGTTTGTTTTTAAAGCTCTTCATGGTATTTAACTGAAATCATTCAACCACACAATCCTGCCCGCTGCATACGCTTCTCCACTCAGGCACTATTGGTCATTTCTCGCTCAAGATATAAGCGTTGGGGTGATCAGGCCTTTGCAGTGACCATCCCTAAATTATGAAATGCTTTACCATTTGATCTTAGGGCTGTTTCTGTTATCACAATAATTAAGGCCAAACTAAAAACCTTTCTATTCTCTCAAGCATATAATGTTAATTAACGTGTCTATTGGTTTCAATGTTCTAATACTCTTTTAAAGTAGGTGTTCTACTGTGATATTTTATATGTTTTTGTCCTTTGTTTTACTATTATTTTTATGTTTTTTGCTGTTTTATTTCAAATTCTATCTAGCAGATTTGTATGCCTCTTTGTATTTCTCTTGTCTATATTATTTTATTTTTTTTAATCAATATTTTATTGTTTAAAATAAAAGAAAATACAACCTCGCCCAAATTCAGCAACAAATTAAAAAGTGCTTTCAACACACCAACCGGACATTATGAGTATTCCCCAGGTTCAAGTTCACCCTCTCCTACTGACCAGAGTCAAAGAACAGATGATATAAAACTTTGATAGTGTTTCTGGTAATGTAAAATTTGTCTTGGCTCAGCTAGTCAGCAAATTAGGCTTCTTATTAGCGAGTTAGTTTTTGTTAACTTATGTTGTTAATTTATGTTGTCTTGTCAATTTGTCTCATGTCAACTAGTCAGCTAATTAAGTTTCTTAGTTAGCTAGTTAGTTTTTGTCAATTTATGATGATAATCTATGTTACAAGTAGGACCTTGGTCCTGGAGGAACATTGTTTTGTTTCACTGTATATGGTTGAAATGACAATAAACTACAAATTACAAATTATAGTGGGTGTTGTAGTTTTAAGCTGAAATAGTTTAAAACTGTCAAATCAGAGGCATTTGTGTGAAAGCTATATACATAAAGACAAAACGTATAGATGCATCACTTAGCTGCATGAAGTTATACTGTTTTAATCCCCTATAATAGTCTGTGTAATCTGATCAAAATTACTTTTTAAAAAAAGCCAAACTGGAGAGAAGATGAGACTATGAGACTATTTTTGCTTGAGGAGGAGGTAGTAACAGGTAAAGTGTTAATTTAAGATAAATTCTGCCCAACTCTTTGGTCCTGGCACAGCTGTGGTTGGGTGTACAGTATACGGAATGGGCAGGAGATTAAAAATAGAGATCTTGTAGAGTCTTTTGTTGAATGGTAGAAAGGGAATGGTTATCAACTACAGAAAGATCAAAACCCCCATATCCAGTTGCCATTGAGGGGTGGTACTATTGGGCTTCGTCTTTTTTGTTTCTTTTCTGTGCTTTTTGAAGAACACGCAAGTTTCTTCGTCCAAGAAGAACAAACGTAATTCAGCTCCAAACAACTAAACTCTGACTCAGGTACGTTATAATGGGTAATATTCAGCTTGTTCAGCGTGTGGAGTGCAGGATGTTTAGACATTCTTCCTCTGTCGTTAGTGATAATTTTACTTGTGATAGGTGTGTGTTAGGTAGCACTCTGACGGAGAGGATATCAGCATTAGAGGAGCGCATCCAGACTTTAGAGAGGGTTAGCAAGAGCGAGAGCAGTGTTATTCCCGTAGCGGAAATTCTGGGTGCCGCAGGCGGAGATATCCAGCACTCTACACTAAATTTACATTCACTTTATATTTTATGTGACTGTGACCATACCTAACTGTTATCTCTCCTCTTCTGCACTCCCCTCTCCTGGCCTCGACTGATATTGACAGCTGTTTCTCTGAGGAACTGACTTGGCTACAGTCGCTCAATAGTTCAGGACTGGAATTTCTTACAAGTCTACCTGAGCCTCCAATAACTACCTGGACTCTATATTAACTTCAGTTAACATCAACTGGATGCAGATCAATTCCTGCTTTCTGTTTCACCCAAATGAGGATGAGTTCCCTCTTGAGTCCGGTTCCTCTCAAGGTTTCTTCCTATTGCCATTTCAGGGAGTTTTTCCTTGTCACTGTCGCCTTCGGCTTGCTCATCAGAAGTATCTGACCATTTTAATTCATACACATTCACATTCCATACAAACTTAAATAATTCTTTTTATTAGTAAAGCTGCTTTGCGACAATGACAATTCATAAAACGCTATACAAATAAAATTGAATTGAATTGAAATTAGCACTGATTACTTTGCAGTCGTGCCCATTTCCAGCGGACCCTCCCCTTTGCACACCTGCAAAAGGGGAGGCCACCTACCCAGTGAGCCTAGGGAGTGAGCAAGGAGCAATAACAAGTAAAACGCATGTCCATCACTGGTGCACAACATGACAATATAAATAGTAGTTTTGTGTCCTTGATATTTTATTTTATTGTATCGTTTTTTGTCTCTTCCTTCTCCTAAGTACTTGTGAATGTTTTAATCTGTGATTTTGTCTAAGCTGCTAAAGAAATGCAATTTACCTTGGGATTAAGAAATATCTTATATCATCTTGGCCTTGTTAGCCAAGGGCTAAGCCCTGTTAGCATTGTTAGCCCTAAGCTAAGCCATGTTAGATTTGTTAGCTCAAACGGTCAGGTTAGTTCTTCACATGCAAACTTTACTGATATCACGCTTTCTCTTCACCCTAGCTTTGATGACATTGTGCTTGCTCTGTAGCTTCGAGGATGTCATGTTTGCGCTTCATCCTTGCTTTGAAGATACAATGCTGGTTCATGGCTTTGAGGATGTCAAGTTGGTCCCAAGTTTTTATCGCAAACCTAGAAAACGGCCCCTGTTGTTTCACCTCCTAGCCTGTTTTTGGCTCACTGTTCATTGAATTCTCTGCCCCAAGCCCTAGTCAGGTAAGATAACCTCTCTCTACAAAATTTGACCCTTCGGCACACCCTGCAATGTCACCAGTGCAGACGTCACATCCTCTGTGCGTTACCTCTGTGGCAACATGAGCACCTGAAATACCTGTTGCTGCTGCTGTGAGCTTTCACACTACAGACATTAAATATTGAATATTTTTAAAAATGAACACTGATACAATTAGAAAAACATGTGCTATTCGAATGTGTATAACTTGTAAATTAATTATTTGATTAATTTACAAGGTGTATGGAGAAATTATTATTGTGCTTTTTTTTTTTTTTTTTTACAGATTACTAGCCTGTATATTAATAACAATGTATTGATTAAATAAATTTTAAAGTGAGTGTGTCATATTGACATTGTCATCCTCTATAATAATAATAAATATTTAAATACATTTTAAAGCTCCATTTTTATAAAAAAAAATTTTGTATGCTTCAGTAAGGCATAGTGAGTGATGGAAAATTTTCATTCCCACTTTCAGCAAAGTGAAGACCCATTGTTCATTTGTTGCTTATACCGTTCACAGTTCTCGCAGTTTCGCTCCTTGCTGTTTGGAATCACACTTAACATGGCTGAACACCCTGTCAAGGTTACTTCGCAGGGTATTTCAAGCTGATCGGAACGCACGTACTGTGATTAGTTAAACTAGTTAACGTCCTGCGTTAAGTTTGTCTTGGTCATACATCTGTATTTCTGTTTTGTTACCTGTTCTAGTAAACGGGTTACCTGTTTCAGATTACTTCATAGTTTCCTAGTAACTTACAAAGTACGTCATCTGCATTTACACTGTGCCTTACTCAGCTCTTTATATGACAAAGTGTAATCATTAGAAAATGGACAATTTTACAAATTGGTGTTCCACCAACATACACAATATACAAGATACAGAAAAAAAGGAGCTGCATCTTCAGGGGAGGAGCAATATGAATTTGGAAAAGTTAAGTTTGAAAAGTATTTTAGGAAATGGAGAAAAAGGACGAGAAAGAAAGTATTTGATGGGTGATGGGACTAGAAAAGAGGTTCAAAACTGTGAGGGAGTTCAGGAAATTCATGATCAGAAGGTGGCAGTAATGCGATATAGTGAAAGCCAAACGCTGGTAAATGACAAAAAGACAACACACATACACTTACCTGAGGCGTTCCTCTTCTGTCTTGCGCAGTTTCATATCTCTCTGTACCACCTTGAGCACATGTTCTGCCTCATCATCAGTAAGTTGGGAAAGGTCCAGTTTCCGTCCCATCACTGAATCCAGGTCAAAGGTCAAGTAAAATCACCAAAATATCAGTGGCCAGTTTATGATTCTTCCTAAAAAAAAAAAAAAAAACAGCAGCAAATTTTTTTATTTATTTATTTTGTATGTGGTGAAAATTACAACAATTTTTCATACAAACTTTTTATTGGTTAGGTTGAGTTACAGGTTGTTAATTCATAAAATTTTGTAGGTAATATTACAATCTTAAATTGCAGATCATGTACAGTACAATATAAGGCCAAAGTTTGTAAACACCTAACCATGAAATGCACATTTTGCACTAGAAAGTTCGGGCATTGATCATGGTGAGAAGGCCTAGAGCACAATTGGCATGACAGGTCATCACGAGGTGTCCATTCAAGTTAAACTTAGGGTTCTGTGCAGGCCACTTGAGTTTTTCTACTGCAACTTTAATACATCATGTCTTCACTTTGTGCACAGGGGCATTCCCTTACCAAAAAGAAAATTATTCAAGAGTGCTAATATACTTTTAAACTGAAAATAAGAAAATATGCTTTCAATTTACTCTGTACATACTTATTATTAAGTATACATTTCCTTATACTTTTCTACTTCAATATCTAATTCTAAAATTATTGTCTAATATCAATAAGATTTTGTCATTCGTTGACATTTTCTTCCATTTATTATTTATATGGTGTAGATTAATGAATAATTATTTGCATTGTAATAAGAATTAGTAGGGACTGCAATATATTTTATGTTGTACATAGACACTTTAACATGTTGCAATTTCTGCCAAACACACATTTAGATGGTTATACATCCCTTTAAGAGTGAAAGAGATTTCTCCAAGTGAAGTAATTTTGAAGTAATTTTAAATTCAGCTTTCTTTAAAGCAGTTTGGTAGTAGCAGAGCCCACCCACCACCAGTAACAGAAGAACCATGGTGGCTCGGGAAAGTGATATTAATGTAATACATCTGGATACAATTCTGGCCTTTAGCTACACCAAGCAAACCACTGCAAATGTGGCCATGTAAAAAGATTATTTTGTTTCCATCTTGTTAAACAGTTTGTCGGCTTTAAAGTTCCCCTGCCATAGTAATTTAACAGGGCAGAAAAAGTAGAGGTAGAACCTATTTGTGGGAAGCCAGGGACTGATTTTGGAGAGGCTGAATGACACAAGTTTTAATCTCAATCTTACCAGATTAACTGTGTTCATATTAAATGTTTGCTGTGTTTTTGTTTGTACTGCAGTGTCAATTGGAGATATTATATTTTGGTTTTAGTTCAATAAAAAAAAATAAAAAAAATTGTATTTATAAGAAAAATATCTATGTCCTGAATATGACTTGTAAATGTTTAGATGCGTAATCCACTGGAAATGTTTATTAGTTAACTTCAAGTCTTTTTTCTAATTAAGAATACTTAAATAAAAAGTATTCTTCAATTAATACTTTTCTAAACTGAAAAGTGGGCTAGAATTTTACAACTAGTACCCATAGGTTCACTTATAGGAACCAGTCTCAGCAGGGAATACACATTCCAAGCAGAACACAAGGGGCCTCCATGCAAGATTTCCAGCCAAAAATGTACCTATAAAAGTATCTCCATTTTTTTCCGCTTTATAATAGCCACAGCTAACTAGCTAAATAACTAGGCCAAAGAGCATAAAAGGCAAACCTAGTGTGCTATGTAGAATGTAGAATCCCTTGTTTTACACACCAAGTAGTTCAGGGGTTAATTATTATTAAAACACCTGCAAGTGATACACATACAGTCCCATGAAAAAGTATTTGCCCCCTTCTTGATCTGATTTTTGTTTTGCATAATTATCACATTTAAATGATTGAAATCATCAAATACATTTTAATATTACACAAAGAACCCAGGTAAATACAGTTTTTTTAATTATGATTTTATTTATTTTAAGATAAAAAAAAGCTGCACTAAACCTGCTTGCCTCTAAAGTAAATGCACCTAAACCTAATAACTGGTTGTGCCACCTTTCCAGCAACCACTGCAATCAAGCATTTGCCATAACTGGAAATGAGTCTTTTATATTGTTGTGGAGGAATTTTGGCCCACTCTTCTTTGTAGAATTGCAGAATAACTGACATGGTGTCAGCTAGTCCTTTTGTGGCAGGGCTGAAATGCAGTGGAAAAGTTTTTCAAGTTCATTTTCATGGACTTTGCAATCAATTCTAATTCATCTGATAACTTTTCATAACATTATGCCTTATATGCAAATTGCCATCATAAAAACTAAGGCAGCAGAGTTTGTGAAAATTAATGTTTGGGTCATTCTCAAAGCATTTGGCTATGGCTATTCATTCTCTAGAGTAGAGTCACCATGACTGCCAGTGATGGTCCAGTATTTCAGAAGCAAGAATGCCCCTCGCAGCATGCATCCAATCAGTAGATAAGAGAGATGAGCAGCTCATTCAGTCAACTGCACTAGTAGAGACATAAATGATCTGAGCATATGCATGAAAGAGTTCCCATGGACTGATTTTGGAGCTCTTATTTGTTGTTTGTTTTTGACTGTTTTATTTTTTTCACATGAATCAAACATACTAAAATATAATTTACAACAATAAATATAAACATATATATAACATGAAAAATAAAATAAATAAACAGAATGAATAACTTATGTATTTAAGTTAATAATCTATCTTTCCAGTTTACTCCATACACATTTTACACGAGAGATTTACCCCGACTGGAAATAGGGGCCTTGTAGGCGAATGCAATGGCCTTTTCCTCCTCGGCGTCTGGAATTTGAAGACTGGCTCTTGGCGAAGGTGAAAGTGCCATGGAAGCTAGTGAATTGCAGAATCTCTGACAGCACTCTCCCGTGGAGCAATCAAATGGCAGCATTTAGTCAACTCTGGGCCAGGAGCAAAGTTCGCTGTCATGCTTTTACCAGAGACCCATTCCCGGCATCTTGTACTGTACCAGCCTTGCTTAATGTAGCGGCCTCACCCCTTCACAATCTGCAGAAGGGGAGGCTGCTTACGTAGGCAGCATTCGGAGTGAGCGAGGAGTGAAAAGATTTGCTCACTGGTATTCACCATGACAAAAGAGAAGTTTTGTCTGTACATGAGGCAGAACTTCCTCTTTCAATATCATCTTTAAATTTCATAGATACTCAATACCAGTCGTCTCAGAAAAATTTCTGCCTGTATGCATGTCTGTGTAGTCATATTTTGTTACAGCATCACACAAAACTCGCAAAACTAGCGCTTTTTTCCTCCAGGTGGGTGTCTTAACAGAGCCAATTAACAGGATAGTCTACCGTGTATAGACAGAGTATGCGGAAGACACAGAACTACTAATATGATCTGCTTTTTCCATTTCTAATCTGGGATTTACTCTCCAAATACCGAACACGGAGATTATTTGGCTGTAAATGAAAGAAGTACAACTGAGCGTAAACAAGGTCTAAGATACACAACCGAGAGCCCAGTGGAATAATAATAAGCCCACCTGTGAGGTGGCCGGAGCCAGCGTGAGGCAAGGGAGCAAAGGCAGGGCAAGAGAGCTTCCACATCAAGGAGCTTATAAAGCTGCCCCATGTCTACACCTTGACCTCTCTGATCCCAAAGGAAATTATTCAATCTTACAGACCTCTCATCTGCAAAAGCCAACCAGCTGTTAAAACTGCGTAAGTCTGGCATGACAAGTCTACTTCACTGCTACAGGATTGTTTCGAAAAAACTGGGAGTTGTTTGCATGGAATACAAACTTGGTGAAATACACCTCAAGCATTTTTTCCCACACAGCCTCCTGTGTTAACCACAAGACCATGAAGGTGTTCGCAAACCAAAAGCTTTGGCTTGACAAGAATATGCAGTCTCAGTTTAGGCCGGGGAAGGCTGCCTACAGGTCAGGGGACAGGCTGACTTACAGTAATAGCAAGAGAGAACTTAGAAAGAGCATTAAAGAAGTCAAGAGCAGATAACAGTAGTCTTGACCTCTCCAAATCAAGCCTATGTTTTGGGACACTAATAACACAATGCCTATTAAATATTATTATGATTGTGAAACCTCCCATTTATTTGTGAATGTCAAGAGAATGTCACGAGCAACCGAAGGATAAACTGAAAAGCCTTAGCAGTTAGCCCGTGTAGCGTGGATGGTAAACCCAAACACGGAAGCAGCACGAATAGGCAGGATAACCACGCGATTAGTCTAAGAACTCTCTTACACAAAGAGCAAGGATCTACACAAATAAACCCGCGTTCTAGCAACACACACTCAAAGAAGCAACCAGAATCGGTGAGTACTCACAGAATAGTCGGCGTAGCGTCAGCAAAGGCATGGGCGAACTCAATGACTGAGCAATGTGAAGCGCCATTTTGTCTCCTTTTATGCTTCCTGGAAACCCGACCGTACTACTTCCAGGTCCTAGTGCCGGTCGTGTTACGAGTGTGCATGACAGTACCCCCCTGTCCAGGACCGACTCTCGACGGTCCTGGGGTGGAGGATACCCGACGACGGTAGTCCCGGATGAGTTCGGGGTCTAAGACGAACCGAGCCGGAATCCAAGATCGCTCCTCGGGACCGTAACCTTCCCAATCGACGAGGTACTGGAGCCCTCTGCCCCGAGGACGTGAATCAAGGATCCGGCGAACGGTGTAGGCGGGACCACCCTCAATGATACGGGGAGGAGGAGCAGGGTGGGTGGGGGGAACCATGGGTGACGTCGTGAAGGGTTTGAGTTGTGACGTATGGAATACCGGATGGATCCGGAGCGCCGCAGGCAGCTGGAGCCGGTAGGTGACAGGGTTGATGCAGAGGGTGACGCGGTAGGGGCCGATGAACCTTGGTGATAATTTCTTTGATTCTGTATGGAGGTGCAGGTTCTTTGTGGACAGCCACACTTTGTCACCAACGTGGTACAATCGTCCCGGAGGGTGTCGACGGCGATGTTGCATGGTGTAACGGGTGTTAGCACATTGGATTGCTTCCTTGGCTAGAATCCACGACCGTCGACACCTGCGGACCAACTGTTGGGCCGCGGGTATCTCAACCTCCGGTTCTTGATGTTCGAACATCAGAGGTTGGAAACGCCTGGCATACCTCAAAGGGACTTAACTTGGTGGCAGAGGAAACATGGAGGTTATGGGAAAGTTCAGCCCAGATGAGGTAGCGGGCCCAGGAGCGCTGACGGCTGGCGACGAAGCATCTCAGGTAGCGCTCCAGTTGTTGGTTGGTCCGTTCCGTCTGACCATTAGTCTGAGGATGGTAACCTGATGAGAGACTGCAGGTGGAATTGATCAGACGGCAGAAGGCCTTCCAGAACCGTGCAGTGAACTGGGGCCCCCTGTCCGAGACGATGTCCTTGGGGAACCCATGCAGACGGACTACGTGCTCTAAAATCAGCTCGGCTGTCCTTTTAGCTGACGGGAGTCCGGCGAGGGCCACCAGGTGCACAGCTTTAGAGAACCGATCCACAATGGTCAAGATGGCATTTTTCCCTTCGGAGACCGGCAGGCCCGTGATGAAGTCGATGGCAATGTGTGTCCAGGGCCGACGGGGAACAGGAAGCGGTTGGAGTTCCCCGGGTGTTGGTTGATTGGTGTCCTTGGCCCTGGCACACACTGGGCACGCCTGAACGAACTCGTCGATATTCTTGGCCATAGATGGCCACCAGAAGGCACGCTGCACGTATTGTAGGGTGTGCTGCATGCCTGGGTGCCCTGATAGAGGGGTGGAATGTCCCCATTGGATGACCTCAGTCCGGGTGTTCTTGGGGACATAGAGTCGTCCAGGCGGCACACCTGCCGGTTCGTTCTCTGCGGCTTGTGCTTGGCGAACCCTCGTCTCCAGTTCCCAGCGTAGTGGGGCAATGATCTTGGAGGAGGGAAGAACAGGCGCGGGGTCCGCCCGGGGGGCGTCTTCCTCGTGCTGTCGGGAGAGGGCATCAGCCTTGGTGTTCTTCAACCCCGGGCGGTATGATAGGTGGAAATCATAATTTTCAAAGAACAGAGCCCACCGCGCCTGCCTTGGATTTAGCTGTTTGAGATTCCGGATGGTGATGAGATTCTGGTGGTCGGTCCAGACGATAAACGGCTCCCTGGCGCCCTGGAGCCAGTGTCGCCATTCCTCCAATGCCCACTTTATGGCCAGCAGCTCGCGGTCCCTTACCCCGTATCGCTGCTGAGTGGGGTCAAATTTTTTGGAGAAGAAACTACAAGGGTGTAGCTTCTGGTCTGGACCTCGTTGGGAGAGAACAGCCCCGGCGCCCACATCCGAAGCATCCACCTCCACAACGAACGGTTTGTTTGCATCTGGATGGAGAAGAATCGGGGCGGGGGTGAATCGACGGCAGAGCTCGTGGAAGGCAGAGATGGCGGTAGAGGTGAGTTGGAAGTGATGAGATGATGGCCGAGTCAGAGCGGTTAATGGTGCTGCAACCGTACTGTAGTCCTGGATAAAGCGACGATAGAAGTTCGCAAACCCGAGAAACCGTTGAAGTTGTCTGAGAGTCTTGGGTAGGGGCCAATGACGTACAACTTCTAGCTTCTGTGGGTCCATGGCCACACCCTGGGACGAGATGACAAAGCCCAGGAACGTGGTGGAGCGCTCGTGAAAAGCGCACTTCTCCAACTTACAGTACAGCTGGTGAGCGAGCAGTCTCTTAAGAACCGCTCTGACGTGTTGAACATGTTCTTCAACGGAACGAAAGTAGATAAGGATATCATCCAGGTAGACAAATACCCATCGGCCCAACATGTCACGGAGAACGTCATTGATGAAACGTTGGAAAGCTGCTGGTGCATTACAGAGACCAAATGGAATGACTAAACTCTCGTAATGTCCAGTGGGGGTGATGAATGCCGTCTTCCACTCATCGCCCTCTCTGATACGCACCAAGTTGTAGGCGCTCCGGAGGTCCAACTTTGTAAAAATGGTGGCACCCAAGAGGGCGTCCAGGGCAGAGTTGGTAAGAGGCAATGGGTGTCGGTTTTTTATGGTGATGTTGTTGAGCCCCCGATAGTCGACACAAGGACGTAGTTCGCCGAATTTCTTCTTTACAAAGAAGAATCCCGCGGCGGCGGGCGAGGAGGAGGGTCGTATGGTGCCTTGGCGGAGAGCTGAGGATACATACTCCTCCATCGCCCGCGAATCAGTGGTGGAGAGAGAGTACAGGTGGCCGCGGGGGGGAACGGAACCTGGCTGAAGTTCAATGGCCAGGTCGTAGGGCCGATGAGGAGGTAGGTGAGTGGCACGTCTTTTGCAGAAGACTTCAGCCAGGTCCCGATAAGCCTCAGGGATAGCGTTGGTGTCGACATCAGGGGCCTCAGACTCCCTAGAGCACGTCCCAGCCGGTGCCCGCAGGCAGAGTTCGAGACAGGTCGGCCCCCATTGGAGGATCCGGTTCTGAGACCATGAGATGAGAGGGTTATGCTGCAGAAGCCAGGGGTGTCCGAGGATGATGGGTGGAGAGGAGATGGAGGTGAGGTGAAATCGGACTGTTTCCTGGTGTTGGTCGATGACGAGGGTTATGGGTCGAGTCTGGGCGATGATGGGGCTGGAGGAAAGGGGCCGACCGTCGACAGATGTAATCCGAACTGGCTGGGATAACGCTTCAGTCTCCAACCCCAATCTTTTGGCATATGAAGAGTCAATAAAGTTTCCAGCGGCACCGGAGGCGATGAACGCAGAACTTTTGACTCGTTTGTGGCCAAATTGGAGGTGTACCTGAACCGTGAGACGAGAGACGCTGGGCGTGGTGGCGGAGAGATGGAGGGAGCCCGGTGAACTGCTTCCATGGTTCACCGGGCCTGGGCGTTTCCCGGGCGAAGAGGGCAGATGGCTCTATGGTGCGCTCCTGACCCACAATAGGCACAAAGTCTTTCCCTGAAGCGTCGTTCTCGCTCAGCAGCGTTCAAGGAGGCGCGTCCTAATTGCATGGGTTCCCCGGCTCCGGTGTCAACCACGGCGGGAGGTGGAGATCCGGTGGGTGCCATAGCGGTGGTGGTGAAGGCTGGTGGTCGGGATGTGGCGTGTGAAAAAGGTGGCGTGATGGGCGGCAGGGTCCGGGGGGCTGGCCTCGGACGGGAGAGCAGGCGCTGGTCAATCCGGAGAGCAAGCTGAATCAGTCCCTCCAGTGTGGTCGGAATCTCCCGTCCGGCGAGTTCATCTTTTGGCCGCGACGTCTTGGAGGTCCCTTTGGAGAGACGCGACTTCACCACAGAGCTTATTGATCAGTTTGGCATGTTGGTCAACCACATCACAGAGGCGAGCAAACTCCGCTGGGTTTACTGCTTTTGGCTCAGTCATTCTGTCACGAGGATAAACTGAAAAGCCTTAGCAGTTAGCCCGTGTAGCGTGGATGGTAAACCCAAACGCGGAAGCAGCACGAATAGGCAGGATAACCACGCGATTAGTCTAAGAACTCTCTTACACAAAGAGCAAGGATCTACACAAATAAACCCGCGTTCTAGCAACACATACACACTCAAAGAAGCAACCAGAATCGGTGAGTGCTCACAGAATAGTCGGCGTAGCGTCAGCAAAGGCATGGGCGAACTCAATGACTGAGCAATGTGAAGCGCCATTTTGTCTCCTTTTATGCTTCCTGGAAACCCGACCGTACTACTTCCAGGTCCTAGTGCCGGTCGTGTTACGAGTGTGCATGACAGAGAATTTAGAAATTTGCATATTTTTAACAATGTTTATATAACAATCAAGTTCCTGCTGAAATGACAGAAGCGTTTTCTGTAGCTTTTTCTGTCTTAATGGTGATATGTTTTTACATGAGAAAAGTGAAGCACTGCCTGGCCATTTCTAATTAAAATTGTATTTACTGACATAAGAAATCCAGGAAATATCAAACATGTTTCTCAAAGGTACCGCGAGGTTGTGTTTGGCAGGACAAGCCAGAAGTTTATCCACATCTCAGTTCAAAATGAATCTGTTTTAAATCAAAGTGATCTACAGTGTGTGTGTGTGTGTGTGTGTGTGTGTGTGTGTGTGTGTGTGTGTGTGTGTGTGTGTGTGTGTGTGTGTGTGTGAGAGAGAGAGAGAGAGAGAGAGAGAGAGAGAGAGAGAGAGAGTGAGAGAAAATCTTGCAGAAAGATTATACAAAATGCTCCTTTTAATAATTCATGCAAACAGTTTATTAAACGACATGCATACATTAGGCAAATTATTTTTCAAATTTTTCAGAATCAGGGTATTAATATGTGCTCTCAGTTAATGTGCACAATATTATTATTATTATTATTATTATTATTATTATTTATTCACTGCAAAGAACCTTACCTACTGTATATAGAATAGTAACAAAAAAGTAAAAACAATCATAATCAACATTAATTAAACTGCTGCAGCATATAGATTTTTTAAAACATTGTATTAAATTATTGAACATACTGAATGTTGTTTTAATTTAAAACACATTTAAACCACATTAGAACATATACTGTATGGTGTCAAACTAAATTGTTAGTATTTCAAATGGAAGGAAATGCCTTGAACTATGAAAAAAAAGCTCTAAGTGTTGCTAGATCACCTTATCACTTCACTCTCATAGAAAAATTATAAAAATAATAAAAATAATAGTTTATTTTAATTTTATAGCAAAATTAACCAGGAATAAGACCACTACAGAAATCTCCAAATCAAAAACATGTAGTAGTGGAGACCTCATGAACTTTTTCCGTAGCAAAATTGTAAACATTAGGCAAATATAATTTAGACTTTTTTATTGATACAGATGATAAACTAACCATATTAGACCAGAACCTAGAATATTTTACTCCCCTTGAAAAAAATGTAATAATTACACTCATCTCTTCTGCAAAATCATCAAATCATCCAAAATCCTTTAAATTAGCTGTTATTAAACCTCTAATTAAAAAACCTGACCTTTACCCGTCAGCTGTCCACCCTACAGGCCGATATTAATACTCCCCTTTATCTCTTGTAGTTCTGACCTACTATTGTAGTTCTTGACCTCTGTGCAGATTTTGACATTACTGATCATAGTATTCTCCTTCACAGATTGGAAAAGGTAGTAGGAATTGCTCTCTCCTGTCTCAGATCCTATTTGACTGATCATTATGGTGACTATTCCACCTGTTCTCAAGTGAAGTTTGGTGTTCCACAGGGTTCGGTTTTGGACCCACTGAGTTTTTTTTATTTGCATGCTTCCTCTGGGCAACATAATTCGTAAGCATGATATTAAGGCTGAAACGATTCCTCGAGTAAATCAAGTAATTCGATTACAAAAAATGATCGAGGCAAAATCTTCTGCCTAAAAGCTTTGTTTAATTAATTTTAAAAGCTTGCGTTATGTTTTTGCACAATTATTTGTTGACAGCACGCTTTTGACACAGCGTGCTTCCGGATGCAAGCCGCCAGTAAACACCAAAGAAGAAGAAGTGCTTACGTCACTCACAAAGCGGAAAGATACGCAAACAGTTAGCTGTGTATTGATTTGAGGGAGCATTCTGTTGCGGGCTGCAAAATGGAAGGGAGCGATAAAATTATCAGCGAGCCAAGAGAAGAAGAAAGCAGCAAGAGAAAACGACAAAAATTGTCAGTAAATCCTTATGTTATGCCTGAGATGTAGATTTTGAAACTATTAGTTCTGAAAGTTTAGTTGCACAACTTAGGGTTTTTGTATAATTATTTATTTTAATGTGTGCCTTATTTTTTTTAATCATTAAAGTCATTTGAAATACTTTTTTTTTTTGCATCTGAGAAAAGGCTTTAAAATAAGAATGTATGGTGCTGTAATCCACTTAATTAATCTCAGCCAACTTTAATACCCCTATCTCACCTGCACGGTTTCGCGCAGTGGCCGGAAGTACGGTTCTTCATGATTCACGACAAGTTTTGGCGCTGCAATTACGTTTCCATCTTTCTGCGTGAAAAATTAAATATGTTTAAGCCGCCTTAAAAACATGTTTAATTTTTTTGGCGGACCTTGCAGAACTTTGCGGAATGTCGGCGGGCAGTCACGGCGGCTCACGGTGCCTAACACCGCATCTCACTGCGAGTCAAACCGCATAGGTGAGATAGGGGTATAAGGTATTCCTTGTATTGTGAATAGGGTGGGGTATCGTTTGGGTTTTTTTCGATACCGGCGCCAAATCGATACTTTTAAACCGGTACCGGTGCCAAAACGGTGCCTGAACCAATACTTTGCAAAAGCCACAAAATGATGGTGGATGACTCAAGAATACATTTTCATTGAACAAAAAAATGCATAAAATTGAACAATATATTAAAAGTTTAAGTACTAGGTGGAAAGCCATAATTATAAACAGAATCCATGTTACATTAGTATTTTACAATTCGTCTGACCATTTGTTAGCATGAATGCAAGATTTGCATTTTGTAATTAACATTACATTAGCCTACAACTAACCTGCGGAAAGGCTGCTGACGTCATCATAATCGGTGGACCATTTTTGCTACGGTTGGTATAACTGGGGCTGGAGTCATCACACCAATAGTGCCAGCTGTTGTCTGTAAGCTGTCAAACACGGCGCATCCCTCTGCTTTTAAGTTTATTCCATGTGCCCTCAAATGTTTCGTTAGATTTGACGTGTTTCCCTCTTTACACGCAACTGCCGTAAAACATTTTCTGCACGTCGCGGTGTCTGAATCCTTTCTTGTGAAATATAGCTACACTTTCGACCGTTTAGGTTTAGGCATTTTAACGAAAGTTAATTTAGCAAGTTAAGATAGCGGTAGACCACCTGCTGCCGTCAGAGCAAGTGTAACGCAAACTGCGTTCACGCGCATGTCGGATGGTGTCATTTCCCGATGATTTGTGCTTTTAATTTTTCTATCTAATGTAATAAACTTTTAATCAACAAAAATAAAATGGAGGCAACAATGTTTTGGATTTGTATTATCAAAGCTTTCCGAAGTCCTCAAGAGTTTAAGTGGCACCGAAATGAGGCACCGAAATTCGCGTTCTGTTTCGGCCGGTACATACAGGTTATATACCGGTACATACCGGTTTTCGATACCCAACCCTAATTGTGAATAATGAAAATGTTTATTTTTGATAAATTGCTGTATGCATTTAAAAAATAAAAGTAGATTTTTCTAAAACGAAATCCAATTAATCTTTGTTTCTCTTATATATTTTACATTGCTGTTTAATTAAGCAAAAGTGCATTTTATCCGATTACTCGATTAATCGATTAAATGTTTGGTAGAATACTCGATTACTAAAATATTCGATAGCTACAGCCCTACATGATATTAATTGTGGTGGCACGGTTGTGTAGTGGTTAGCACTGTCGCTTTGCACCTACAGGGTCCAGGTTCGATTCCCGACCAGGTTCGATTCCTGTCTCTGTGTGCATGGAGTTTGCATCTCCCCTTGTTGGTGGGTTTCCTCCCACAGTCCAAAGACATGTAGATTAGGTTAATTAGCATTCCCAAATTGGCCGTATTGTGTGAATGAGTGTATGTGTATGTGTCCTGTGATGTATTGGCACCCTGTCCAGGGTGTACCATGCCTTCTGCCCTAAGTCTCATGGGATAGGCTCCAGGACCCCTGTGACCCTGAATACAAGATTAAGTGGTATAGATGATAAGTGAGTAAGGGTATTAGTTGTCACATGCTGATGACTGATGGATGTTACTTAACTTCCTTCTGCTTAATCCTGACAAGATACTCTGGTACTCGGACCACATGCAGCTAGGTGTAAGATTTTTGATCACACAGTAACTCTGGATGGCCTTTCTGTTATATCAAGTGCAACGGCAGGTAAGAGACCTTGGTGTGATTATAAATTCCAATCTTTGATTTCAAACTCATGAAGACAATATTACTAGGTAATTATCTTTCACCTCAGAAATATTGGCAAGATAAGGAATATATTCTCACTAAACGATGCAGAAAAACTAGTTTCTAAGTTGGAGTATTGTAACGCCTTACTGTCTGGTTCTTCAACTAGGTGTATAAACAAGCTTCAGTTAGTTTAAAATGCAGCAGCAAGAGTCCTCACTAGAATCAGAAGATACGAGCACATGACACCTATCTCATACACACTGCATTGGCTCCCTGTGAACTTTCATATCAATTTTAAAATACTACTTTTCACCTATAAAGCATTAAATGGTCTGGTGCTTCAGTACCTGAGTGACCTGCTAGTGTCTTAAAATCTGCTACGCCTACTTCAAACAAAGGATGCAGGCTGCTTGTCAGTACTGTGTATTATGAAATCTACAAAGCCCCAAACAATCAGCCAAACATTTTTGTGATGAGATTTGCCTTAGGTAAAGGAGCACATCTGGGGGACTCATGAACGTAAAGTATTATGGTGAACTGGCATGTTTACATGCTGTCTTCCCCACTCTCGTTGATCATTCAGGTTTGTTGACAGTGAAGTGACTGGTTGCTTTACATCCCAGGGAGCTCTGTCAAGCTACACATGCCACTCCTGAACTGCCAGTGATCCAGACCCCCTTCTGCCCTCTGGACATGTCTGATTCATCCTGTTGCAGTGCTTCTGTATTGGAAATATCCTTGCATGGAGGCCCGCGAGGCCCCCGTGCTTGGGATGCGTGTGGTGACTTTGGACAGTTCCACTTTACCGTGGAGACAGTCCAGGCCACTGCTAATGCAGTAAGCTGTTCTCCGAGGACTTGTGACTACAGTCGCTCAATGATTCAGGAATGGAATTTCCTACATTCCACCTGAGCCTCTAAATAACAAAGTAGTCTCCATAGTAACTTAAAACATCAAATGTTATATTAAACTTCCAGCTGCCTAACATACAGCATGACTACACAACAATTCCTGCTATCCGTTTTCACCTAAATGAGGATGGGTTTACTGTTGAATCTGTAACTATTGGTTACTCTCAAGGTTTCTTCCTATTTCCATCTCAGGGAGTTTTCCTTTCCACCATCGTCCTCGGCTTGCTCATCAGGGACAATCTGATCATTTTGATTCATACACTTTTTCTCAATTTTCATACACATTTCCATATTTTGATTCTGCAAAGCTGCTTTGCGACAATGACCATTGTTAAAAGTGCTATACAAATAAAATTTAATTGAATTTGATGTTAGTGGGTGAAGGCTTCTCATAGTTATTGCAAACAAAAAATATGCTTCCAAATTTTGGGTGTTATTTTCTTTAAATGTACTTTAAGATGATTTGAATAGTTTAGTTTTTTTTTTTTAATGAAGCAAGTATTACACACTGAGAGACAATATTTTTTTGCATTCTTTGAGTCACATGGATTTTTAAAAAGCACAAATGACAAAATATTTTGTCAAAATTGTCTAGTAGTCTAGTAGCAAGTAGTCCATCTAGTCTAGTAGCTAGTAGTCCATCTTCCACAGTTTTGTCACAAATTAAATGAAGGGAAAAAGTGTTGAGTTTTGGAAGCTTTTAAACCACAGCACATGCAATTTAATCCATTCACAGCAGCATCTGTGCCGATCTACCACCACTACAGAGGTCGCGTGAGAAAGAGAAGCAATCTACATCTATGCATTTGGCAGACGCTCTTATCCAGAGCGACTTACTTTTTTAAAATTATCTCATTATACATCTGAGCAGTTGGGGTAAAGGGCCTTGCTCAAGGGCCCAACAGCAACAACTTGGTGTTAGTGGGACTTGAACCTGGGACCTTCCGAAACGTAGTCCAATGCCTTAACCACTGAGCTACCCCTGACCCTGACAAGATGATTGGCCTGTCAAAACACGTTGGGTTTTGCTCTAAAAACTGGCATCTACATGTCATGTTTTACTCAAAACATGCAAGTTTACTCTCACTCACTCACTCACTCACTTACCATCTACACCGCATTATCATATATAGAGGGTCGTGTCATGGCTGCTACTGAAATGAGCTTACAGATCTTAATTGATGATGTAACTCATGATGGTAACAGAAGAATTCATTAAGAAATATAAGAAACATCCTGACTGCCAAATCTAATCACTCACTCACTCACCATCTATACTTCTTTATCCTGTATACAAGGTCGCATGGGACCTGAAGCAAGGGTACACCCTGACACCCAGGGTGCCAATCCATTGCAAGGCACACACATACACACACTTATTCATACACTATGGGCAATTTGAGAATGCCAAATACCCTAATATGCATGTCTTTGGATTGTGGGAGGAAACCGGAGTACCCGGAGAAAACTCACCAAGCATGGGGAGAACATGCAAACTCCATTCACACAAAGACGGGAATTGAACCTGTCTAGGAATCGAACACAGACCCTGGAGGGGCAACACAACAGTGCTAACCACTAAGCCACCATGCCAGCCATGTGGGGATTTAAAGCTTCTAAAATAAGATTATATAGCAGCTTTCACATTAAGCATATTGTTATAGATCACATTTGTGTGCCACAGAATAGTAATTTGTTCCTATACTTTTAATGACCTAAAAATGGGTAACTTTCCACTAGAAAGTGCCAGGTGCATACAAAAAAAAAAGCATAGGAGCATTTTCAAACTGCAATATACTCATCTTTACATGCCTAGAAGTTAAAATTCCACAGAAATTTATGATGGTCAGCAGGATTGTCTTTCCTAAAGACAAATAGCTAAGAATCATAAAATACCAATTATACCATTAACAGAATATAAGCCTAGATCACGTTAAAGAAAATGGTAAATCTTCACTACCTGTTCAACCTGTGTTCTAAAATGTGTCTTTGTGCAAAGATCTGTTGCGAACAACCCTTTCGTTCTATGCCTAGGTAAGTTACAACATCAAGGTTTTAATAATATATTAATAGCCAAATATTGCGTGCAAATTACACAAATATAGCTGGGTACAGGCAGAGATGCATACTTTTAAACTTATCCCAATAAACAAAACCAGCCAGTACTCATTGTTTTCGGACACCCCTACATGGCTGTAGATCTCAACCTTGCAATGTTGATCCCAAAGCTATGAACTTGTGTACAGTACATGGTATAATAAAACTATGGGTACCTTTTTACTTCTTTCTTGTTTATATAAGTGTAAATTCAATCTCATATAATGTAATCTCATATTTATAATTTGATCTCAAACCTGAATGTCTTCAATATAAAGCAAAAACAAAACAATTGACCTTGCCATTTCAATACTTTTAGAAAGGACTGTTAAATGGAAATATTCATCATTGGATTATAAAAGCCCTAGAAAACCTATTAGTCAACTTTTTTTTTTTTTTTTAGAAAAGTGTAGAACAGTCAGGCTGAGTTTTATTCAGCTTATGGAATGGAACAGGGACTGTCTGAAAAATGGGGATGGAGCTTAATGGGAAATGGGAATTTGTGTGAAGGGGAGGACTGCTCATTGAAAATTTGAGAGCTTTGATGGTAAACGGGTGTGGGAACTGAGGAAAAGAAAGTGACATGAATTACACAGAACGGTAAGCCTCAAGTGATGACTCACTCAGCTATGCTTTTTAGCCCCAGCAATCACATTACATTGAACCTGTTTACATAATTCTGTTAGCCAACACACGCACACATACTTCATATGTTTAAGTCTAACAATCACTGACATTGATATCCATAAAGGATAATATTTTTTTCAATAACACTAAAAAAAACGTTAATAAATCTAAGAAAGATGAAAAAAGCGTAATTCACTCTTAGTGTGCCTTCAGCAGTTTAAGGTTAATATATTCATAATGAAAGCAGATCCTGACAAAAAGAAACATAATATTTAAGTGAAAAAAATATTTTCACCCGAAGACAAAGTGACAACCAAATTGCACTGACTGACTCATTTCCTAAAATGGAAACATCAGCCATACATTAAATGATATGAATCCTACTGCCATTTTTTCAAGTAAAGTGTACCACTAAACTGTATTCATTTATACAAGCAGTTGAGGATCCCATATAGTTTGTTTATTATTCTGGTTTTATCACGTCAATACCTGCTCATTCAAAGATATCAGTTATTTGATACAGTTTTTACTAATTTTGAAATATCTTACAGCATGATGCACAGCACAGATTCACTCCTGTGCAGATGTTGCTGGAGTGAATATTTCTAAGTCACAGCTGTTGAGACCCATGACTCATAACCAATAAAGCTAGAAATGTGGGAGGTTTTCACATATTTATGATTGGTAGATCTGCAGCAATTGCATTTTCTGGTTAGAGTCATGGGTCATGGGGTCTATCCTGGCATCACTGCGTAAGAGGTGGAGAAAAACCGTGAATGGGATGCCAGTCCGTCATAACGCACCATGCACACAAACATGCTATAGGGGATCCACCTTTCAGTATGTTTTTGGGAGGTGGGAGTAAAGGAGAAAACCCTGGAGCATATTCAATAGACATAATCCAGAATCTTTTCCTTTTCACACAAGATTCTAAGAAAGAAACTGAAAGGCAGCGCATGTGAAAATACATACAGTATATATACAAAAATATATTAGTGACTCTACGTACTACTTGTTGTACTACGTACAACACCTCAGAGCTTCCAACTTTAACTAAATGACTCAGTGACACACATAGTGTTCCATAAATGGGAAGTACCTCTGGTTTATGATATGCAGAGATGCCTTATAATTGTCACTTAATAAATGTTATGTAGGATGAAAGATCAAATAAAGTTACAGTGTATTTGCCCATATGTCAAACCCACTGCTGGTAACTATAGTAACTGGATTATGACATGCAGGAAGGATGGCTTACATATCCATGTCTTTTAGCGTAAAGGAAAACATATATATATAACTTGACCAGCAGAATATGAAAAACGCAAAGACCATTTCATTTCACTATAACGTTACTGCAATGTAACCGCACCTGCCGGGGTAAAAGCTGCTGCACGATCCTTTCCCCCCTCACATTTCAGTGGTGCAAACATATCCTACCCATCACACCTTGACTATATTCTATAGCTCGTATTAACAAACGAGCAAAATACCCACAGTTACAGGTTATTCTGACACATTGCGGTTCCGCTTTTGTGGGCGCAGCCGGTCCGTTTTCCTTTTGTGTCCTGATATTGCCACGTCCTACAATTGGCTGACAACATCCACGTTTGCATGAGCAAGCATCTGTATCCTAAACTTTTCTTCATAATTAATCCAAGCACATCATCATCATCATCATCATCATCCTTAAGTGTCTCACGAACATCCAAAATAACTTACGCAGAACGAATAGGCGCCGGATGTTGAGCACGTCTGCAGACAGAAAAGACCCTTCTCCCGGACATGTATTTGGCTCCGTGAACTTCCGCTGCTCCTGCGCGCTGCTGCTTTCAACCTGTTCTTCCCACGCCGGCGTCACGCGGTTCGGTTTAGCAGCGCACCGACTGCTGCAAGCCGATTTGCGCGGATTTGTGTCTTTAATATGTGCTCCACGTTTTGAGGTGGAAGCTACAACAGCTTTCTGTCTCAGGATAGAGGGTGGTGATAATTGGCTGGGTCCCAAATCGCTCGGTAATCGCTGTAGATGTACACTTTATCCGTATAGCACGATGAAGACTAGGTAGTGCACTATATATCCAATAGATGTTCAGCAGATAGGCATCGGGATGCCACCCCTTTTAACAATTCAACGGCTAAATCAGGTCACCTACATTTTTCTGTTCGTCTAGGCATCGTGCTGCTGTCCCGCAGTCATCTGATTACTATGCGCGTTGTCGTAAAACAATTAACAATTCATTATTTAATGAAATGTTTCTTCTTCTGTTTACCCAGAGTGATCTCAGATTTAATCATATCTCTTACTTATTGTTTCTTTTCATTTGTGCTGTATTTTTGGTCAAATTTGATGTACAGTAATAATAATAATACTATTTTGTAATTGTGCATGTACAATTGTGTTACCCAATATTTTATTTAGTAAATTAATCCTTTTTTTAAATGTATTAAATATTACTTTAATCTAGGTTCCATTTGTGTTTTGAATTTTAAGAGGCTCTAATATTTGCTAGAGACATGAGAAATGTCTACCACAAGTTTGCAGAAGAATTTATCAGAAGTATATCATTATTATATCTAAGGGATAAAAATAGAACAATAATTAAACATGAGTAAACAAGATTAAAATGTGGAATTACACAGTATCTGCAAAACTACAAGCTAATTCTCTGATTCTCTGAAACTTAGGTTTCAAAACATTACACCATGTTTCACACAACAAGACAGGTTACCACCCGGATCTCAACATGTTTGGCAGACATCTCATCCTCATCAGCTGAAGCTCAACCTGTGTAAAACCAAACCAAGACCTTGATGATCTCGATGGACAGTAATCAAATCACTTCCACAGCCACGGTCCGCAATCTTGGGGTAACTCTGGACAAACATCTGTCATTTTCCCCACACATTAACATTAATCGTTTTTGTCGTTTTCTTCTTTACAACATCAGAAGAATCCGCCCATTTCTTTCTTCATGCAGCTGCATGTCTCCTTTTTAACCTTCCCAAGTTCTCCCATACCACCCCACTTCTCCGCTCCCTAAACCGGCTTGCTGTAGCTGCCTGCATCAAATTCAAAACCCTGATGCTTGTCTATAAAGCTAACAATCGCCCAGAACCCACTTACCTCTTAGCTCTAATCACACCTTGTATATTCCATCTCTCAGGAATCGAGGAATATGTGCATCCAGACTTGTTTCTCTTCTGGCACTTAGGTGGTGGAATGAACTTTCTCTAGATGTCCATACATCTCTAAACAATGAATTAAGACATATATATTTCCTCTTTCCAATGGTGTTTGACTGATGCCACTGAGTTCTAGTAACCCAGTGTCTGTCCAATGATGGAAACTTCAATGCACTTTTTGTAAATCCCTTTGGATAAGAGCCAAATGCCTAAACATAATGTAAATGTAATGTGTACCAAATAGGAGGTTGAATACTGTTACACGGTCTCTTTTTGTGTATCAAGGTTAATTTTGTATATATCCTACGTCCTGCAAAGTAGTTTGTATAATGTGTTTCTATGCCGAACACTTTGAAATCCTGTGGTGGCAACATACTTAGTGTTAAAACCCTTGGCCGAAAAATGGCCTTGCATTTAAGTGTTGATTAAACTGATATGTCTTTCAAGGGAAGCACATGCAAATGCTTACAACTGTCTAATCTCTGGTGTCTTAGAATGTAAATTATGTGTGTAAATAATATAGAAATTAAATTAACATCTCTGGTGTCTTAGAATGTAAATTATGTGTGTAAATAATATAGAAATTAATTTCAGTTTTACAGACCTGGTATGAAGTTTTGGTGTTTGAATGCCAAGTTTCAGGTTTTGTGGCTCAGGTCACATATAATTTTTGTGTAAAAGTTGTTAATCTTTCGCCTGCTCCTGTCGAGGGGCCGCCACAGCGGATCCGCACAACAGCTTGGCATATGTTTTACACCAGATGCCCTTCCTGACGCAACCATCCCATTTTATCCAGGTTTGGGACTGACATTGCATCCAAGGGCTGGAAATTTAACCTGGGCCTTCAGCATGGCAGACGAGAAACCACTGATCCACCAATGCATATTTTTGGATAAAAGTATTCGGGGAAAACTTATGTTCGCTGTTCAACATTATATCTTGATGTATGTTTTGTGAATGGTCAACTATTATGAAAAGAATTTAAAAGTATGAGTCTATGGAATCTGGTACTTTATCTTTCCCAAAATTATTATATTGATACAACTGGGCACTTAATTTTCTGTACTACTGGGCAAAATCTATTTTAATTTTAATGTCCACAGCCCATTGCAATATATATTTTTACTGGTTGCCAAAACCTTCAGGCTATCAAATTAACATCAGCGAGCTCTAATTTCATTTACAAGCAGCATGTGCTACAACATGCTCTTAGGTGCCTTCAAGGATGAACAGTACCTCTTTAGGTGTCTCTGATTAAAAAATGTGGAAGTTCCATGTTGAGTTGTTTCAAGAAACACTGCAGTTTTGATAGTAAATCACTTAATGCTAAACTTTTGTACTGTGAAATACTGTGTAAAACATTTGTATATTTATCTGTATTACTAACCTACAGTAATAAACCAATGCAGCATATATGTTGAATTGTGTCTCCTTGATCATTTTTGTTATGTTCATTAAAACAAGCACCAAAACAATTAACAAGAGATAGGGTTAGAAAAAAATTGGTAAAGGTAAGCAAAGGTATAATGTAAATATAATATTCAAAACATTTCAAATAGACGAAATTATAAAAATAAAGTCCTGTATGTATTTGCTGTTATTTTTGCATATTTTTTCACATTTATATGATTCAAATCACACAGATTTTTTATATTATACAACTATAACTATAGAGTAAATACAAAATGCAGTTTATAAATAATGATTTCATTTATTAAGAAAAAAAAAAGGTGGCCAAATCTGCCTGACCCTATGTGAAAAATAATTATAATTATAATTTAAAAATTTAATAACAATCTAATAACACGCTTGGCAGCAACAACTGCAATCAAGCATTTACAGAAACTGTCAATGAGACTTTCAGTTAGCTGTGGATGAATTTTGGCCATTCTTCTTTGTAGAATTGTTTTAATTCAGCCACATTGGGGGGTTTAACCTGTTTAAGGTCATGCCACAGAATCTCAATTGGATCACAGTCCAGACATTGACTAGGCTAAAGCAAAATTGTTGAATCATGAACACTGACCTTTAACTAAAGCAAGTGAGTCCTACAGTACTTTAGATCTTTTTTTGGGTTCTTTTATGAGTTCCTGGATGAGATGTTGTTGTGCTGTTGGAGTCATTTTGGTATGCTATGCTCGTGGGAAGTTTCACCATTATTCTAAGTTTTCTTCATTTGTGGATAATGGTTCTAACCATTCACTGGGGTCCCAAAGTCTTAGAAATAACTTTGTAACCTTTTCCAGATTGAAACATGTCAATTACTTTGTTTCTCTCTCTCTCTATTTTTTTTTTTTTTTTCAAATTTCTTTAGATGGCTGCATGATATGGTGTGTTGTAGATCTTTTAGCATGCCTCACTTTGTAAGACAGGTAATACATATGTTTAAGTGATTTCTTGATTCAACAGGTCTGGTAATAATCAGTCCTCGGTATGGCAAGTGAAATTGAACTCAGCTTGAACTCAAATTGAACTAAAAATGTGGGTAATGAAAGTTCATTCATGGTTTTGAATACAAGTCTGGACATAATATTATTTTCTACATTCTAGAAAAATATTGGATTTTTGTTCAAAACTATGAAATAACACATAGGGAATAAAGTACAGTAACAGTATTGTCCAGTGCTTTTGCAAATCCCGTCAAACACTATGATGAAACTGTCTCTCATAAAGGCAGTAAGACCAAAATGTACCCATTTAGAGTTACCAGCCTCAAAAATCACCAATTCAACCCACCTCAGATTAGAGCCATTATGAATGGAGTTTTACAGAGCATAAGTAGCAGATACATCTCAAAAGATTAAAAGATAATTGCATATTTGGGATGTCTTCAGCATTGCTTTACAATGTAGAAAGAAATGAAAACAGAAAAGGATGGAATTAGAATTCAAACCTTTGACGGGTATATGATTGCTGTTAAAAATATATATATAAGTAAAATAAAATATATAAATAATCTATTGGGATTTAACAATCTACTGTCAAAGATCAATTAAATTTAGCCACACACAATGGAATCTGTTGCAAAATGCAAGTGTTTCTATTTTTAAAAAATATTTCTTTGTTAATTTCCATTACTTTCTTCCTTTCTTCCATCTTTCCTTTGTTCCTTCCTATTCCATTATATTCTTTCCTTCCTACATTTGTCCCTTTTTTTGTTTGTTTCTTTGTTCATTACGTTGTTCATGCAACAGTAGCCAGCGGTGATTCTCAAATTTGTTGAGTTGTAGGTAAAATTAGCAGGGGGATCACTTCTACCAGCATTCATTACCATTTTCCTCTAAATAAAAAATAAGTTTGTCACCCTTCAGGGTCCCTCTAATGACCAGGGGCACTAAGCAGTTTGCTGCCAAGCCTAGATGACAAGTAGTGCCTCTGGTTATAGCTCAGGAGGAATATTAAAGAAACAAAATTTGGAAACCAAACATGCTTATGATTTTCTTTACTACTGTAAATATGGAGTAAGTAGAAAATTATGTAAATCCCTTATGATCTGCCCATAACAGGTTGATAAGCTGTGAGAAAAGTATTGTTTTCTATAACTGTAGTTATACTTGTATGGTTATTTTAAAAACAATCTAATATGATTATAAAATTGATTTTTCAGGAAAAAAAAACTTTGGCATCATGGAGAACTACAGTAAGTGCGTTTTTAATAGCAAATGAAAGGAAAAACACATGCACTGAGAACAAGTTATTTTTAAACACAAGCTACAAAGCTCTTTAGCTTCTAATCGCAATGTGTCTACAAGTCCAAAGCTCCTAATAAGTAAGAATAGAAAAGACTAAAATTCAATCTGGGTGTGTAAGCATTGCCACATTAGGTATGTGAGAGCTTGTTTGTTTAGTGCAATAAGAGCCTAGAACAGTGCTAATCCCCTCTCCTTAATATCCTGCAGTTTATTTTTCAAAAAGCTTTATTATAGCAACAATACACCAGTATTTGTGTTTATTTAACTATTTATGCAAAAACTTCTGAAGACTTAATACTCCTTATACCATTATTAAACATTTAGTTCTATCATTCTTCTGCTTACAAATGGAGTCATTGATTGAAATTTATTAGAGAAGAGACTTCATCAAAGTGCCTATCATGTAACCTTGTTCTACATATA
Source organism: Clarias magur (assembly GCA_013621035.1). Lineage (NCBI taxonomy): Eukaryota > Metazoa > Chordata > Actinopteri > Siluriformes > Clariidae > Clarias > Clarias magur. Next base: position 1,607,753 of record QNUK01000104.1, read on the forward strand.
CAGCACTGTTAGCATTTACTAGGCTACATTTAAAAAGATGAATCATGTAAAACAACCTTTATTTATTACATTTTGAGAGTGACAGTGGGTGGGTTCACAGGACCACTGATCGCCCCATCATGAGTAACCTGACAACATGGTTACCTTCTGCAGCAAATACATTATGTTGAACAGTGAGGCAACTGAATGAATGAGATTTAATGTTTTGTTGCAGATTCCCATCCTATTTCATAAATATTTGTCACAAGGATTTTCACCACCAAGAGCAGGGTGATTCTAAACTGGGGTTCACCACAGAGGAGAGGAGGACAATTAGAATCTCTGTCTTGTCACTCTCTTACTACATAATATGGCATTTTTACTAATTACTAATGTTTACCCTGAAGCTCAGTAATATCAAATAGGGTTTTTTTTCCGATAACAAATGGAAATTCGTACTTTATCACATTAAGAAATAAGAAGTATTTTCCATAGATATTATAAGACTACAGGCCACGGCATTGGTGGCTTAGTGCCAGGTTTCTTGCCTGCCATGTAGAAGGCCCAGGTTCAGTTCCCACCTAATGGCCACATCCCAATCACTGGTTGCAATGTTGGTCCAAAGCCCGGATAAAATGGGAGGATTGCGATGGGCATCCGGTGTAAAACCTGTGTCAAATTGTGTGTGGATCGGATGGTCTGCTCTTGTGACCCCTCGATGGGAGCAACCAAAAAAAACTGCATTCAATAGTGCAATCTAAAATATTATTTCACAAGTTCAGTACAATAAATACAAACATTATACATGCCACTATTAAATTTCAGTTATTGTGCAATTGCATTAGATCTATTCTAATGCTTTTAATAGCAATTTATACTATGCCCTTAGCTTCACACTCTCTCCATGTGTATGATCAGGCTATTTAATGAACAGATAGTTTCAGTTTTAGTGATCTCAATATAATTATCAACATTTAATATCCAATATTTATTTGAAAATTTGTTCTGGAGAACTCTTGTTCATTTTTTTAACCAAAAAGCACAAAACAACAGTGACAAAACAAAACTAACTATCTCTGCAGGACAAGCAAGAATGGATTACAACACACTATTCAAAGAGTTTGAGAGCTGCAAAGAGACTTCACGAAAGAAATACAGAGATGCCACAAAAATTCTGGAACCAAGATTACTGTCTACCAAAGTGGTAGAAAGGCCAAAGTGTGGGTTAGCTGCTTGTGGAACAGACTGACGAATCTTTATTCTCGATGTAATGAATGTTGCAGCCCAATAAATTCAAAAGTCTACAGAAGGATTTGGTTTTCCAAATTACAGAAAATTGCATCCCAATTTAATTAAAAAGAACTTCATCATAGAAAAGGTAATTGATCCATAACACACTTCCAACACAACAAAGGGCTTCATCAAGAACTGGCAAAGCCAATCACCAGACATTATTCCAACTGAACATAGATTTCACCTCACCTAATGCTCTTGTTCCGTTTAGGAGAAGGGGGGAAATGAATCACTTCTTTTTAATCTTTTAACCTTAACCCCAGGTGTCTTCAGTGTAAAGCAAAGAAAAAATAACTCACCATGCCATTCCATTTTCAGGGGGTACTGTATCTTATACTCTGCATATTGTAATGTGATAAGTACCTTTTTTTATGTAATGCCATTTTTGTAATGACCCTGTCCTGACTTGTAATACAACTTGGAAGTCTGGAAGTCAAGAGGCTACGGGCTATAACATTTATGTATGTGTTCTGAACTTTTTATTTGCTGTAGTTATTTATTTGCACTTATTAAAAAAAATTCACACAGTTATGCAGACACGCATACACAGAAACACATTAAAAGCAGTTTACGTTTCTAAGATAACATTAGGTAGAATTGACTCAGCCCAGAGAAAAAAAAAACTAAACAAATTGTGACTCAAGCACATATTCTGCACACATCCTGCACATCTGTCTGTTCATGTAAAATTTAACTAATGAGTCATTTATCATATTAACTAAGGAAACTTCTTCCTGAGGCTGTGGAAAACCACTCACAGATGTATATCCCAATTAGAAGCTAGGACATTTTGACTCATTAAACCAAACAAGAACACTTTATGGAAACTCTCTAAATGCTGCACCAAGCTACTGTTGTGTTGGGATACACAACATCACACACAACAATATCAGGCTTATAATAAATAGCATATGGACATGTCATTTCAATTAGAAAACCACTAACAGTTAATGTTTACAATTCATTTGAGCATATCATCATACTGCTAGGTTTCACTTCACTGCTTTTTCTTAACGTACTGTTTGAACTGATTTAGACTTTACATATCTTTCAACATATCTTTAACACCATAAGTCCTAGTATATTATTGGAAGGGTGCTGAGAGCCATTTAGCTCCACTCACTTTGATTTTTTCAACATACAGTCATTTTTTGTAATAATTACATTTCTTTTAAAATCTATTTTTAAACTGAATTTTGTCCTGTCTTTATAATTTTGGTGTCAAACTATTAAGTTTGTGTCCCAATAATTATGAAAAACAATTAAGGCTTTTATTAAACAATTAGGCTACCACATTTAAATCAATTTGTTAGGATATAATTTACTCAAACAACACTACCCGAGACTTCTGGTATGCTCTTAATGGATATATTAGGGCCCTTTCCATGAAATCTTTCCTACCATTTTGGCCCAGATTACTTACACTTTATAAGAACCATTTTATTTTCATTGGCACCTAGAGAGTTAATGTCACAATGAAAACTAAGCACAACATGACCTATTTTGCTCAGTTCAGCGATGCTAGTGAGGCTAATGATAATGGTATCATGCCTGAAAGCAATGATGTTGCTAGAGATACTCAGTCCCATGAAAATGTAATATGCTGGGCTCCCAACCAAAGCCAACCATATTTGAACTCCCATACTATTTTACAGTACTGCTGTCATTCAGGAGCTCTTTATACTTCAGGAGAAATTGTACTTACTTTGCCTAGATCGTTGACTTACGCTGAGAGTTAACCACAGACTCTGCTAAAAGAACTTTGAAAAAATGGCAGTTGTTCAATTCAATTAAATTTTATTTGTATAGCGCTTTTAACAATTTTCATCGTCGCCAAGCAGCTTTACACAATCAAAAGAATTATTTAAGTTTGCATGAAATGTGAATGTGTATGAATAAAAAAATGGTCAAAAAAAAGGGGGAGAGAGAACAGGAGAGGGGAGAGCAAAAGAGGAGAGAAAACAGTTAGATATGGTCACAGTCACAGAATGTATAAGGTGAATGTATATTTAGTGTAGAGTGCAAGCAGGGACTCCGGCAGGACTAACTATAACAGCATAACTAAAAGGGAGAGCCAGAAGGAAACACAGACATGAGGGCTCCCAGATATGTAAAGCAACCAATCACCTCACCGTCGACAAACCTGAGTGATCAATGAGAGTGGGGAAGACAGCATCTAAACATACCAGTTCACCATAATACTCTACGTCCATGAGTCCCCCAGATCTGCTCCTTTACCTAAGGCAAATCTACTTACAAAATGCTTGGTTAAATAAATAGGTTTTTAGCCTAGACCTAAACACTGAGACTGTGTCTGAGTCCTGAACACTACAATGGAACCTCGGATAAGCGAGTAACGTGGTTTACGAGTGTTCCGCAAACCGAGCAAAGATTTTTAATAATTTTTTAATTGGAAACCAAACAAGTATTAGTTTACGAGCGCCGAGTATCATGTATCACGTATGCGACTCTTATTTTGACACAGAGCGTCACTCTCTCACCTTTTCACACCCCTCCCTCCCCCACACGGCTTCGCAAACACACAGAAACTCTGCTCGTGTCACACACACGCGCACAGACGCTCTCTCGCCTTTTCACCCCCTCCCCGGCTTCACAAACACGCAGAAACTCTAGTCTGTCGTGATTCTTTTCAAAGGTAAGGTGCTGGTTTATTTTTTTTTTTTTACTTTACAGCAGTGATGCCAGGTCAGAGAGATTTCTTTTTTCCCTGTTAAAATGGTGTTTCTGTTGTGTTTATGTGTGTGTCCGTTTTTTGTGAAACTTACAGTAAGTGATTCTGTTAGTATGCGCTCACGCCAGTCTCAGAGGGATGTCTTTTTTCCGTTAAAACTGTGTTTCCGTTGTGTTTGTGTGTGTCCGTTTGTTGTGAAACTTAAAAAGTGATTCTGTTAATATACGCTACATATCTGCCAGTGTCAGAGAGATTTCTTTTTTACCTTTTAAAACGGTGTTTCCGTTGTGTGTGTGTGTGTGTGTGTGTGTGTTTGTTGTGAAACTTAAAAAGCGAGGTGAGGAGAGGGAGGAGTGTTAATGTATAAAACGAGGCGAGGGAAGGGGCTAATTCCACACACACACACACACACACACTCACACTCACACACGGTGCCTTAAACACTTATCTGTCGGGATTTATTTGTACTTTTTTTTAAAGGTAAAGTGCAGATTAATTTGTTTTATGTTCATTTTATAGATTGAATTAATTATTTTATGTATTTATTTTTGGGGGCTGTGGAACGAATAATTTGAGTTTTCATTATTTCTTATGGGAAATGATGATTTGGTTTACGAGTGTTTTGGAACACGAGCCCACTTCCGGAACGAATTATGCTCGTAATCCAAGGTTCCACTGTATTTGGAAGGCTATTCCATAACTTTGGGGCTTTGTAAGAGAAAGCTCTGCCCCCTGCTGTAGTTTTTATAATACGCGGTACTGACAAGCAGCCTGCGTCCTAGGCGTGACGGATTGTAAGACACTAACAGTTCACTCAGATACTGTGGCGCGAGACCATTTAATGCTTTATATGTCAAAAGTAGTATTTTTAAATCAATGCGAAATTTCACAGGGAGCCAATGAAGTGAAGATAAGATAGGAGTGATGAGCTCATATCTTCTGGTTCTAGAGAGGATTCTGGCTGCTGCACACCAAGGTCTTTTACTGTTGCACTAGATAGAACAGAAAGGCCATTTAAAATTACAGTGATCTAAAATCTTGCTTCTAGCTGCATGCGGTCTTATGACTAGAACTTCTGTCTTATCAGGATTAAGCAGAAGGAAGTTAGTTAGCATCCAGTCTCTTATATCCTTTACACATTGCTCAACTTTAGCAAGCTGGTTTCTCTCATTTGGTTTTGCTGAGACGTATAACTGTGTGTCTTCAACATAACAGTGAAAATTAATATCATGCTTACGGATTATGTTGCCCAAAGGAAGCATGTAAAGGGAAAAAAGCAGTGGGCATAAAACCGAACCCTGTGGGAAACCAAACTCCACTAGTGAACATGCAGAATAATCACCATTTAAATCTACATACTGATAACGATCAGTCAAATAGGATCTGAGTCAGGAGAGGGCTGTTCTCTTAATTCCTACTACATTTTCTAATCTGTGAAGAAAAATGCTATGGTCAATTGTGTCAAAAGCTGCACTGAGTTCGAGTAACACATGCATACTGTAGTTATGCAACCCTGATCAGAGGCCAATGGGCATTTACTACTTTAACGAGTGCTGTCTCTGTGCTGTGATGAGGCCTAAATCCTGACTGATACAGGTCATGTATGTTATTTCTATGTAGATATGAGCATAGCTGCTCCACATCTTTTCCAGAATCTTAGAGATAAAGGGGAGGTTTGATAATTGGACAGCTGACCGGGGTCGAGGTCAGACTTCTTAATTATCGGTTTAATAGCTGCTAATTTAAAAGATTTTGGAATTTCAACATGGGTTCTGTTATTTCTGGCACTATCTGTTTGAGAAAATGTGTCGGTATGGGATCTAATATACAGGTTGGTGAATTTGCAGAAGAGATGATTGAAGTTAATTCATTCTCTTCAAGGGGAGTAAAGCATTCTAGGTTCCGATCTGACGTGGTTAGTTTAACATCTGCATCAATTACATTGTCCGGTTTCAAAGCCTCAATTTTATGCCTAATGTTTACAATTTTATTATTAGAAAAGGTCATGAAGTCCTCACTACTGTATGTTGTTGTTGTGGAGATTTCTGCAGTGGTCTTATTTCTGGTTAATTTGGTTACGGTATTAAATAAAAATCTAGGATTATTTATGTTATTTTCTGTAAGAGTGGAGAGATACGTTGATCTAGCTACACTAAGAGCTTTTCTATAGTTCAGGATGCTCTCCTTCCATGCTATTTGAAATACTAACAATTTGGTTTGACGCCATTTACGTTCTAATTTCGATTTAAGAAATCTTAAAACAGGTCTGTTTTAAGCTGCGCATGTGATAATTATACCAGGGAGTTTCTTATACCATTTCTTATCTCTAATCAATTTTCTTTTAACTGGAGATACATTATCTAAGGTGTAACGAAATGTTGACTCTAAAAGTTTAGTCGCCTGATCCAGTTCTGTGGAGTCAGATGGCAATCCAATCAAAGTTGGTAACTCTGGAAGATTACTGATAAAGCTCTGTGTGGTATTTGATGTGAATGTATGTTTAATACGGTAGCGTGGTGCTGTGCATGCATTATTACTATGACAAACATTAATTGAGACAAGATATTGATCTGAGATAACTTCAGACAGTGGAATTTTTAATAAATTTCTTATACTTAATCCGAAGAAAAATATTAAATGTGTGATTAAGTGTGACCTGCTTTATGAGTGGGTCCTACTACACATTGATTTACTCCTACCAAGTCTAGTATGGACATTAATACTGTTCTCAGAGGGTCTTCTGGATTCTCAAAATTAATATTAAAATCACCATCAATTAACGCTTTCATAGAAAGCAGAAATGACTAGGTTTGCAAGGAAATCTGAAAATTCACAGAGAAATTCAGAGTAAATGATAATTAGAGGGATCGAGCAGACTTAATATTTGTAGCTACACTTTTTATGTTACTATAGAGAACTTAAAATACATTAAATTTGTGTCCATGTTTTTGTATGATAGACAGATTATCATTATAAATAACTGCGACACCTCCTCCTATACCAGTTATCTGAGGCTGGTGTATGTAGCTGTATCCAGGAGGACTCGCTTCATTTAAAGCTACATACTCATCCTTTTTAATCCAGGTTTCTGTTAAACAGAGTATATCAAACTACTGATCTGTGATCATTTCATTACCAATAACTGCTTTAGATGCGAGAGATCTTATATTTAACAGTCCTAGCTTCAGATCAGTGCCGGCTGCGCATTCAGTGTGTTCCGAGTTTGTGGTGTCTACAGTATGTTGATTAAATTACTAAAACAGACTTTCTGAGTCTTTCTAAATTTGTGTTTAGCTCGGGAAACAGACACAGTCTCAATATGATGAACCCTGAGTTGCAGCTAGCAGACAGTTGGTTTAGCCTGTCTGTCTGCTCCCTGGCCTAGGCTCTGGATTGTCACCGATTAACTAGCCCTCTTCTGAGACTATGTGCTATACTGCAAGAAATGAGAGCAGCACCTTCCCGAGTGGGATGGACACCGTCCCGCCCTAACAGGCCAGTTTTGCCCTCAAAGGTCTTCCAGTTGTCTATAAAGCCCACATTATTTTCCGAGCACCACCTGGACATCCAGCGGTTCAGCGACCATAACCTGCTGTAAGCTATGTCGCCACATTTCATTGGGATGGGGCCAGAGCAAACTACTTCTTCGGACATCGCCTTCGCTAGTTTAAACACCTCTGTAAAGTTATGCTTGCTAACCTCTGACTGATGATCATGATTGTTAATGATCAAATTTAATAACATCAAATAAAATCAAAGGTTTATTTATATAGTAGCTCCTTATGTAGCAAGCCGTTAACAAAGTGCCTTACATCAAAAAGGACTCATTAAATCAATAAAGCAAAATAAAACAACACAACAAGAAGGTACCATTTACAAACAAGTACCAGTCTATACCAGTCTCATTTCATAGGAATTAAGCCACAGGGAAAAAAATTTTAACAAAGATTTTAAAATAGCCAGATTTGAGGCTGACCTTATATTAAGCAAATTGTTCTACAACCTTGGAGCATCCACAGCAAATGCTCAATCATATCTGTTCTTGTAATTAATCCCTGGTACATACAAAAGAAGAAGATGGCAGTATCTACAGTAAGTGAGTATGTTGAGAATGGTGCTATAATAAATCAATTTGGGATCAAATTATTTAAAGATTTATAGATAAACATAAAAAGTTTAAAATCAACTCTAAAACAAATGGGAAGCCAGTGCGAAAACAGTGCAAAAACAGGGGTTACATGTTACGTGTAAAAGGGTTTTATTTATATATATGCTTATTGGTATTAGTCAGTAGACGAGCAGCAGCATTTATAACCAACTGTAACCTATTTAGGGATGATTGTGGGAGACCACTGTACAAAACATTACAATAGTCTAACCTGGAGCTAATAAGTCCTGTATGGCCTTTTCAAGACCTGAAAAAGACAGAAAAGGCTTCTCGTTTATAATATGAGTTGAAAGAAACTTTTTTCATGACTGTGTTTACCTGTTTTTCAAAAGTAATATTGCTATGAATTATAACTCCCAAGTTCCCTATATAGTGTTGTTACAGTATGGCGGGCTTGAGGTGTGTAAGTGAGAATCTCTGTTTTACTTTTGTTTAAGTGAAGGAAGTTTAATTAAAATCCTATTTTAATTCTAACCATTATTACTATATCATTTGATCATCTGTGTAGAGATGGCAAAAATGCCATGTTTCAAATGGTTTCAAACAGACAAAGCAGATATATTGTCAAGAGAGTAGGACCCAATATGGACCCTTTGGGCATGCCACAAGTGGGTGGAGAAGATAGAGACAGGATTTCATTGATACTGCTTGAGAAAATTCTTCTATTATACAGATGAACCTGAGAATGACCCCTTGGATATAAATAGGTTTATAAGGATTTGATGGTCTGCAGTATCAAAAGCTGCTTGCTGTCCAACAGTACAAGCACTGGAATTTCCTGCATTTACTGCCAATAAAATGTCACAAAAAGCTATAATTTGACAGAACCAAAGGATCTAAATTGGGTTTCTTCAAAACTGGTTCCACCACAGCATGTTTAAAAGTTGTTGTTTTTTTATACAGGTGTTAACAAAACAAATGATGCTAGGCCCAATTACATTAAAACCAACTTTAAGCAGGTTTTAAGCAAGCAGGGATTAAATCACCAGGATGGGAAGCTGATTTCAAGTGCAGAACAATTTCTGTTAAAGACAACAATGATATTGGCTTGAAATGATGAAACATGATAAGTATATAAGTGCTAGTGTCAGTGCACAAAGTATTGACCCTAATTGCTAATCTTATCTATAAAGAATGGAAGAAAAGTGTTACAGTACAATGACATATAAGACAAAGTATAAAATGCAGTTACAGATATTAGACAGAATTTATAGTATTAAAAAGCGCACAAGGCCTATGACAAATATTTATGTTAATAAAGGTCCTGTGACAGCTGAAGCCCATGCATTTTCCATTTATGCTCCCCACACCTACAGTACACTGGTGCCTAATGGCACAGGTAAGTTAAGGCTCAAGCATCTACAGTACAACATAAAGGAGTGACAGAGTCCAAGATACAGTATGAGTACAGATCGAGTTGAAAAGTGTGATACACTCATGAGCAGAGTAGTGCGAAGGAACTTTGAAAGCCTGCTATGCGTTTCAAAGCAGTAAAGAAATGTTCAGCTGCTGCTGAGGTCATCATGGGACTCAGATGAGCAGAGGCCTGTGATTGGTGACTATTAATGGAAGAGTAATCTAAAAAATATCAAAGAAATAGTGTGAGATAAGAAAATAGATATCAATCATAAATATCATAGAGATCAATGATTTTCATAGTTAGTCCATAGGTAAGTGTTAGGTCCAATATGTGTGCTTTGTTATACATAAGATCACAAATCAACTGACTTAAGTTAAAAGTAGTCTTTAGAAATTCTTTGACCAGAAGAGGTCTGGACAAAAGACCTGAAATCCCCAAGGTGTCCCCAAGATTCTGGCATATTTAGGCATAAGAATGACAAGTAGTTACTCAAATTCATAGATAAAACTTTATTGCATTTGGGAGGAGGATAAATTACAGACATGGGATATTAATAATAAAGAGTTGCCCTTCAAAACTATAATAGTTGTATCCCAAGATAGATAGATGATAAATCTAAAAATAGAAGCTATTCCTTCACCCTTGCCGATAGTCCTGTGAAAGCTTGAATAAGCGCAATCTAGCAGAAAAAAATCAGAAAGCACTCTGAGCACAATAATTTATTTAGGTCTACCCTTTCAGACTGCAAATATTTTACTATCCAGCTAATTTAGCCAGATTAATAATCTTTGGAAGTCTGTCCTTGTAAATATCATAATATTAAAAGATTAGCTTTCGGATTAAACTGGTTTGCTTTAATATGGAAAAAAAAGTCTGTTAGCTTCCTTTATTATCAATTGATATGAATCCATTGCCAAACATGGTAACTTGTTGATTGTTGTTATGATTGTGTAAAGCTGCTTTGCGACAATGACAATTGAAAAATAAATAAATAAATAAAATGTTCAGGTGAAACAACATTTCAAACAAACTCTATTATTTAATGAATTTAATTTTTATATATACAGTATTATTATATTATTATTTGTTTTCTACAATCTTAAACAATCGTGTAGATTTCAAAACTATGAAATAACACATGGAATTATGTAATTAAGTAACAGCATCGTCGAGGGCATCTGCACTTCATTTACATCAAGACCACCCAGTTGGTGCCAAAACAGTTGCCATTTCAGAAGGGTCAAATTATTGGGCTGCATCAAGCAAAGAAAACTACTAAAGAAATTTGAAATTACTGGAACTGCATTAAAAATTCTTCACAAAACCCATCTCGTACTCATCATAATAACGTGGGGGATGTCTGACGTCTTGGTCTGGTTGAAGCTCTTTCGTCCATCTTCTAAAGAGAAATCACCACAACCGGCTCGAGGGACCAAAATTGTTGGTGAGACGTAGAAGGACTATATTCTAGTTCTAGAGCTGGGTCTTATTTGTGTGGTACTGTATTCACCCTTGGTTGTCGGCCAGGACACAGGAACCAGACCAATAGCTGAGTTAAGAATGTTTGATAAACAGTTCAAGTAGATATGGGGTTTGTTGTATGTTATGCACTTAGTGAGTGTGCATGTGTGTGTGGTTTATATGGCACTGACACAATCTGCTATATTAAATCCCTGAACAGCTTGTTGCTTCTCGCGTGCGCTCTGGTTGTGTTAGTCTGTGCCGTGGTTGTGCATATGAAGTTGCTCATTTAGTGGCAGAGACTTTCTTACAATCACCCCCAAATGTTTGGAGCACATTTGTTCCTGAACAAGTGCTTAGTTCAGTACCTGGGAACAGTTCTCATCTTTCTCTGGGACCTCTGAGAGAACAATCAGTCTGGCTACAGGTCTAGTGTAGGTTCTGTTGTTGATCTTTACTTTCACTGCGCATCAGCACTGGGGTACACTTTGGTGACATATCCGATAGGCCAGCACATTCTTGGCAGTTGAGGGTCAACTATCAGTACCACGGATCCTGAGGTTATATCTGTAGAAGTGGAATGCCATTTCTGGCAGGGCTGTAGACATGGGAAATAGTTCTTTATAAAACTAGACCAGAACTGGTCAGCCAGAATTTGGGAATGTCTCTATTGGCACCTGCTCAGGAGTTCAGATTTGGGGTACACTACTTGGGGTAGGGACCTGTCCCGTCGCCCCATCCATAGGATGTTTGGAGTCACCGGATCAAGGTCCTTAGGATCGGAGGATACATAGCCCAACGGTTTAGCATTCAACATGCCTTCTACTTCCAGGAGAACAGTACTTCCTCCGTGATGGCTCTGTAAAGTGATGTTTTCACAGTACGAATTTCCCTTTCCCATGTTCCACTGAAGTGGGGTGCACCAGGTAGGTTGAAATGGAGCTGTATTTTATGTTTGGCAAGTTGGAGTTGGAGTTCTGGAAACAGTTTTGCAAGAGCCTCTCGTATTTCTCTTTCTCCTGCCCAGAAGTTTGTTCCTTGGTCAGCTGGCGTCCCTCTTTTGGTGATGAACCATCTCAGTGACATTAAGAAGGAGTTGGCATTCATATTAGTGAGAATCTCTAAATGTACACATGTAGTTGTAAGGAATTTAAATATGATTCCCCACCTTTTCTCGGTGCGCCCGTCCACCTTGATTACAAAGGGCCCGAAACAGTCACATCCCCGTTCAATAAAAGGCTGGCTTATAAAGGCGTAGGCATGCTATAAGTAAATCTGCCATCTTTTGAATGTGAGGGCATGATTTCCATCGTCGACAATCAGTACAGGTATGCTGATATCATCGAATTGCCTCTTGGCCTTGTAAGATCCAAAACTTGCGGCATATCTCCGTGAACACTCTCTCGGGGCCAGGGTGGCCGACTTGAGAATCATAGTCTTGGATCAAAAGCTTAGTGGTGGGATGGTGGTGATCCAAAATGATGGGATGCACAGCAGCTGGGTCCAAGTCTTCGGATCAGCGCAGTCTGCCACCAACTTTAATGAGTTTATCTGTCTTATCCAGCTCTGGAGACAGCGTAAGTAAGCGGCTATTTCCTGGGATTGGTTTCCCATTTTGCAACAGACTGAACTCCTCTGTGAAAATATCCTGTTGTGCCCTTCTCAGGATAAGAATCTCAACTGTCCAGTAGTCGTCAGCGCTACAAGCTTTGCTGTTACCTGCCGCCTCTTGAACCTTCTGTACGGTTGCCTCTACAAATTCCCTCCAAGTTGTGTATTGATGCACATCTGGGTGTTAAATCACCTTGTCAGGTATGGTCGTAGTGACTCCGCTGAATATAGACTTGCGTAGTTCTATGTGACTCTCGTCAACTACTGTTGTTGGTGGGGTTGGCCATTTGTCTGGGCTTTGAAGAAGGAAAGGTGGCCCATGGCTTCACCGGTTGTGCTCTGCCAGTTCTTCTAGCTTCTTCTAGAGGTCATATCGCCATGAAAGTTGATCAGTGAGCTCCTGGATTTCTGCCAGTCGAGTGTGAATGAAAACCTTGAATCGACAGGACTCAGAGTGTAACCAGGACAAGTGCGTGGTTGAATCCAAAGGGTAATTCGGCTGATTGGCAGGGTAAGCTCTCTCTCCAGCAATCTACTGAGTTGAGTGCGGTTGTTTGGGTGCAATTCTGGAAAGTGCTACAATGAAGGAGAGGTAAGGATGGTCATGAGTGTCAACTGTCCTCAGGTAAGCAACAGCCCCATATGATTGTTCTGAAACATCACAGAATATGTGTATCTAAAAAAAAAAAAGAAGGTATGAAGGTATGTATGTATGCTCTGGGAAAGGTACTTTTCTGCAGGAATTCTAACTCTCCTTCCCAATCTCTCCCGGCCTGTAGCAAATCACGTGGCAGTTGGGGGTCCCAGTCTCTGTGTTTGTCCCAAAGTTGTCTCACTAATATTTTGGCTCGGGTGGTGTATGGCAGGATAAAGCCAAGAGGGTCGTATTGGCTGGCTAATACTTTGTAGATGTTCAGCATGGTAAGAGCATCATTATTCACGGGGTGATGCTTATATCATATCATATCTGTTGACCAGTGCCAGCTGAGACCAAGAGCGGATTCAGGGTTGTCAATTCGATCATGAGTGAGCCAGAGTTCCAGATTGTCTGATCGAGCTTCTTCGGGTAGATGACTGATGACCTCCGGCTTGTTGCTGACCAACTGTCCACCAGAGGCTAAAATCTCCCTTAGCCCCTAACCTCACATCGTCCTCTGGCTGGATGTGACTAATGACATGGTGCTGCATGTCATACTGTAAGTGGCACAGCACGGACTACATTTTGTACCAAAAGGTAAGACCTGCCTCAAAAAACACAGATGGAATCTGGTCTCTTTCCAGGTCTTGCCAGACAAATCTTAGAAGGGGCCAGTCTTTAGGGAGCAGGCGAACCTGGTGGAACATGGCTTTCATGTCACCACTTATGGCTACACTCGAAGTCGTAACTACACTCCTAAGAGTGAGGGTCCTAAGGTGCGTCCAGGTAATAACCACTCATTTAGGTTGAGACCCTTGTAAAGGTAGGAGCAGTTAAACACAATGTGATTCTTATTGTTGTGGGTCACGATGTGGTGTGGGATGTACCATGATTCCACTGATTACGTCACCTCATGGGGTGTCAGCTTTTTAACAACTCCAGCCTACTGTAAGTCAGTTTCTGAATCTCAGCATTATATGCCTTAGCTTGTTCTGGATCTTTAGTGAGGCACCGTTCAGTGTTCCGGAGGCTGGGCATTGCCGTTTCCTTTGTGGCTTGGAAAGGCGGCATATATTTGTGCCTAAGCAGCGGGGTGCCATAACATAAGACTCCATCCACTTCAACTTGGGAGCATATTAATCACCTCTTGGTCTTGTCATGATCTGGTGACCTCTTTCTCATTGCTAAAGGGAAGTATATCCATTTGCCACAGTTTCTCAAGGTTCTTGAAAAGCTCTGCTATTTGGGGAATGGCTGAGGTTAGTAAACACTGTTGTGGTTGAATGGACTGCTCGAGAAGTCTAGTAGGACCCTGTAATTTCCATCCTAATCTTGTCTTCAGGGCTGCCGGTCCCCCTGGAGGTCCTAGCCTTACTTGCTTAACAGGAGGAATCAAGTGCAGATGATCAGGTCCAATTAGCGGCAAGGTTTGGGCTTGTTTAAACGGCTGTATTGGGAGGCCTACAAGATGCTTGTACCTTTTCTGTAATCTGTTCATGGGGTAAGAGTGGAGTGCGAGGCCAAAATGTTCGGCAGTGAAGGCATTAGTGATGAGAAAGCTGTGCTGTGGCTTATCACCTGGGGAAATACAGAATGACACCTTGGACCTATGAAGAACTTGGATATCTTGCCGTATAGTACACAAGGCCAAGTTCTCTGGCTCTCCTCTGAGGCTGAGATGGTGCATTGCAGTCGGTAAGAGCATTCTACGCTCTGAGCTGTCATGCAGGATGGCATAAGTGCTCAGATTGTGCTTACCATGGTGAAGTAGTACTCTGATAACCTTTAATAGTACACAACTGCCATCTCCTGGTTTGTCCACATAAAGCACAGAAGATGTGTTCACTAGACAGCTCTCCTCTTTAGTTGACTTGACCACATGTTTAGCTGTTCTGGAATTGACTGCATGCAGCACTGGTAGGTGTTTGCCTTGACAAATGCTGCAAGGTTTCCACAGGTTGCACTGTGCTGCTTGGTGATTCCTAGCGCATCCCCAGCACCTTCGATTGGTACGGATCCATTCGGATGACTGGTCTGTGGTCAGTTTTACCACCTCTGTGCATTGGGTTACGAAGTGATCTGAATTGTTACAGAATGGGCAGTAAAGTGCAGTTCTGTTCTTGGACTGGATGGATTCAATTGTGTGGGTATCTCTCTCCATTGCCTCTCCGGATCCATGTAACACAGTAATAGTCCATCTCTTTTGTCGAGGCTCCTGTCTGGGCCCTTGTCTCTCCTTAGTTTTCCTTACTGTTGATGAACCATCATATTCCTGACACCATGACTCATATTGTAGCAAGTCAGAGAGATCAGTCAGAATATAGGTTGTGCCTGGATAATGGAACTTGCTGCATCTGAACTCAGATCTCATCTCTGCCTGTAACTTGCTCAACAGGCATGCTACATGACATCCACACTGTAGCTCTCCTAAATTTTCCAAAGCTATCCTCTCCTGGGGGACCAAGAAATTTAAGCATACCAACAAGAGCTTGGACCTGTAGGACGAACTTCTTGAAGGAGGCTTGATCACCACGTCGAACATCAGGTGAGTCCAGAACATTAGCTATTTTATTCAATGGGATTTATTCCACTAGGATTTGGTATTTAAAGAGCTCTGTCCCATCTGGGGGCAATACATTTTCCAAAGCTATCCTCATCCTAGCAAACTCACTTGGGTCTCCGCGACAGAAGTAGGGTATTAACGGCATCAGACCTTGGTATGTCGACTCAGAAGGTGGAGCAATCGGGTACCGATGATCCGAGCATTGTTGATGACTCGACTGATCTGGAAGCATCTTGCTTGTCTTTGCTGTCGGGTGGACATCATCAAGGAGGATAGGATGGATAGGAGGTTTTTGAGTATGTGCAACAATAGGTTTATTCTTGCTAATAGCAGCTTGTTTCAAAACATGAAGCGCACTCATCATCTTATCCAGAAGGTGGATAATGTGCTTGTTATTGACAGACTTGAGTTGTTGGTCTCCTATCTCTGGCCATGGAGGGGGCTCAGGCCAGTCTGCATCATCATACTCATCAGTCTGCATGTCAGGGATCAACTCTTCACAGGGTGGAGGTGGTGTAAACCCAAGGTCTAAAGGGACCACAGGTAATCGATCAGACTTACGTGTATTCAATGTTTTAGACTGGGAGTACATTATGGCTGGTGGAGTAGTGTGCTGTAGGCTTCGCACAGTCTCTGCAAGAAGTCTTTTTTTTTTTTGGATTTTTCCCCGATTTTCTCCCTAATTTAGTCGTGTCCAATTCCTCCCCGTCACTAGGGGGCCCCCACATTAAGGCTACCACTACCACTCAGCCGGGAGGGCCGAAGACTATCACGTGTTTCCTCCGAACCACGTGACGCCAGCCGACCGCATCTTTTTCGAAACTGCTCGCTCGCGCACCGTTGGGGGCGGCGTAACACACTCGGAGGACAGCGCTATCCGCTCCCTCCGCTGCGCAAGCTCACAGACGCCCCTGACTGGCTGTAGAGCCGTGATTAATGTGGGAGCACTAAGTACCTCTCATCCCTCCCCTCTGAGAGAGCTCGGCCAATCAGCTCTCTCTAGACCTCCGGCTGCGAGAGGTTACAGCATCACCCGGGATTCAAACTAGCGATCTCCGGATGATAGGGCGAGCGCTTTAACCACTCGGAGGCCTCTCTGCAAGAAGTCTTAACTCAGATCTGGTCTCTCAGATTTCAGCTAATGTGGCGTTCAGGTGCTCATCTCTGCTGAAGGTCTTTCTGGGAATCTGGAGATAAACTATATTGTACTGACGACCAATTATTTGGAGTGGGTAATCTGCTTCTTTCAATACTTTATCTGTATTGTCAGCATCCCTTAATGAATGACGCCGACTGACAGTGGGGGGTGTCATATTAACTGCTCCTTCCTGCTGAGCACATACTGTATCTCCTCATCTTGCTCTTGCCTACTGGTTATTGGTTCAGATAACTGTCTTTGTGGCAGCACAAAACACATCTCGTACTCATCATAATAACGTGGGGGGTGTCTGACGTCTTGGTCTGGCTGAAGCTCTTTCGTCCATCTTCTAAAGAGAAATCACCACAACCGGCTTGAGGGACCAAAATTGTTGGTGAGACGTAGAAGGACTATATTCTAGTTCTAGAGCTGGGTCTTATTTGTGTGGTACTGTATTCACCCTTGGTTGTCGGCCAGGACACAGGAACCAGACCAATAGCTGAGTTAAGAATGTTTGATAAACAGTTCAAGTAGATATGGGGAAACAGTCTTATAGTTTGTTGTATGTTATGCACTTAGTGAGTGTGCATGTGTGTGTGGTTTATATGGCACTGACGCACACCATCTGCTATATTAAATCCCTGAATAGCCGGAATACTCTTACACACAGTCCCCTATACTGTACTCGCTTAAATTTTTCGCACGATACTACAGCTGCGCTTTAGTATCTGTGCGCTCTGGTTGTGTTGAAGCGCATCAGTCTGCACCATGTTTGCGCATATGAAGTTGCTCATTTAGCGGCACTGACTTTCTTACATGCATAGTTACTTTTTTTCATAAATTGAACAAAATAAAAACATCATAATTATTAATGCAGATTGCAAATGCTTTTTATAGCCAGCTAAAAGTCTTTTGATTCTTGTACTTGGGATTTTCTCCCATTCTTCCTTGGAAAAGGCTTCTAGTTCTGTAATATTCTTTGGTCGTCTTGCATGCACAGCTATTTTAAGATCTACCCACAAATTTTCAATGATGTTTAAATCAGGGGACTGTGATGGCCATTCCAAAACCTTCAGCTTGCCTCTCTTGAGGTATTTTGAGGTATATTTAGGATAATTGTCCTGTTGTAGAAGCCATCCTCTTTTCAGCTTCAGCTTATTTACAGATGGTGTGCTTGCATCCAGGATTTGCTGGTATTTAGTGGAATCCATTCTTCCCTACACCTGTGCAATGTTTCCTGTGCCACTGGCTGCAACACAACCTCAAAGCATGATAGATCCACCCCCATGCTTAACAGATGGCAATAGGTGTTCTTTTCATTAAATGTTGCTCCTTTTTTTCTCCAAACATGCCTTTGCTGATTGTGGCCAAAGAGTCCTATTTTAACTTCATCGGTCCACAGCACTTGTTTCCAAAACGTATCAGGCTTCTGTAGATGTTCTGTTGCATACTTCTGACATTCGATTTTATGATGGGGTTTTATAATTCAATTCAATTCAATTCAATTTTATTTATATAGCGCTTTTAACAATTGACATTGTCGCAAAGCAGCTTTACACAATAAAAAGAAGTAAGTTTTTATGCAATGTGTATGAATCAAAATGATAAGATTGTCCCTGATTGTCCCTGGTTATATAAGGTTTTCTTCGGCTGACTCTTCCATAAAGGTCTTGTCTGTGCAAGCATTGCCGCACAGTGGAACGGTGCACCACCACTCCAGAGTCTGCTAAATCTTCTTGCAGGTTTTGGCATCCAAATTTGGGTTTTGATTTGTCTTTCTGACCAGCATACGAACAGTTCTCTCCGAGAGTTTTCTTGGTCTTCCAGATCTCATCTTGACCTCCACAGTCCCTGAACTGCCATTTCTTAATTACATTTCTCACTGTGGAAACTGCAAGCTGACAACACTTTGCTATCTTCTTGTAGCCTTCTCCTGTATTGTGGGCATCACATTTTCTTAGAGTCTTAGGCCACGTCCATGTCCACATGTTCATTTGTGCAATAGTGGATGTACTGTACGTGCAGTAAACTAGTGACTGTGTTAATGCTGCAGTCTGGTCTTTTTACATACGTGTACATACACGCGCAGTTACTTACAGATTTTCTATATATTTTTGAAACTTTTGCTGGAATCTTGTTTTATAGTTTAACTCCTATATTTCCATTTGTAAAAATTTAAGGTCACAGGGCGGTCGTATAAGCATTTCACTGCATATCGTACTGTGTATGACTGTGTATGTGACAAATAAAATTTGAATTTGAATTTGAATTTTGAATTTGAACATTACATTAATGAATAGAGGTGCCTGAATGTACTACTAAGCTCACTACTGCTACATACTATAAAAAACTCTGACAACACACAGACCCCACAGGCACTGATGGCGTTTCGGACAAGACCTGGTCAGACTTCTACAAAGCGCAACAGGTAATGACGTTTTGTCTAGGCTTCTGATTGGCCCCCTGTTGATGAGGGAGGCTCCTAACAGCGCTTAACAGGGTGTTTTGCGTTTTCATTTGGGCAAAGATATTTTTAAACCCTAGGTCGTGTGGACAGAATTATTTTTAAAGATGAAGAAGAAAAAATCTCAGTTTTTAAAAATACTCAGCTATGTGAGGACATGGCCTTACACAGCTGCTTAGAGGAACCCGTGGTTGTTGGGTGTGTGCACCAGGTTTGTAAGGCTTTGAAATTGCTATTTACTGATGACAGCTGTTACCATGCATCATATCTAACGAGCTGATTAAGGTGCTCAAACTGTTGCGCATATAATAATGTTTATATTTTTTATTTTTGTTCAATTTGTGGCATAAGAAGTAACTATGCATCAATGTTTGCTGTTATTTATCAAGGGGTGCCTAAACTAAAAAAAAAAGAAGATATATACAGTATATATATATTTACATAGTCTGCATTATAGTGAAAATAACTGTAGTGTGAATCACATACTGTATTATAATTGGTTTAATATTATTATTATTTATTATAATAATAATAATTATTATTTATTATTAATTTTACTGTTTAAATAAATTACAAATATCAGTAATGTGTGTCACATATGTGTCACAAACAACTCTAGCTAACTAGCTTATAACACAAGGATGTATCACAAATCCTCTTTAACCCATGATTAAGTGCCCTTCTTGATGTTTGGAATAAGGGACTCTAACTTAAACACTACATAATGCACTAACTTTCCATTTTATACTATTTGGAATTCAACCCCAGAACCCTGACGTTAGCAGATATTCTAAAGTGGAATAAGTGGTAATATAAAGTAAGCCTCATTAATCTCATATACAGTAGGACCGGGCTCTCATCGCCTCTGTGGTTTATTTTCTTCTTGCTCATAGTTGTTTGAAGAATGTTACTCCATTCCAATTGTACTGTTTTGTACAGGCTTGTTACTTCGTCCATGTAAGCTTTACAATGAGTTACTGGATGTTCAGTCCTTTTCATGTTTTGTAGAGGTAACATTACTTGCTAATCTTTCCAATGTAATTTACTGAAAATAATACTTTGACTGGACATGGTAGCAAATAAAACCAATATATATATATATATATGTACTAATTCTATTTTCTTCTGCATTTAGTTTGTAATATGCGGCCAAAGAGTATATAGCAGTCCAGGAGTACTTATTTTATTTTATTTTATTTTTTAACAAAAGTCTATGGAATCCAAAGAAACACACAGCATAAAGTTAATAATTTTTTAAAATACTTATATTTTCCTTATCTTCAGTTTGACCATGTAGAGTGGGCACTGATCCATTTTTATTAAACGTTTGGTGGCCAGACCATGTTGCTGCCACAGGTTGGTTAAGCAATCAGACACAAGGTGGTTGGAACATAAGAGCAGGCTTTTGCTAAATTTAATCCATGCGGCTCTTTAGTCCTCAGAGCTTGGCAGCTGATGTAATGTTTTGTGCTGGTTTGTACTGGTTTGTGCAGCCTACAACCAAACAGTTCCCATGCCTCCATCTAGCCTTCTACATGACTGTGGTGCTTTAGCCGTGGCTTTAGCGAGTAAACTGGCAGTTCTTCAAAAGGTTCAGGTCTGTTCAGCCAGCCCATGGAGGTGAAAATACTGGCGAAAATATAGACTGGGCTATTCAATTGAGAGCCGGGTCTTACTGTACTTACAAAATCTGAATTGCCCGTTTTCTAATATATATGCCTTCCATTGGATAATTGTTGCAGTGATTAATATGATTCAACTGGCAACAAGTTATTTAACCCTACCTGATGCAGTGAGTAGTAGAGATGTGGAAAAATCAATTAAGTTATGAATACTTATACTTTTGTGTGGCAGTTCACGATGGCCATATCGCCATAATGATTAAAAAATAATAATAATAAAAGAGATATATAAATGTATTTATATAGTTTATGATAGAGAACTGGATGAATTGACTGGTTTTCAGTTTCATTGGCCATGACCAGTGATCAGCAGATTAGCATCAGATATAAACAATTCTGTACTAGGCGCCAAAGCTTCTGAGCGGTGCAACAGAAATGCATTTTTATGGTGTTACATTATCAAAAACTGCATTAAAGCCCTCTGATCTGTCTTCTTTCCCAAACTCTGTTTGCAGCCATTTAACCCCCACGCTCACTGTCAAGTTGAGTTTTGAGACATAAAACATTACAAAAGGTAAAACATTACAGTTTTCTAATAATCCTACAGGTGGTACACTCGTCATAATGATTACAAAATAATAATTAAAAAAAAAAAATTGTCCCATGTGGTAGGAGCGAATTATTTGCTAAGTGTGTTTAGAAATAATAATTATGGCAGAATATAGAAATATGTGCTACTCAGTTAAATGCTAAACTCTTGTATTTGAAGTTATTTTTGTATCATTTAAATGCTGCCCTTGGTTTTAAGTGAGAAAACTAATGTTATAAGGAATGGGCTACATTTAGATTATCATGAAACGTATTTTAAGTTTTAAAGTCCAGGCAGAAATCTAATATTGAATCTGGGTATTTATAAAATCTTGATACTTGTGGAATCGCAATTTTAATGGAATTGCCACCTAGGTATCGTAACATTGTACCGGGAGGTGACTGGTGATTCCCCATCCCTAGCCAAAATGGCCATTAGCCCCTGTGTCTATGTCAGTCTACCTAACAAAAGGGACAGAAATGTGAACAGTGAAATGTGAAAAATGCAACAGACGGCACCCACACATACACTTTTACCTGGCAAAAAGCCTGGACTAGATCTGGTTAGAACAGAATAGAACTGCTTTATTGAGGTAAATCAGAAAGCTAGTGATGTCTAAAAAAAATTACAATTATCTGACAATAGCTAACAAGCCCTAGTAACTTCCTCATGTCTTTTTAAAAAACTTTTTGCAGGCATAATTGTCTTATCAATTTGGGAACATACTGTACCTGTTCTTGGCCCGAGGTGTACTTTATTTCTGCCAGCTTGCTTTCCTTCCACAGAGTCTTATGTTACATTTCCTTCTTAAGGTAATCCAGCAATCCACCTATGCCTGACCATTCACATAATGTAAAAGGAAATATGATTCATTAGACTAGGCTCCCTTCTTCATAACCCCCATGACCTAGTTCTTATGCTCATGTACAGTACTCATTGCTCTCAGTGGAAACAAGGATCAACATGGTAACTCAGACCAATCTGGGGCTATGTGACCCTATATCGAGCAATCTGTGATGCACTGTGTGTCCTGACACATTATTAGCACAACCAGTATTATTTTTTAGCAATATGTCTATCTCTTCTGTGTAATTGAACTAGATGGGCTAGACTTCACTTCCCACAGGCATCAGTGATGCGTGGGTGCCTTTGTCATGGGTGATGGGTGTAGATGTAACCAAGTAATTACCATTTTCTGTCACAATTCCATTTCTATAAACTTCCTGGTTGTTTTTCATCTCACACCTGCCATTTTGATATAGTCCAGAGCACCACCACCCAACCGCTGGGTTATCTAGATAAATGCGCGTATGTTGCATTTTACCAGTTGCGGCTGGTGCAAAAAAAATTGTGGGGGGCGCAAACAAAATTAAAATGATCAAATATTAAAATAGCCATTTATCAGGTGATTAAGCATCATTACTACTAGCATAAAATAAAGGCATTACTTACATGACTCACGTCAGCAGCTCCGCTTGCCATAAGAAGTGCTGGAAAAGACTCGTTGAAAATGGTCCAATCACATGAGCCCAAATATTTTAAAACAATATTGATTCGCTAAGAACAAAAGTGGGAGGGTTCAGGGCGCACAGAGCTGCGCCCGAAGGATGATTTGACAAAATCCAGTCAGAGCTCAGCCTCAGGTCACATGCTTTCAAAGATTTACGTGCCTACATAGACACTCGTTTGTCCGGCGCCCAGCGTACACGAACACAAATGAACGTAATACAGCTTAGATTTTTTAAAATTGCAAATAAAATATAATAACAAATACAGCGAAATATTGTGACTAAATTACTTTATTTCGTTATTAAAATAAATAATTATTATGTTAAATAATTAAATGTTCAAGGAGCATTCTTCTCTGCCTAACTTTAAGGGGGGGGCGATGGCCCTGCGCCCCGTATTGACCGACCGCCACTGCATTTTACTACTCTTATACACACACTAACGGATTCACTGCTGTCTGTCTCACGGATTACATAAATTATCTGATTAACGGATTACATTTTTGGAAATATAACTAAATAACTGAGTACTTAAATGGTGGACCTAACACGTTAAATTACTCGTTACATCAAAAAAAGTAATCCAAGTAATCTAACGCTTTAACTTACTTTGTAACACGTTATACCCAACACTGCTTGCCATTTATTTAAAATATGGTGTATATTCTTGAAGGTGGGGGTCTAAGGATTGCAATGGTGTATTGCATAAAGTGCTTTAAAAACTGATGCTACAGTATGTAAAAATACACACTCTGGCAGAGCTCTTCTGTGGTAAATCTTAAAGGGTTAAAGATCAAAAGTGAGATCAATGACAACGAGCAATTATCATGTACTGTAGCATGAGGCAAGACAAGCAGTAAGTTCAGTTCAGCTTCTAAGCATGTACAGTTATTCAAAGAGAGCCTACTGCGGCCAATAATAAATTAACTCAAACAAGAACAAAACACACCAGCAATTTACATGATTTGTGCCATGTGAGGATTTATTTTCTTTATTCCCTACATAAAAGCTGTGAAGAAATGCTTTTCTTTTCTACTGTCAGTAGTTCGAGTCTACGGTTTATTTAGTGTGGCTCATCAGTCCTGCCAAAATGAATGATAATATTTGGTCATAAATCAATTCTACCTCCATAAATAAAAAAAATGCTTGTGGCAGACTCTGTAAAGGTGAAGTGAACATTTAGTATTATAAAGTCAGCATTTCTTCACAAGTCTGAAACCAGGGTAGGAAATGCTGAGTGGACCTGTTTAGATTAATGGTTTTAGGCAAGTGTAAAACCCACTCTTAAGAATGATGAGGTGTCTTCTTAAAAGCATCAGTATGTGTGCATCAATTCCCCATGGGCTTAGAATTAATGAGACACCACATCCTCTTACCATAGTTGAACTGTATGTGAAATAAAAAAAAAATGAGTGTGTAGAAAAAAGTAAGAAATGCATCCACTACTTGAAACATACATTCGGCACTAAAATATAAGCGAATGGCATGTGACAGCCAAAGTGATAGCTAGGAAGGCAAAATGAACTCCCAGACCACTCCTCATGAGTATATGTTTTATTCCTGACTTCAAACCTAACAGTGGCATGAACCATTTTCAGTTTGGATAATTATTTGGAACTCATCTTCCCACACACCCGCAACTAATAGCATAGTCAACTTCAAAGAAAACACTGTAAAGTCACCACAAGGCAGGAATGTGACTATAATGTGGTTAGATGGTGCAGCTGTGAGGAGTGTTCCTTCAAACACATGCAGATCTTTCGGCCAGCCTTTTACATTCTGTGGGGAGTACATGAATATACCAGCTGTACTCACTGTTTTACTTTAACCAAATCGCTTGACTGGGCCAGTACATCATAAAATAAAAAGCATGTCTGACATTCTAGGCACCTCTTAATGCTATATGCTGTGTTAGAGAATACCTGAGGTCAGAGCCGTGTGTGTGTGTGTGTGTGTGTGTGCGTGTGTGTGTGTTTTGCACTGCCTCTCCTCCTTGTCTCCCATCTGGTCTCCATTACAGCTGGGAGTATAAAACTGCCGAGCTAACAGTCTACCGTTCCATTCTCTCTCACAAACACACTGTCTCATTGCAATGAATACAGTATTGTGCTTATTTTTCCTGTGTATGCAGGGCTTCCTGCTAACACATGCTCTAGACTGTGCAGATGGGGACATGGATTGCAACAGTAGCCAAGTGAAAAGGATAAAGGTAAGGGTTTTTATATTACACCTATCTACACCTAACCTGGAGAATGAAATGATTAGTATAATGGTTTTATTTCATATTCTCTATTCTGTAGTCTCTTGTTCTGATACCTAAATCAATTGTAAGTAGAAGTAAACCTAGGATACAGTGTGTGTGAGTGTGTTTACTTTATTTTATTTTAAAGATACTGGAATTTCTTAAAAAAGTGAAAGCTTAGAAAACAGTCAAAGCAGTAAAAGTGAAACAGTAAAATGTTTGCTATGAAAAGCTGCTTTTGATAATATTTACAGCTGCTTTTGATAATATTTTAAAAATGTATATTAAAAGAAATACAAATGCTATTGAATAATGTATTCCATTTTTGGATAATATAAATAAGTATCATACGTGTGTGTCTGTGTGCATTCTCTATCATAGGTACTGCATATGTACTGTATGTTTATATGTTCGAAATGCATTGCCAATATTTCTTTTGTGGTGTGGAAATAAAAAAAGGTTTATAAACGGTAACAGAATTAAACTGGCCACAACTATTTATTTAAAGCAAAAGTGAATCTCAGTGGTCAAGGCAGACCTTGTGGTCAGAGCAGGGCTGCACATAAAAAGCACGAGGTACCGGAAAAACGTTTAAATATTAAAAGTAGTACTGACAACAAAGATAGAGCAAAGAGGGATATTTCATGTCTCTGTCCTGCCGCGTCTGGAAAAAATAAAATAATGGAGCCAACTTTCCATGGCTTTTTCATGAGTCAGTGGTCTGTTAAGATTTCCACTCAGCATGATGTCATGGTCCACCCACCTCCTCTTTTTTTTCTGCAGAGACAGAACCCTTGAGTGAAAACCAGACTGTCTGATGTCTGAAAATAGTTTAAAATTGTTTGGATAAATATTATATTTATTTTTGCAATTTTTTAGAAGGTCTGCTATATATTTTCATCTAGTATGACATCATGAGCTCCAAAGTGTTAAAGATTTCTTCAATTTACTCTAATGAGTAAAAGCATAATAAATACATTAAACATATTCCTATCTGGTGATCATTAAAAATATTACTTATAACAAAAGGCTTGCTTTATAAAGTTAGATTATCGTACACTTTTTGTAGACAGAACATTTTAGCTATTTAATAACTTTTTGTTTCCCTCCTTTTCCTCTTGCTGTTTCTATCATCAGCATTGGTTTTTGCTGCATTTGGGAGTTATTGTACACTTTACTGTACTATAAAATAATAATAATATTTTAATATTAATAAAGAGAGACACAAGTGCTTTGTGTAATTAATTAATTCTGTTGTAAAATGAAAGGACCGCACATGTAATGTGGTTGGACATTGTGTTGATATTTGGTTGTTTTGAGGTTGTACTTTCATTCATTCAACATTGTTTTAACAAGTCGTACCAACTTTAGTGTTGTCCACCATTAGGGTTATTGCCACATAGTACTGTAACTACTTTGGCGTAATTGCACCAAATTATCATAATTTAGAAGCACAAATTGTGCTATCAGAACATATTGCTAACATTGTGTAAGAAGTATGAACTAATTATTTTTGGTTAAGATAATTCTATCTAAATTCTATTTTATATTCTGTCTCAGAATTTTACACATCATTACCTTATCATAAGCTACAAGTAACCAAGAAGTAAAAACAACCTGTATTTGTTTCAGTTAAGGGTTTTGAGGCACACAAACATAGACCATGAGAGAGGAGCTCAGCAGAACCAGGCTAACCTACCAGGAGCTTTTACAGCCAAGGGCTCCCCCAACACTCTAATTCAGGTTTGTGCTTTTAGCTTGGTTGTGGATGAACCTGAACAAAAAAAAAAGATCTATTATTATTAGTATTATTGTGTTTTACTCTTTCAGACTGACAGATCAAGGCGTCATCTGAACAGCAATAAGAAGAGACCACTGCCTCCCAGGTCACGAGTGGGCAGTTACTCCCTGCTCAGTCACAACCCTATGAGTCCTCTGCCTGTACGTATACATGGTGACCACAGTTATGACCTTAAAACTTAACTTTTTCCCCTAACCATAAATTAATCATCAAATTCCATATTCTCAAGAAATTTACAAAAATGCTACCTTTTTTAAACATCCATAGTCAGAAATGAGAAAATATGAGAAAATCCAAACACTTGGACCTTACAATGAAACATGAGCAGGTAGCCAAAAGATAGTTACAGTACATACATACTGTAAGAGACACACAGAAGCTTAACCTTGAAGGGGTATGGCTTAAACTTAGCTTAAACTTAACATAAGCCTGAGACAGGGGTTTATAGTATCTTGCTATATAAACCCCTATCTCGCGCTTTTTTCACAATCTCCAGGTTTAAGACATACTGTACCCTTTAAACAGTTTAATTTAAAATCTCTCTTTCGGCATGATGAATATTAATTATGATTTGGCAAATGTATTTTTAAATGTTTCTGTTACTGTACAGGTAGTGAGAGCTCGAAGGCATGCCGGAGCTGGTGCTGATTCATCCATGCTTCCTGGAATGGTAAAAGCAACACAGTATTCACTGCACATAGTAATCCATAATTGGTATAAAAAAAAACCATGAATCCATTTAATTCTAAAGCTTGAAATATTACCATAATTACAACTCCAGTTGTAGCAAAAACATATGAAATTCTTCTGAAACCTAACTCTAACCTTAGGACATAGAGCAAAAATAATAATGTGCTTAAATAATTATATGTTTAAACAATATACACACACAATAAAAATATTGAATAATAAAAGCCTACACAATTGACGCTGAATATTATTGTTTTAGACAATGAAGCAGAGGCCCAGAAGTGTGAGCAGGAAGAGGAACACAAAAGCCAAAGTCTGCTCATGAGACAAGACCGATATAAAGAGGAAGTCGAAACATTCCATGAATACAGGGATTCATATATTTAATTAATCAATATATAATCCATCTGTGTGTTCACTTATGTGCTGTCATTTAAGGTGTTTCTTAAGGAGTTTTTTAATGCTTGAAAATTATTAATATTGATGTTTATTAAAAGCTGTTATAAGGTTTATGAAAGGCAATATTTTTAGGGTTTTGTCATGGGCAAAATATTAAATTATATTTCAGTATGAAAAAAAAGTTGTCTGTTTTTTCATTACACTAAATACAGGTTTATGGAAAATTATTCTCAAGAGTATTTTTATGTCTTGTGTCAGTTTCTGAATAAAGCTACTATGGTTAACTATTAAATATGCCACACTGAGAGATGAGGTCTTGTATTCAAGATGGCAATCACAGTTGTTCCCTCCTGTGCTATTTTATCATTTCATTTCATTTAATAATGTTTCAAATTAAAGGAAACTTAAAAGGGATTTAGTGAGCGAGTGAGAGTGCGTGGAGGGTGGAGGGGTGGTTATTTGGCCAAATCAGACAGGGTAAATGTGGAAAGAAGTACTCAGACTTTAAATGCTTCTTCAGCAACATATGGCATCACTTAACTCATAACCTGAATGACTACTGAGGAAAATGTGGGAGCAAAAATGTACTCAAACGTCCCACAGACTTTCTCTCTGTCTCTCCATCACACACACACACACACACACACACACACACACACACACACACACACACACACACACACACACACACACACACAGCCAATGTTTTCTTTAGAATCTTGCTTTCAGCAGTTTTGTCTTCATTAAGTAAAAATCAGCAGGCACAAATACACACCATTGCCCTAATTCCATAGGCAGCTCTACAGTACCTGCCCATACTATAACACTGCCTCTACCGTTTATGACAGATGATTAGGTATTCTTCCTGCCTTCCTGTTTCTTTGTATCCTTTTTTCAATTTCAGTGGTTTGCATTTTGAGGTAAATTCTCTGCATTTACATTCATGAAGGCATTGTTTGATTGTCAGGATGCTGTCTAGACATGCTACCTTCTTGGTGTTCATCCTTCTGAAGGCTGTCCTCATGTCATGGTTTTAGATCCTGAACCTGTTACCTGTACTGGCACTCTTCATTTGCATGCAGCTACAGTATTATCACTACTATGTTGTTTGTCTGAGATTGCATTTGCCTAATACTAAAACCCCTTCTACAGTCAGACGGTTTTTATTAGGTTTTTACAAACAAACAAATACATAGAATTAAAAGAGGGGCACTAACATTTGAACATTACTGTATGTCTCAAATCCAGATAAGAGACACCAGCTTAAAAAGTTAAGGTGTGTGTGATTGACATTACTTGTATAGCCTTCTTTCATCTTTATAGTAAATATTACCAAGGTAAGAATTATATTTTAAATACATGATGTGGGAAAACTAGTTCATACGTTTGTTTCTTCTAGGTTGGACTACTGTAATGTC
Source organism: Clarias magur (assembly GCA_013621035.1). Classification (NCBI taxonomy): domain Eukaryota; kingdom Metazoa; phylum Chordata; class Actinopteri; order Siluriformes; family Clariidae; genus Clarias; species Clarias magur. Next base: position 1,637,388 of record QNUK01000104.1, read on the forward strand.
TTATGATTTTTCTACTAGGTGAATAAACAAGTTCTAGATTGGGCACATCAGCCCAATCTTATCCACACTGCATTGGCTCCCAGTCAAATGTTGCATTCATTTGTAAATTACTACTATTGACCAATAAAGCGCTAAAGGTATCACACCATTTTACCTGTGTGAGATGTTTTATGATCTGCCACACCTACTTCGATCAAATGGTGCAGGCTACTTGTTGGTACCTTGTAAAACTACAGCAGGACACAAAACTTTTTTCTTACAAAGTTATGAAATAGCCTTCCAATGAATGTTTCAGGACTCAGACACAGCGTCAGTGTTAACGTTTAGGCTGAAAAATGACCTATTTACCCAAGCTCATTGTGAATAGATTTGTCTTGGGTAAAGGTGCAGGTCTTGGGGATGCATAGAGTTGTTTTAAGAACTGGTATATTTGAATGCTGTCTTCCCCCACTCTCACTGATCACTCATGTCTGTTGATGGTGAAGATGTTGGTTCTCATTGGGCCCTCATGTCTGTGTTTCCTTCTGGCTTTCCTTTTTAGTTATGCTGTCATAGTTAGTCCTGCCTTAGTCCCTGCTCACACAAAATATCCATTGACCTTTTCCGTTATGACCTTTACCTACAGTAACTGTTCTCTCGCTCTCTGTCAATCTACAGTACACATGCCACTCCTCAGTTACCAGTGATCCCAACCTCTTGTGTCCGACACATCCTGGTGACCTGCTTCTGTTTGGAAATCTTGTTCGCATGACCTCACTGCTAAAAACGACCTGGGCTGTATGTTTGGGATGCATGTTGTGACTCGGGTTGGTTCCACTTGACCATAAAGATGATCTTGGAGTCATTTTGTTCAGGATGTTTTTCTCTGATGGCTTGTGATACAGTTGTTCAATAGTTTAGGACTAAAATTTCTCATAGCGCACACCATGACTGACCAATCAGTTGTTGCTTTATCTATCTGATATCACCCAAATGAAAATGGGTTTCCTGTTGAGTCTCATTCCTTTCAAGGTTTTTTCCTGTCATCTCAGAGAATTCTTCCTTCCACCAATGACCAGGGACAAACTGTTTTTTTTTTTTTTTTAAACACCCATTTCCTTATAAATACTATATATATATATATATATATATATATATATATATATATATATATATATATATATATATATATAGTAGGAAAGTTTCCTCTTATCACTATAATCATAATAATCTTATCACTATAATCATATATAATATTATCACCACTTTGCCTTCCTCACTACCCTGCTAAATTTCTAGGACACAGCCTTGCATTTCTCCAAAATCCCAATGGTGAGCTCTGTGTTAGAGGTAGTAATATATTCATATCACAGTTCAAATTTCCATAATTTTCTTTTGATTGTGTAAAGCTGCTTTGCGACAACTGTTAAAAGCACTATACAAATAAAAATGAATTGAAATGAATATGGTCCTGCTTGGGAAATGTTATGATTGTGCTTTTATTGGATAGCATTGTCCACCAGTTACCTGATAAATGACCCATGACCTATTCCGTAAACATGCAAATGTCATCAGAGCTACACAAGAACATGTCTGAGTCTGTCTTGCAGATGGTCATACAGAGTGGCGACTGGTTGGTCTCATCAGCATTTGACCTAGCCTGCTTTGTTGCAGATAATGTGTTGGTGAAAGTTCATCCTGATTTTGTTGTTGAGCAAGAGCCTCATAAAGTTCACCTTAGCCAGTGTACAGCTGAGGTGGAATATAAATGGTGCTGATTATGCTTAATGTAATTTCCAGGGAATGGTAAAAAGGGCAACTTTAAATGGTCAGAAGCTTCAGGTTGAGTGTGTGGGAGCATGCTCTGTAAATGGATCTGTTGCACCAGCTGCTGTTTTACCATCATACACACACTGTATGTTTGGGATGCATGTTGTGACTGGGGATGGTTCCACTTGCCCATGAAGATGATATTGGACTCATTTTGTTCAGGGAGTTTTTCTCTGATGGCTTGTTATACAGTCGTTCAATAGTTTAGGACTAAAATTCCTCATAGCGAACTAATGTTCTTTATGTTTTCTGAAGATGAAGACAGCATGCAGTTACAGACTTAAAGAGAACTTTATATCATGAAGCAATCACACAATGAATTGCACACTAGGTTTAGTATCAATTAATTTAATTTTGTAAAATGTTTATTGGTGTCAATGAAATATTGAACAAAATAGTGAGAACAAATAAAAATTAAAATAATGAAATAGTGAACAAGTTCTGTAATTTTAATGTGAAAACAAATGAGAAATACCTGTAGATCAAAATCAATACAACATTTCCCCATCATAGAGCAGGCTAATGAAAAGCCAAGACGGCTGATTATTGCTTAATCATTTCTTATTTTTTGTTTCATGTTGTATTAAAAGAAAAAAAGAAAGAAAGCTGTATGAACTCTGTATTTTATGATTGGTTGAAAAGTAGATTTACTTAGTAATTCAATTTAAAAAGTGAAACTTGTATAATATAGATTCATTACATACAGACTGATATATTTCAAGTGTTAATGTTATTTCAAGTGTTTATTTATTATGGCTTACAGCTAATATATTAAGCAAATACAAGCTCAGGTGAACAATATATAACCCTTTTCAATGTCATTATTTATTTAACAAAAAAGAAGCCAAAAAGAAGAAACGTGTGGGCAATTCTACGTACTCCCTATGTTTTAATAAATCCAAATTTAGCAGCAATAACTTGAAGATAAACCTAAAGAACTTAAATTAGTCCCTCACACAGGGACAATCTTATCATTTTGATTCATACACATTGCATACAAACTTACTTCTTTTGATTGTGTAAAGCTGCTTTGCGACAATGTCAATTGTTAAAAGCGCTATATAAATAAAATTGACTTGACTTGACATTGTTGTGGAGGATTTTGTTTTGTTTGTTTTTGGTCCCAACACAACATTTCAGTTTGATTGAGGTCTGGACATTCATTAGGCCATTCCAAAACCTTGATTGTTTTTTTTAGACATCCTGATGTACATTTACTAGTGTACTTTGTATCATTGTCTTATTGCAGTGACCAAATGTTGAAGCTGGACTCACATTTGCCTCTAGAATACTCTTGTATATAGAGTTTTTCATGGTTAACTCAATGAATGGGAGCAGTAAGGGGGTACTTAGTATTACCCACATGCATTAAATACTGTAAATAATGGCAGTGAAAAAGTTTATATGTTGTGTTTCGTCTACAATTAGATGACTTATGTTTTTACACAAAAAAAATATGGAATTAAAAGAGGGGGTAGTAAGCTTGGAGTATGAAAGTAGATACTGTAAGGGGCTTTATTTGTCTCACACTCGTTACAGCACAGGTGACATTTTCTCCACGTATCCCAGCTTGGGAAGCCATGATAATGGCACCCCTGGAGCAGATGTGGTTCAGGGCCCAACAGTGGTGCTAGGGATTGATCCGGCAAACTTCTGAGCAATAACCCAGGAGCATTAACCCACTTACTGTAGATACTACTGCAAACAATCCAAAAAAAGCCACTGAAATACATTATATTAAACACCACAACTAATTTTTTCAATGTACTATTGAAGATTCGAAAATTTCTAAAGTGTATTTTGTTCACGATTCTTTGTTCAAGATTTCTTAATACATCAGAACTGATATTAATTTGAAAATGTGATTTACTCTTTCTGTGCATTGCGGTGTGTGTTTCTGAGACCAAAAAACTACTGATCTCAGATGACTCTCCAAGGCAAAAAAGTTGAGTCGTATTAGGTCTCAACTTATTTATATCTTTTACTGCTCATTTAAAAGCCATCTTGGGTTTGAAATAAAACGATCTGAAGGAAAATTCCTCTGGATCCCTACCTTTCGGTCACCCTGTGTGTGTATGTGCGTTTATTATCATTATAATGCTTCTAGCCAGTAACTAGCCTTTACTAGAGGTTTCATAACTGACTAAATCAAGTTTTGCTAAAGTTGTGCTGAGTTTAAAGTTTGGCAGCCGTTTGTCTGAGCTGATCCCTGAGCTCCATTAGGGCGATGGAAGACAGATGAACCTCGTCAGGACCATCAGCTAGACGCAGAGTCCGTACATATGAATACCTACACACAAACACATACAGTACAGTACACTTAATGTATAGCTGTCACATTTGAACTGTACATCTGAAACCACCACACCATTTACCCACACGATACAGAAATTGTACCAAAATAACTGCATACAGTATATTACAACTTTTAAAACTTGAAGAGGAATGGGTTAATCCTTTTAGTAAAATTATTTTCATAAGACATTTGTTATTAATGAAATTCCTTATATTTTATATATATATTTTCCTCATGTTTTTGAGCATGTGTAAATGTATTAGAAAACTAACTAATGTAAAACTTGCTCTAGTTCCTTTATGTGCTATGCTCAAAGTCCATAATCCCCTGATTACAATGCAGATCTCTTTTTAGTGCTTTTATTTAGACTGAGATTTTTTTCACTGACAACATATTCACTGATGAATATTGTAAAGCAATTCTCTAAGTGGCTCGGAAGAGGGCACCTGCTAAATGTCATAATTGTGAAGTTGAGAAGCCATAAACAATATATGAAACAAAAACTGACAAATTTACTGACTTAAATATTGTGTTGCAGTTTTTGCTAGCCTAACACTGAACATAACTAAAGATTCACAACTACAGTGGAACCTTGGATTACAAGCATAATTCGGGAAGCGGGCTCGTATTCCAAAAACACTCGTAAACCAAATAGACTTTTCCCATAAGAAATAATGAAAACTCAAATTATTCGTTCTACAGCCCAAAACAATAAATACATAAATAATTAATACAACATATAAAGTAAAAATAAAACAAATTAACCTGCACTTAACATTAAAAAAAAAGTTAAAATAAATTCAGACAGTTAAGTGTTTCCGTTTGTGCGCGCAGGTGCCGTGTATTTGTATGTGTGTGTACTCGGCGCTCGTAAACTAATACTTGCTCGGTTTACGATTAAAAATTTATTTAAAATCTTTGCTCGGTTTGCGGAACACTCGTAAACCACGCTATTCACAATCCGAGGTTCCACTGTATTTTGAAAAATAAATAAAATAAATAAAATTGGACATCACTACTGATAGTTGAGCCACTAGCTATCCTATAATGCAGCTAGTGTTAGTGTTAATTTTTCATGCGAGACATGTCAACATTAAAAAAAAAATATTTTTTTTTAAAAAAAAAATTTTTATTTAATATTTTGCTTTACATTAGTAAATTGTGAAGCATTAAATAAATAAAGCATTATAAAGATGGTACTTGTAAACCCCTTGTAAACCTTACCATGACCCATAAAATAGATATAGTTAAAATCTTCCTACTCACATGTGTGCAAGGGGGAAGTCTTCAGATACCCCTGCACCTCCATGGACCTGAATGGCACAGTCCACCACCTTACAAGCCATCCTGCCAGCTGCTACCTTTATCATCCCAATCTACAAGAGATACAGTAACAGTAAGTAACACACACAGTCATGGGTGCACACACAGCCGCACATGCGTGATTTTAAAGGAACAGTTCTCCCCTTCCCAAGAGCATGTTTGGTGTCTACAGTTTGCCTTGATTTGTACTGCAAGGCTAACAGACGTACAAGTTAGGGAATCTTAGAACTGCAAAGTTATCCAAGTGCAAACTCAGTACCACACAGGCTGCTCAAACCATGGTGAGCAGTTCAGTAGCTCAAACAGACCCACTGTAGTGTGGTCTGGTGCTATATAACACACAATGCCTATGGAGGGTTTCCTACATTTTGTTATGTTTCTCCACCCAAAGGAATTCAAACCCTTCAACAAACAATACTTCATAATGACAAAATATTTACAGGTGATTGGAGTGTTCTGTTAATTTATAAAAAACATAGAAATTCAATATTACATTTACACACATATTCAGACCCATCACTTTATTCTTGGTTAATGCACCTTTGACAGCAAAGACAGCCTCAAATGCAGACATGTTCTAGTGGATTCAGGTCCAGACTTTGGCTGTGCATCAACTTCAACCAGGTAGAGCTTGAATGATTCTGCCAAGACTTGCCCAAAAGAAAGGTGCACCAAGCTTACAGCCTAATTCACAATCAGATTTGAGGCTGTCTTCACTGTCAACTGGTGCATTAAGTGATGGGTCTGAATATGTACTGTATGTAAATGTTATATTTAATTTGTATGTTTTTGTAAATATAAAACACACTTGTGTTTTCTTGGCAGTATGCATTTGGCCATTGTCTCTGTAATGGTGTGCTGACAGTCAGCACACTCTGCTGTCTCAGCCTGCCTCACACCACCTGAGGTTCGAACCCTGGACCTGCACATTCACCTGGGCGCCTACAAATCCGCATCGCTTTTAATGAGCATAATTTACCGAAGACTGCCTTTATCTGAACTGGTTTAAGTGAGATTAATAAACTGTTTGTAATTGTGACATCTGGTTCCCATGTTTTCCTTTAGCGAGTCAGGCACATTACATCTTGTTGAGATGTAAAAGGTCATGCCCACCTGAGATCCTGAGCACTTATGAAAAGATTTACACTCAAGATATCTTTGTATTTTCAGCATCCATTTTCCCTCAATTCTGGTCAATCTTTGTTTTATCAGACCTAAATATTTTGTTTCTCCTGGTCTGACAGTCCTGCATGAGCTTTTTAGCAAACTCCCAGTGGACTAGATGGGAGGAATGGGAAAATGGGGGAAAAAAAGGCTTCTGTCTGGTTCTTACAGAGGCCTTACTGGTGGAGTGCTGCAGTAATGCTTATCATTTAGTAAGGCCCTCCCATCTCTGAGAGCTCAAGTGCAAGTCTCATAATAAAAGGTAGGAATACTTAAATAAATTGGATATTTTAGCCTTTATACTTACATTGGCATTGTGGAGTATTGGTGTAGAATGATGAGGAAATTATATGAATCTACTGTATTTTAAGATGAGTGTGAAAGATGACAAAATGTGGAAATCTTAAAAGGGTCTGAAAACATTCCATGGGCACTGTATCTAAAAAAATAAGCAACAGAGGGCTTCCAACAAGTATAAAAGAAAAATTATAACAATTTGCTCTGGTATGAGGTTTCGTATTACTCTATCACCCCTATCAATCATATTAATGCCAACCAATCAAGGGTGTCTGTTAATTCATGCAAAAGAGGAGAGAAGTTAGTCTGCCTTGGTTTCATTTAAGCTTCTTTCATTTCCTCACTCAATCATCGTCTATACCGCTTAATTTTGTATTCAGGGTCGCAGGGGGCCTGAAGCCTATCCCAGGAGACTTAGGGCATGAAGCGGGGTACACACTGGGGTGCCAATCCATCGCAGGGCGCACACATATACATACTGTACATAGACACCAACACTCAGTCACACACTACCGGCAATGCCAATGAATCTAACCTACATGTCTTTGGACCGTGGGAGGAAACCAGAGTACCCAGAGAAAATTCACCAAGCACAGGGAGAACATGCAAACTCCATGCACCCAGAGACGGGAATCGAGTCTGGCCGGGAATCCAACCCGCACCCAGGTGGTGCAAGGTGACAGTGCTAACCACTACACCACCGTGCCTTTTTCATTTAGATTAATAACTAATTTCAAATTATGTTAAGATAAATCATCTTAGATTGTATTCCACCTTAAATATGTTATAGCAACCTACAATAATCAAGTAAAGTAATAAGCAGGGCAAATGCTTGTAATACAGAAGTAGTTTTTTTGCGTAAGAGTATTGAATTAGCAGATTTTAATTTTTATCCCTCTCTCCATTGCTCCAAATATATGCAACTGTGCATTCACATTCAATGTTTTAAATACAAATTATTTAGATATGGTTCCTGGTCTATTAAATAACGTCATCAATCCATTCATTTGTTTAACTTTATTTGTGCTTTGGGTCATGGCTGAAAACAGCTTTTATATATATATATATATATATATATATATATATATATATATATATATATGAAAATATATATTTTTTAAAAAAGCTGAAAACAGCTTTTTTTCATGGCTATAAACAGCTTTTTTTTTGCGCCCTGACAGGTTGGTATTGAAGCTTTAAAGGATTTCCTTCATTTTGACTAGTGCAAGTATGAATGCTAAAATAAATTATGAACTACTGTAGGTGATCAAAATTTGATGTTTAATCTAAACAAGGCCATGGGCTGTTGTCAGTGCTGGGAGTTGAAGTTCTGGCTTCAGTTTGGTCATGTTCTGCAGCCACCTCTCCTTCTGATTTCAAACACTGGCATAGTGGGAAGACAAACGATTTTGTATCGCCAATTAAGTGTAATTGTTTGTAGGTGGCAATATTTCTGCTTTTGTATCAGTTCCCAAAAGAAAAACTAATTGTTTGTAATATGCCAAATTAAATCTGACCATATGAAATGTAATATTTTACATAAAAATGTATTTTAATAGAAATACATTTTTTATAAAAAGTAAGATTTTCATAAACATTTAAAATGTAACATATTTTAATGTTATATTTTACATAATATTTTGTAGGTCCCCCATTGTGCAGCCAAAACAGCTCTGATTTTTTGAGGAATGAACTCAACACAAGATATCTGGGGTGTGCAGTGGTATTTGGAGCCAACTGATGCTTTAATTTTTGTTATGATTTGGGGCCTCTATGGATTGGAGTTACACTCAGCATATTTTACAAAACCTCAATCAAATTAAGATCTGTAGAGATTGGAGGTCAACAGCTTGAACTTTTTGTCATGCTACTCAAACCACTCTTGAACAATTTTTGCAATGTGCCACATTATCCTGCTGAGAGTGCCACTGTCATTAGGAACAATCACTGCCGTGAAGGGGTGTTCTTGGTAGTACAGTTCAAAGTAACAACCACATGAATGCCAGCACCCAATATTTCCCAGCAGAAAATTGTTCAATACATTATTCTGCTCTCTACTGCCTCTGTTGCCTTGGCTATTCATCCCATAGTGTAACCTGGGGCCATTTTTCCCCATGTACCTGTAAGTGACACATGCACACCTGGATGTTCACATTATTTAAAAGAATTCGTCAGACTTTCGTCCAATACTTCTCATAGAGGCAGCATTAACTTGCTCAGCAGTTTGTGCAACAGTCACTCATCTCTGTGATGGAACTAAATGGGCCAACCTTCACTCCCCATGCACATTAATGAGCCTTTACATCCATGACCCTCTTGTCATAATGCATTGACTGTGGTACTGTAGTGTGGTAATGAATATATCTACTGTAAGAGTGAGTGTGTGTTACCTGTTTCCTTGCAGCCTTGTTCCCCTTTGTGTCCAGCATATAAGCTGCATGGAGAGCCAGTAGGCGCACCTGCTCAATAGCAATGCGACACTCTGCTATCCAATGAGCCACCACCTCCTATGGTCCAAATGTAATCACAATCAACATTTACTTATGAGGCAGAGATACACAAAGAAGAAAACAGAAAAGATCAAATACAAACAAAATTATTATTACACTCAGCTGTAGGGATCAGTAATTACCAACTAGTGACAATTCTGACAACTAATTATTAAAACAAGCCATAAACTCCGTGTCACATGAACATTGGCCAGATTTGTAACTATGATTTAAAATCACAGAAAAGTGTTAATCTCCTATTTGACACTTGTATTATAATTATAATAATCAATTGTTATTTTTGTTGTTGGTAATATTATTATTATTATTTAAATATGGAGAGTTATATGGTTCAAATGGGATATACTTTATTCCATTCATCAATCTAAGAACCTCTGTAGTTCAACCAGGGACTGTGGAGGCCAATGGATGACCATTGTATTTATTCCAATTTTGTATAACCGTGGTAGAATGGTCTGCATGTCTTTGGACTGTGGGAGGAACCCAGTTAACCTGGAGAGAACCCACCAAGCAATGGGAGAACATGCAAACCCACCAAGCACTGGGAGAATGTGCACACAGATGTGACACCATATACTTTATTATTGCTAATAAAATGTACTTCATAAAATAAATGTTATGTTAAACATAATATGTGACCTATAGTAGGAAAGTGAATCTGTTAAAAAATTATTTATGTGAAAGAAAATAGAACAAGCATTGTAAGATTTTTTTTTTCCTGAGCTTGAGTTATGACATATTTAATTAATTTTTTAATGTTCTCTGTGTATATTCATAGCCCCCTCCAGGCCTACCACTTTTATGCCTATAGAAACAAGCATACATGTTGGTACAGTCTTTTCCCAAAGGTGCTTCTGCTACCAGCTCTTTGGCACAGGAGCTCCAATGCATGCTCTGAAAGTCCAATTGCCCTCATGCAGTGGTGCAGTCTACCTGGGCCCAGCCGACCCTGAGCTATTTCAAACCCCCGACCCTCACCTGCACAGAACAAAGCTGAAAGTTACAAACACTACCAAAACATCTCCAAACTGAGGGGTCCTTTAATACATGCTCATAAATGACAGCAAACACATTTTAATGAATAATGCCTTGCAAAAGTATTCAACATCCTCAAAATTCATTGTATTTGGCTAGACTACCTTCATCATTTTTATAACCACTCCTGAATTGCTTTGGTCTTGTGTTTGCGATCTCGGTCTTTGAAAGGTGATGTTTCTTCCAAGTTGTATTTTTTTTTTAATTCTCTGAACTGGTTTTCTTGTAATATCCCCCTGTATTTTGGACCATCATGACCATGCTCCATAGTATGATGCTGCCCTCACCATATTTCACTGTCAGTATGATGTTAATTGAGGTATGACCTGCATTAGACTTGAAACACACAAAACACTTTAAAACTTACCCAAGTACAATATGTTTTGATCTTCTTTTGACCAAAATAACATAGTCCCTTCACAGGGTTACTATTGTGCTTTCTTTTTTTTTATTTGTTTGTGGTTCTTATTGAGCAATGGTTGGTTTCTAGCCACCCACATTTGCAGTTCACAAATATGGAGCTCTTAATCTCAACCACTGTACATTGTAACTCCTTCAGAATAGCTATTGACCTCATTGTGGCTAAGTCTAGGTAGTACTTGGATGTTTTGATGCAGCTTGCATTTACTCATTATTGATTATTTTGATATTTTGCTGGGATGCTGAACCTCTTACATATAATTTAAGACCATGTTTCTAAGTTGTTAAACTTTTTTATCCCATCATTAAAATCCTTTTAATACTTAATTATTACTTATTGTAATATAATAAATTTTTACGGCTTTCCTTAGTATCCATAGTAACAGTTAAATTGCAGTGGATTAGATCAAAAACTTTCCAGCTATGTGCCATTTCTCAGTGCCAACTTATATGTACCAACTTTATCAGGACTGACTGGAATCTGGGGGGGCTGAATACATTTATCAGGCAGCATTTCTTTAGTTTCTGAGGTTGAATATTTGCTGCCTTACCCAGAAGAATGTTGGATGCAGGAACATGTACATTTTCAAAGTGTATCTCAAAATGGCCACCATGCCATGCATCTGCAAATATGAAAGAGAAAGAAGATACTGTAAACATCACACACGCTGATGTACACAAATTACCTAAATCTTACTCAAACTTAATCAAACAACTCGTCATCTTACTGTACACAGCAAGGAGTTCCATGAATAAATGATTTAAATCTGATTAAATCCATGATTTGCTAGAAGTAAGTTCGCACCAGAGTTAATCATAGTACATACAACTGTACCATGCCTGGGTATGACCCCCCTCCCTCTGCTGGCCATCATTCACATTGTAACCTAGTACTAACCAAGTACACAAATATACTTTTGTGACTACACTCTTCAACAAGGCAGGTAGCAGTGCGCAACCAAGTTTGTGATCTGTGAATAAATGTAAAGGAAAAAAAGATACTTTGCCTCATATTATTAGGCATAGCTTGGGGAGGATGTTAACCCTGTTGCCTTCCTTCTCACTTTATCTGATATGATCTCATATATAATCTCAGTGAAGGCACCCAAAAAAATAAAACGCCCCACTTCAGTGTCTTTGGCAGGATTAGGTGTCATTCCTGATTTAAACCATGCCTGAGCATCCCCTACCAAGATCTTTTTAAGCATCATTTTATATTGAGCCGAGTACAGTACATCGATCTGAGCCTGAACACGGTAGCAAGTGTTTACACTATTCAAACTTACAGTACCACACTTTGGGATCAATTGCATTGTAATGCACTGTCCCCCCCTGTCCCTATTGTGAAAGAATTCTTAATCCTTTTACCCTTTTACATCTATAATATAGAGTGTATATAAAATGTGTGTATATTAAAGTGTTTTTAATAAAAGGAATTTCATTGAAATAACCTAAATATCATTTCCTCAATGTAAAGATAACTTTAATGTTAAAAAATTGCATACTTACTTACAGTTTTATTATGTAAAAATATTTATGTATAACAAATAGAATGGTTATAAAATACAGAAAACAGAAATTGTTATAAAATGAATGTGGATTAACACTGGAGCTTACCATCTTGTCCAAACACAGTAAGAGGTCGGATTTTCTTCACGCCAGGTGTGTTCATTGGAACCAAAACCATACTGTGCTGACCATGCCTAATACACACAGGCACACACAGGCACACACAGGCACACACAGGCACACACAGGCACACACACACACACACACACACACACACACACACACACACACACACACACACACACACACACACACACACACACACTTGCATAATTAGACCTAATTAATGCAGTGCATAAAATTAAACAAACTCTAACCTTAACCTCAGCAGTCAACTTTTAATACAAAGAATATTTTGCTTTTAAAACATTTGTCCCTGTGGGGTACAGCCAAATGTCCCCAGAAGGTCAAAACACTTATCCTTGTGGAGACACCTGATTCCTGATTTAAAAATGTAAATAGCATGCACACAAATGCATGATCTTAATATTTAATTTTTAAAAATATTTTTATATTATTATTTAAGCAATATCATACGAGAATTAACAAATGCTGCAAAAGCTCAAACACTGTGGATATTATTATTTAAACTACATCATACAATAATTAGTGCGGATGTGCTTGAATATCAACAGGGCATTGCGTGCAAAGGGCATCACAGCTGGACTATAACTGTGATTTTGCTTTTTTATAACGGTTCCATAAACATATTTTATTATCGACAGATTATGATTTGTTGGTTTATTTACCCAGCTATTTTGTTCCACCAACATATATCATTCCATGACTGACAAAGTTGGAAGTTAACCGAGTACATTTACAGTACCTTGTCACTGTACTTAAGTACATATTTCACTCATCTGTAATTTACTTTGTTCAGTAGAGGATATTTTACTCTGATACATCATAAAGAAATAATCTGTACTCTTATTTGAGTATTAACCACAATGTTACAGCATTTGCAGCAGGAATTTTGCCACCAGCATGTTTACAATCAGGAAAAAAGGGCTAAAGTTAAGATAAGGGCTAAAGAAAAAGCCTACTGTAAGCTAATATAAGCTGTGTAAATGTGAGTACTTTTACACTTTCACTCAAGTAGACATGTAAATGTGGACTTCTCCTTTTAACTGGATACTATTTGCCCTAGAGAGTCTCTACTATTACTCAAATGCAGGATTTGTGTACTTTGCCCACAACTGGCAACAGAGGACTAGTGTAATTAACAGGAGTAAAAAAAAGTTTTAAATTCCTACTAATACTACGTAGCCTACCAGTCCTACCAGTACTTTATTGCTGAAAGTGCTTCAGGTAATAAAGATTTTTCAGAACGACATCAGCTGTACTTATACAGCCAGTGTCATTACACATTTTATTTTCCTAAAGCAGACAGAACTTGGACTTTTAATAAAAGACTAGGACAATTAAATGTAGTAAATAGTTATAACATTGCCATATAACTATTTACTACATTTAATTGTCCTAGTCTTTTATTAAAAGTCCAAGTTCTGTCTGCTTTAGGAAAATAAAATGTGTAATGACACTGGCTGTATAAGTACAGCTGATGTCGTTCTGTTAAGGGCAACAAATGTATGCCATGTAAGAAATCAACACATATTCCTTCATCCATCTTCATGACATTTCTTTTTCACTTTCTTCTGTTGCTGGGTGGAGATGTTATTCCTCCTAATTTAGACAACACCCTTTCCCATTCTCCCACCCTTAACAACACCCTTTAACAAAAACAAAACAAAAACTCCATACTCCTTTAACAGTTACCCACAAACAAATCACAAACAGTACACACCCTTTGCATGTGCCATGTTTTATGTTACCATGTGATATTGCAGGGTCCAATAAAAGAGAGCAGGAGAAACTGAAAACCCTTTCACATATGTACAGTATGGCCAGGCCAGAGACGTTATTCAGTTCTGAAATTATATATTGGCACATTAGCCCCCTGACATATCACCTAAACTCATTTTACTCACTTATAGTACATTATTTAGTAATTATTACAAGTCACTCCATGATTAGTGATGTTAAAATTCCATATTTAGTAAAATCATGTAGTTCTGGAACCAACTAATTTTGTAGTAATAATAGTTATAGATCACTTCAATAGTACCAGTTATTGGGTCTATGATTTACAACATGATTTAGTAAACACTTCAATTATCTTGTTAATGTTCACCTCCTTTTCAACAAGTCACAACAAGGCCACTATCATCCACTGCATAAGCTCTGGCTAAAGGGTCGCTACTATCTCCATCTCCCAAAAAAGCCGGCTAATACAAGGGAATGTCATCATGCTGTCCACTCATATTGTCACAGTCTAACCAACTATGTTCTAACCAACTTCATCTAGTTACAGTCTGACTCCTTTCCAAATCTTCTTCATCTCCCTACAACTTTCTCAATCTTCCTTTCCCACACCCCTATTCACCTTCAGTAATTCCCACTTCAGCTTTAAAAGGATGCGGAATCAGATGCTTCCTTGATGGATTATTTTCCAGTCTTGTGATTTTCCTTGCCTAGTGTTTTAGCTAAGACTTCTGGTTGCTGATTAGCCTTCTGATATCTGGACAAAGAGACTCACGTTTGTGCTTCATAAACTGTTTGCTGAACTCTGGTCTTGAAGTCAATGTTTTCGACATGCTTCTGATTTCAGGACAAAGAGACTTAGTTCATCGCTCAGGGATGTTTGCTTGGCCATTTTTTATATTGATTGTGATTTTTGAACCAAAAGACAAAAGACTGAACATTGCTTATGGATCTTCCCTGGTGGCTCTTGCATTTTAAAGTTTTCAACAAGATTTCAATTTCTGAACAAAGGGACTTTGACCGTTGTTCACAGATATTTCCTGGCTGCTTTTGAATGTAAGGTTTTCAACAAGCTTCCAATTTCCAGAGAAAGGTGCTTTAATCAACCTTCATGGGATTTGCCTGCCTGTTTTTGGGTTAAAAGATTTTTTAAATGTGATTTACATGATCAAAGGCTTTTATATTCCTTGCATAACCTGTGTCTTTTCCCTCAAAAAAGACACATACAGTATGTGAGACTTACAGTATATGTGCTGAGTGAGTTAGATTAGTATTAATCCAGAAGCTTATACAATTGACCAGGCAGCAATTTAAATTCTATATAATGTTAAATATCAATGATAAGCATTTTTTGCATATATCTCAGATAATTAACACTGGTTTTACAATTCTAAACATTTCATGAGACATGAATTTCTTTTTGCCACCTGTTTTGTTCGCATCATAAGTGGTGTTATAACAACTGATTAGATAATGATTAATTTCAGCTTTCGTTAACAATGGTCATTATCGCAAAGCAGCTTCATAGAATCAACAGAAAATTATGATGATTATGAAAAAATTAACAGATTGTCACTGATGATCAAGCCGAGGGCGACGAGGGCCAAGAGTATCAGAGTTCAGTGGGTCAAATGATTAAATACAGTACTGGGCAAAAACACCCCTTGAACCATCCCTCATTTCTTAATAGTTTGCTTTAAAGAGCCAGACAGTATTTTTATGCAGGCTTTTTTAGGCTCTCATTTTTTGCCAATTGTCTGGGCTCTCAATTTTATTCCAGTCCCTGTATCTGACCAGTTTCAGTGGACTTTCTTTGTTTGTTTATATTTTAAGTTACACAGTGACCTATGAATCATTCAAGCATAAAAAAACATAAGAGAATCAGTACAGATGTTGACCGATGATCAGACTGGTGATTAGTATACTGGTGACGCTGAATAGATTGGGATAGGTAATAGGACAAACAGGTTTCTGCTGAGATACATAAACAACCAATGTCACGAAAAAATCTAAGTAATTTTTAAAAATTTCATCTACATAATTTAATTAACTAAGAAAATGCGAGGTGGCTCTACGCAGTACTGTAGACACATGCAAAAATAGTATTTTATGTAACTGTTTTGCTAAAAAAAAGATTTGGGTTGGTTAACAAGGACAGGGAGTCAAATTCAGGATTTTTTTCCATATAAAAAAATTATCATGGACTAACTGACATCACTAAAAAAGTAAAAAATTGTAAAGTCTTTCACAGAAGCCTTTTTTTTCTCTTATGCTTCTGACGATGTGTTGCTGTTCACAAGTTAGAATAACGTTTGAAAAGCATTGTGCACTGACCCAACAAAATTTCGTTAGCCTTTTATTTTCAAACATAATATTATGCAAAATATTAAAATACCCAACAAATTCCATATAATGTTGTTGTTTACTTGTGGGTGTGTGCAGTGATTCACATTGTGTCAAAAATACATTGGTGGTAAAACACAGAATTAAGCCAACAGACCTTGTTGATCTGTCTTTCTATGTCAACTTGGTTGGGTTTTGAATATTACCAACACAACTACTTGCAGACACACCCAGAAACATGTGCATACGCATATCAAATTCCTAACTATCAGCACTGTCCAAATGTACATCTCTGTGTGCATCCCTCAACCTATCTATGTATTATGATGTAGATGATACCTGCTGATACTGTCAGACTCCTTGCTCTTGCACATCACTATAGCGATCTTGCACTTTGGGTTGCCAGCACCTAGAGATAAAAAATTATATCTTGAAAAAAACGTCATTTGTTTTGAGAAACAATATATTTATAATATACACTCATGTTCAAAAGTTAGTACCCACCTTTTAATTCTATGTGTTTTTGTGTAAAAACAATCATCTAGTCATACCAGGTCGTAGTATAAGGCAAAGATTAAAGCCAAAAAGGAAAAAAAAAAATGCAGGCAATACCCCCTTACTGCTTCTACAGTATTACAGATTAAAGGTCTTAAATCTTGGTGCAGCCAGGAGCTAATCATGAGTACTTGATTAATTGATGTGGACTGAAAAGAATATGGAAGCATACGTGAGGTTAGCAAAACTATGTCTGAGGAAAGGACAACGCGTCTGGAATAATGTCCGATGGGTACCTGTGCACCTCGAAGTACAGATGTTACTCAACCGAAATTACACTTCTACTGTTGCAGCACCCGGTGGCGACATTAGGGTTTTGCGTTTGCTGGCTTTACGTCGCTAAGTGGCGCTATAACCATACAGTAGGCTGAGGCATCAGACCTTAGTTCATTCTCTTTTCCTTGAGATTTGCACATGAAAGCAAACAATTTCAAATTAAACATTGTAAGTAAATAAATGCATAATCACCGTCAGCTGAGTTGACCAACAACTAGCTAAAAATTGGTCGAAACTAGGTCTGGCAACAGGACAATGATCAGAAGCACACCAGTAATTTTTTATCCGAATGGCTGAAAAATAAAAGAATGGCCTAGTCAAAGTCCTGTGCTCAACCTCAATCTTAGGCTGGAGCCTAAGAATGCTGTGCATAAAGTACGCAATTTCCCAAATCCTCCCTGAAGTGATGCAATGTTATAATAAAGAATGGGACAAAATTCTTCCACAATGGTGTAAGAGACTGATAAAGTCATCCAGGAAACAAATGCTTCAAGTTATTAAGCTAATGGTGGCTCTAAACAATTGAAACACATTTTTGTTTTTGGATTAATAGGTTATATTTGCCTAATACTAAGACTAGCTACAAGCAGATGATTAAGATGTTTTTACACAAAAACACAGAATTAAAAGAGAGATGCTAATTGGGACAGTCTGATGCCCCCCGCGCAGGGCTTTCTGGCTTTTCCTGTACTTTTTTTTTACTCATCAGCATCTTTGCAAATCAAATCAACAAGATAGATTAAACCCATACCAGACCAATTTTGTTTGTATGTTTGCCCAATTATCACTAAAAAGCTTGATACAGATCACACACTATATGTTCATAGACCTGCTGGAAACATGCATTTGGCACACTGACACACTCTTTCCATAAATACAAAAACAGAAGTGCCCATTAACTGTACTTACTAAAAACACTACAATGGTAATTTATTGGCTATATTACTATAAGATAGAAAAAAAAAACTATAGTAAACTATATTTTAACTATAATAAAATCTGACATAGGACCAATAATAATAGGAGTTTATCAACCTGAATATCACCTGGTCTACACTGCAACGATATGGCAAAAACAGCACTATGTTCACAGAGGCAAACTTCTATCTAAAATACAACACATACACCTAAACCACTAAACAGTGTTTATGACTGAATGGAGAAATTAAATTATGAAATCACACGTACAGTACAGATGCACTCAATTAAAAGGCGTGGGTTTTCTCAATGGGTATACAGCGGAACCTTGGATTACGAGCATAATTTGTTCCGGAAGTGGGCTCGTATTCCAAAACACTCGTAAACCAAATCATCATTTCCCATTAGAAATAATGAAAACTCAAATTATTCGTGGAACGAATAATTTGAAGAAATTACATAAACTCAGTTGACTGGGTCTTTAAAATGATCAAAAATGCCATCATAGCTTTAGAAGCTTCAGATGGGTTAATTGTCATCATTTGAGTCAACTGGATGTGTAGTCAGTGGCTTTTTGTTTGACATCATGGGACAAATCAATATAAATATAACACCTCACTAACAAATGTCTGGTTTATTCTTGTCTGTTCATCCTTGGAAACAATTTCCAAATGGACAAACAATCCATCCATCCATCTAACACCCTCTGTAGTTCAACTAAGGACAGTGAAGGCCTGTGGTGATTACCATTGTATTTATTTCCATTTTACAACTGTGATGGGACCTCCGGTCAACATTCACACACTACGAGCAGTTTTGGAATTCCAATTAGCTGAATCTACATGTCAGTGAACTGTCGGGAGAAGCCGGAGTACCAGAAGGAAACCCACCAAGCATGGGGAGAACATGCAAACACCATGCACACAGACCCCGAGGACCGAACGCAGACCCTGAATTTGCAAGGTGGCAGCTCTAACCACTAAGCCACCATGTCCCCGTACCAACAATACTACTCAAATATAAACACCATAAGACCACACAGTCACCATACTGCTCAAGAACAAGACATGTACTTTGGTATCAAAAGTACAAATCAATCCCAGAACGCAAAAGAACTTATGAGGAAACATATGTATGCACAAATGTATTCATATCCACAACAAAACGAGACCGATATTGACTTAAAATGCTGCTCGGCCAGGAATAAGTCACTGCTCCAAAAACAGGATAGGGTCTGCAGCTGCGCATGGAGACAAAAATTCTACCTTTGCCAACAAATTGTCTGGAGGACCTGAGAAAGCATGTGAGAACAAGGAGGTCTACAAATCTGACTCAATTACACAAGTAAGGAGGAATGGAATCCTTCTAAGAAGCTTGTGGAATGATACCCAAAAACACAAATGATACACAAAAACATAAACTGGTATGTTTACTAAGATTAAATGTCAGGAACTGTGAAAAACTGAGATTAAATCTATTTGGCTAAGGTATAAACTTCTAAAGTAAACAGGTGGAAACTTTTGGTTTTAACTGTAAATGAATTGGATGGGTGTGGTACACTATAGGGTTACAAAGGAGGTGCATTGGTAACTTAGCTCTGTGAGTCAGCCTACTGAAGGAGAGAGAAAAACAGCCAGATAAAAGGAGAGACACTAAGGAACTTGCAAAGTATACAAATTATCTTAAAATGTAAGAAAGCTACACTTATTCTGTGTATATGCAGCTCATTAAAATGCACAGTGGTTTGGGTGCATATAAATAGAATAAACATGGCTATTGCAGAAGAATACCTTCCAGGCTGTTTTTAAACAAACTCAGTTACGAAAGAAAAAAAAAAATCTAAAATAAGGAGGAGGGTAGATGAGATCCACTCTACAAACTATGGCATGAACGTGGAGAATCCTGCTCTCTCATTCTTTCAGTCTCGGAATGCGGGGGCGCACACACACACACAAACACACACACCATTACATAACTGCTATTATTTATTTAGCGTTTCATTCTAAAGTTGGTCTCTCTCGGGCGCTAACATTGAAGGAGTACCAGTGACGGAGCTTCTTTAGGGAGGACACACACACAATCAAGGTAGGACACAGTCTTAGGAATAGATTCTCATATTGTACCATGTTTAAAAATGTCTTTGGCTACATTGTTGCCAGGATTAATAGTAGGTGGATGACCTTTTGTTTGTTGATAACCATGAGCCGAATTATATTTGATTGTAAACTGTATCTTTATATCACACTGTGTAGTCACACTCCTAAACCTGAATCTAAAGTTCAAAATAAAGAAATGTAACTGTTCCTAGCATGTTGAACTAAATATTTTTGTTCTGGTGAAACTATTGTATTTCCTACCAACTCAATGGACAACAATGAAGTGAAACACAAGAAGGATTATTCTGTGACTAGTGTTAAAAATTGGACAACCTTTAACAGTTGTAGTTATGTAGAGGATTTCGTTACATAGGTCTACTTGGTTTAACTTGACATTAAAGGAATAGGACAAAAATATTTTTATTTTCTGTAAGCTAGTTAGTGCTTATTCATGTTTGCAAATTTTCTTTTCACTCATTTCTTATTAGGTATTAGTAATCTTGCTTTAGTAAGTATTAACAGGAGTCATTGTGACAAAGAAATTTACAGAGTAAAAAATATAGAAATACATTAGAAAATGTACTCAAAAAAGAATAGACTATAATTAAAAGTTTGTCCTGGGACTGGTGTAGACTGAAATAAGAACCTGTGGCGTACAATAGTGTATTGGCAGTCGATCATAGTTTGTTAAAACACTGCTTTAAAAATATACTGCCACAAGCAGAAAAGTAGCATGCTCCTGAAATAACAAGGAAATATAAATATATATAAATATGAAATAACAAGGAAATATAAATATTAAAGGTTTTGATTATGATTAAAGAACTGTGTTCATCTGGAATTAAACTCTAAAATACAACACGTTATTTTATGTCTTTCCTATTACTTACTATAAATGCAGAAATTAGCCTGTAGAGTTTGGCCTGTTGAGCTTATTGATCAGTGTAGGTCAGTGAAGGTAATATGCCAATTAACTAAATAGCAGAAAAATGCATTATTAGGTCCATTGTTTTTAAACACCCTGAAACTTTTTTTTTTTCTTTCAGAACATTATGAGCATCCATGGACACTATGATTTTGAAGAGAATTATGATTATCATTACAGTTACAATGACAGCTTAAACCACAGCTACTATGATGATGACTTTGAAGACTACTACACTGTGTGTGACAAATCAGATGTTCGCTTTTTTGCCAGTTTCTTCCTTCCAGTGGTCTATGGCCTAGCGCTTATTGTAGGCCTGGTGGGAAACTCGATGGTTGTTTTTGTCTATCTATCTCTGAAGCGCCGACAGACACTAACAGATGTCCTCATTGTTAACCTGGCCTTTGCGGACCTCCTCCTACTCCTCACCCTACCCTTCTGGGCAGCAGATGCGGTAAACGGCTGGGAGATTGGTGTGGTGGCCTGCAAGATAACCTCAGCCCTCTACACAATCAACTTCAGTTGTAGCATGTTTCTGTTAGCCTACATTAGCGTGGACCGTTACAAAATGCTTGCCTGGGGCTCAAGAAATCACATGAAGCCACCTGGAAACAGACGGGGAAGACAGAGGCTGCTACTGTCCATTCTGATCTGGTTAACAGCATTCATCTTTGGCTTGCCAGATTTTTTCCTCACCACTGTCAAGCAGCACTCATCAGGACACAAATCATGCAGGGCAGTTTACCCACACAATATGGCACAAGCAGCAAAAGCTAGTTTGGAAGTTCTAGAGGTGTTGGTGAGCTTCCTGTTACCCTTCCTGGTAATGATGTACTGCTATTACCATGTGGGAAAGACCCTCAGTCAGACAGCAACAACTGGAATGAGGGAAATACGGAGGTGGAAGGCATTCCAGGTCCTGATAGCTATTGTGGGAGTGTTTCTGTTGACACAGCTGCCATATAACATTGTCAAGCTTATACGAACCCTAGACATCATCTATACATTGGTGACAGACTGTAAGGACAGTAAAGGCCTGGATCGGGCCACCCAAGTCACAGAGAGCTTGGCACTCACACACTGTTGCCTAAATCCTGTCCTATACATCTTTGCTGGCTCGTCCTTCAAGATGCATGTGCTGAAAATTGCTAAGCGCTGTGGACAGACTGGAAGGCACTGCCATCAGAACAGGCAAGTTGCAGTTGAGATGGTGTTAAAACCACAGACCAGCACAAACAGCAACGGATACTCAGAATCAGATGAGGAACATACAAGTACCTTTACCATCTAGCAGAGATGGTGCTAACCAGAGACTAAAGAATGAATTATAGGGTGGGTGAAAATAAACTAGGCAATATTTAATGGCTATAGAACTTATAGCCATAGGAGTCATGATGAAAACATAAATAAACAATAGTAAATAGGATTTCATATTTCTCACTTTGATAGGACAGGCATCGACTGCAAGAGGCAGCACATGCAACGTAAACAAACATGGCCGTTTGGCTGTTCAGGAGCGAGTTAAGATCCAAGCATGATATGAAGTGTGGAATTCCGTTGTTCTTGTGCAGAGATGGTGGGGTACAGTGAAGGAAAGAATGTAAAACTACGTTTAGAGACAAGAAGACATTGTCATGGAAAGCTGTTGACCATAAATGCCTATGTTGAAATGTAAAAATTTCCTTTAATCTTCCTAGGTAATAAAGTACATGTACAATTTGTTTTAATACATTTCTATTAGAAATATTGAATTTATAAAAAATAAATTATGCCTACTTATTTTATTTAGGCATTTAAATAAGGTCCACTATTTAGAAATTTTGAAAATAGAGTGCTGCTGACACAGAATTATATTGTGATTTTCAGATTCTAATAATAATAATAAGAGTTTTTATATAAATTTTTTTCTCTAAATTCTGATTATCTCTATTCATAATAAATCCATCTGAAGTTTAGAGGAAAAAACAGTACATTCTTAGAGCTGAGTAGATGGGTAAGAGCAGCAGGTGTACAGCTTACTAATTTTTCCTGATCTGTACATTTTATTCTGTATGCCATCATAATGAATTAAAAATGAGGCAATCACAAGATGTGGTTAAAGTGTAAATGCAAATCTCATGTGGAGAAATGCTGAGCTCCTACCTTAATATGCTTAGAAAGACTCTTACTGCAGCAGACGTCAGTTACTGCTTGTTTGTGGGTCTTTCCGCCTTCAGTTTTGTCATAGTAAGTGACAAGCATGCTCAATTAGGATGTGGTCAGGAGATGCATTCAAATCATTCCATTTTGTTGCCTTTGTGGTAGAACTATTTCTACTGTGAAATGACATTCTGTCTGTTTTGCAGCATCAGATTAAATGTAATCAAAATGTATAGTTCTATGCACTCTAAAATTGATTGTGATACATCTATCAGCAATCACATCAACAAACATTAATGACCTACTTCCATTGGCAGCCATATTCCCATGGTTGACAGATTATGTGGTACACTGGGGATCATGAACGTTTTGCTTCTTTCTCCACATTTTTTTTGCTTTCCATCACTTTGGGTAAAGTTAATCTTTATCTACTTTATATAAAGTATATTGTACACACAGTATTGTGTATTGCGAGCATAATTCGTTCTGTAAGCATGCTCTCGTCAAACACTCGTAAATCAAAGTTCCCCTTAAGAAATAATGAAAACTCAAATTATTCGTTTAACAACTCAAAAAAATAAATACAGTCTTATGCAAAAGTTTAGGCACCTCTTGACAAATAACAGATTTTGTTTATTTTTTAATTGAAAAGATGTAAACATCTCTTGTAAATGGAAAAAAAGCACAATATTTTCAGCAAATACTGATGCATAGTTACTTCTTATGCCATAAATTGAACACAAATAAAAACATTATTATATAACTTTTCCAAAGTTTGGGCCCCCTAAGAGTTCCAGAGTCTCAGATTCTTTTTGCAAGGTTTCAGACCTTAATCAGCTTGTTAGATCTGATGCATAGCAACAACGGTCATAAGTAAATGCTTTACAAATACTTTCAAACTTCAAACATTGTGCACACACTTGCGGACACTCAATAACCATGGGTTCCTCTAAGCAGCTGTGTTAGACTCTGAAAATCAAAGTACATTTTTTGAAAATTGATGCCCACAATGCAGGAGAAGGCTACAAGAAGATAGCAAAGCATTGTCAGCTTGCAGTTTCCACAGTGAGAAATGTACAGTAATTAAGAGATGGCAGTTCAGGGGAACTGTGGAGGTCAAGATAAGATCTGTTCTGAGAACTGCTCATATGCTGGTCACAAAGACAAATCAAAACCCCTGTTTGATTGCAAAAAAAACCTGCAGGAAGATTTAGCAGATTCAGGAGTGGTGGTGCATCATTCCACTGTTCAGCAATGCTTGCACAGACAAGACCTTCATGGAAAAGTCAGCAGAAGAAATCCTTACCTGCATCCCCATCATAAAATCCAATGTCAGAAGTATGCAACAGAACATCTACAGAAGCCTGATGCGTTTTGGAAACAAGTGCTGTGGACTGATGAAGTTAAAATAGAAATATTTGGCCACAATCAGCAAAGCATGTTTGGAGAAAAAAAGGAGCAGCATTTCATGAAAAGAACACCTTGCCAACTATTAGGCATGGGGGTGGATCTATCATGCTTTGGAGTTTGTGTTGCAGCCAGTGGCACTGGAGATATTGCATGGGTGGAGCAAAGAATGGATTCCACTAAATACCAGCAAATTCTGAAAGCAAACATCACAACATCTGCAAAAAAGCTGAAGCTGAAAAGAGGATGGCTTCTACAACAGGACAATGATCCTAAACATACCTCGAAATCCACTATGGAATATTAAGAGATACAAGGTGAAGGTTTTGGAATGGCAATCACAGTCCCCATTGTTAGTGATGTTTTAAACATCACTGACAATTTGTGGGTAGATCTTAAAAGAGCTGTGTATGCAAGATGGCCAAATAATGTTACAGAACTAGAAGCTTTTTGCAAGGAAGAATGAGAGAAAATCCCAAGTACAAGAATTGAACGACTTTTAGCTGGCTATAAAAAGCATTTACAAGCTGTGATATCTGCCAGAGGAGGTGTTACTAAGTACTGATTATGTAGGGTGCCCAAACTTTTTAACAGTGCCACAATAATATTTTTATTTTCTATCTTAGGTCAATATATGACATAAAAAGTAACTATGCACCAATGTTTGCTGAAAAAGGCCAACTGGCCTCAACACCTAGTGATTTACAAATGTTTGGGCCATTAAAGATTTTCAGACGTGAAGCAGGAAGTTTGATTATGGCTCCAGTATACTGACAAACTTTTTTATAGTATCCAAGCACTAGTAAAATGCTGGGATAAATACATTTGTGTAGGTGATTATCTAATGAAATAAAAGTACTTTTTACTCTCATATCTATGCTGTTATTCTGCACAATAAAAAATTATGATTTTTTTGAATGCCCCTCATATAAGGAGAAAAAAAAGAATTCTTAAAAAATATACAACTTTAAAATGGTATAAAATCGACTATTATGAAAAAATATATACTTCACACCTTAAGATATTAGAAATCACCTGCTAAACCATTTTAGAATCTTTTTAGAAAAATAAAACCCAGTGTCATAGGGTTCTAAGTATTTTAAGACCTTTGGTTACATGTTTTATTTAGTTTTCAGGGAAAATTTTGATTCATACAGTAAATATGGCTTACTAACTCCTCACTGACCAAACCAAAAGGAAATACAGAATAATTGTATATTCTTAAATTATCATCATGAAAAAAATCTTGCCGTGTTTACTTTAGGTATCAAAAATTGGATACTGCTAAACAGTAGCTCGTCTATTAATAATATGGTAGGAAAATAAAACACTTACCACTGCTCCACCACTTCTTGCCATTAATGACATAGTGGTCTTTATCCTTGTGCAGGGTACACTCCATGTTGGTTGCATCACTTGAGGCAATATCTGGCTCTGAAAGAAAAACAGAAATACAGACAGCAAATTAAAATGACAAACAAGTAAGACAGTAACTCCTGACTCCTCTTATATATGATTAAAGAGTTCTTCCAGTTGATTTTGCACAAGTGAGAGTAATTGGTGATTAGAGTGTTCCAAGGTGAACACAGTGTGGTAAATGATGAAACTTGTTCAAGTGAGAACACAGCTACTGAACTGATCACTTTAAAGTTTTGTTTTTCAGATATGCACTCACTGTCCACTTGTACAAGTTTTATTAAGAAAACTTGTACAACTGCATGAGGCATACTTTTTGATCAATACATTTCCATGGCTCTTCCAGGACTTCTCCAGGACTTCAAAACTGAACAGGATTTTTCAAAACTGAAGTTACACTCAATGAAGAAAATGTAACTAATGTGTTATGTGATCATCATTGAATGACACCATAACAAGCATGTACCCTGTGTAGAGAAGAAACCTACAGTATTATGATGTTTCAGTCATTCTTAGGAAGTGGATGTAACTTTCATTGCATATACAGTAAATGTTACCACTATTTACACTACTGTGCTTGTGCCACCTCATTAGGTCTTAAAAAACCCCTCATGTTGAGTTGTATTAAGTTGCACATATTAAAGAAATTGGACTTGACAAAATATTTGCCAAAAATGAGAGCGAAAAAAGTACTTCAGGATACTATTTAAGTAGTAACAAAAAACAAAAAGGTTTATTGTTTCTGATAATGTATGTAGGACTAATTGTCAACCAATTTTTTTATGTCCTACTTACAGTTCTTCCCAAACTTTAAAACATATTTTCAGCAACGTTCTCAACTTCTCAAAAGTAACATAAATAGTTAAATACTTTGTCAAATCTCCACAAATCTCTTGCCAAGTGAAACACTCACTCACTCCTTCTCTATACCACTCATCTGCACTGGCCTCGAGCCTACTGCAGGAAACTTGGGGCACAAAGCAGAACACCATCTGGACAGAATGTCTGTCCATTACAAGGCACACAAGAGCACACATACTATGGACAATTTGGAACCGCCAATGCAGCCTAATCTGCATGTTTCTGGACTGTGGAAGGAAACCAGAGTACCTGGAGGAACCCACCAGGCACAGGGAGAACATGCAAACTGCACACACACAAGGTAGGGAATTAAACCATTGATCCTAGAGGTGCAAGGCCACAGCGCTAACCACTAATCCACCATGTCACCACTGCAAAGTGAAACACAGCACCCAAAGCCATGTTCCCTTTTCTCAAAACTGATTTCTTTCACCAAAACAATCCACACAGCTATCATGAGCTTGTGTCTTATAGAGCATCAAATAAACATTGATGTGATAAATTCTCCTACTGTATACTACTATCAAAATTGCTTATGTATGTTTTGGCTTCACGTGATGTTGTTAGATATTTAACTGCATACAAGTGTGTGGAAAGAAGTTACCGGTTTCTTATTTTGTCAAAGTCCTAATATAGCATTTACAGTACTACCGGTTTATGCAACACAAATTACCCATTTTATGTAGTATAATAATCAATAATTTCATCTAATTAAGTACAATAAGAAACACCACAAAGAAAATAAATGCACAGATATAAAAAAACAAAAAGAATAAAATTTTACCCACTACTGTAATACAAAGTGTTTAGCTGAACAGACAATTGTAATTGAAATTAAACAGATCACAATTCTTCTCGTCTCTGATCCCGGGCAGGCCAGTTACTTATAATTACCTATTATATTCTCTAGAGGCCCAGATTTTCTTGCCTAACACTTAAGGTCTGGTTTATACTCTGACTCCTCTTATATATGATTAACAAGTTCTTCCAGTTGATTTTGCACAAGTGAGAGTAATTGGTAATTAGAGTGTTCCAAGGTGAACACAGTGTGGTAAATGATGAAACTTGTTCAAATATTTGCACAACTGTGATTTAGAATGATATTTGAGTGAGACAAATGAGCTATGCCTTACTAAAAATAGTTTTTGGGGATCTATAATCAAAAGACCTTTCTAAAGTTGGAAAGGGTTACAAAGTGATTTCAAAGACTTTTTAACCAATTAACCAAAAATTTTTTTTAGAGATTCACCAGACTACAGTTATGCAAATGGATACACTTTGGGACTGTAGCTACTGTACTCAACCAAAACGTGGACAACCAGTCAAAATAACACAAAGAGCAACACATCAAAGAGGTAAAGAAACAACTTGAACTGCCATATGTTATTGAACAGGTAAGGAGGCGATAAAAACAGATAACGACTCCTAAGCACCTAAGAATCGATATATAAGGCGTTACCAAGGCGTCAATGTCAGGGGGGGGGGCAGCCAAAATTTTGGAACATGCTGCAAATTTCCTCCTGAAACTAATGACACTAACGAACATGACAGAATTCATAATGACTCCAAAAGAGGCTGTAAGGAGCCTTTACCAACCTCTACCGAGCTCTCCAGAGGACATAACAAATTTGCATCCTTGTAGATTTGGTAGAAAATTCAGCTTAGTCAAATGGAGGTATTACACGAGTGCACACAGTGTGTATTATGCACAAACAAATGGTGATTACTTAGATTTGCAGCAGAGTTAGAAAGAATGTAGAAAATCAGGAAAGACCATGGAATTAGAAGGTGTGCCCACACTTTATGTGTGTGTTAGAAAGAGAGAGGGAGGGAGAGAGGGAGAGAGAGAGAGAGAGAGAGAGAGAGCGCGAGAGATAAAGAGAAACTGAAACAGTTTCAGTTAATGCTCATGTTGAACTACAGAATTAAAAAAAGTACTTTGAGACACAGTGCCATGGTTGATGGTCCCCAATGACGTTGTTTTTGAAGAAAATAATCTAATCTCCTGGGATTTTCACACACTGTGGCCTCTACAGTTTACTCAATCAAAACAAACAAATAAATAAAAGAAAACACTAAGTTTGAGTGACAGTGCTTCAGGCAGAAATGACTAAGAAAGATCAGAGCAAAATATGTAGAGTGGATTGAGCTGCCATGAAGGAAACATACACAATCCCATATGGCACGCTCTTGATTCATTAACCACACTCTGAAAAAGAACACCACACTCCTGCGATAGAAAAAAAAAAAACATCACAAACGTTCTCATATCTAATTCAGATTTATGGAGAGAATTATAAACCTCGAATTTCTAAAACTCACATCCATTATATGCATCAACATACCAATATATCTATCCAAAAAAAAACACACACATTTCACCTTCACCAACAGAATTCCTACAGAATTTTGTAACTGCCTAAGGCAGGCCCATAACCAGTTGCTAGGCAATGCCCTGAGGTAGGTAATCAGTGCAGATGCATGAGCCCTTGGAATGCTTTGTGTGCGGACATTGTTCCTGTGCCACCTGTCAGAGATGCTGTAGGGATTTGCTCATTTTAGGTAAAGCTTTATTGCTTAGGGAAAGCTTAGTTTTGTTACTGGGATCATTGAGGCAATGACTACACATTAAGTTATTTATTAGGTTTTTATTAAGGCACAGTTTATTTCCAGTTTTAAGAAAGCCAGAAAGATATTTAGTAAAACTGGAAGTCACATATACAGTCTTATGCAAACGTTTAGGCAGCCCTTGATAAATAACAGATTTTGGTGGGTTTTTTTAAATTGAAAAGATGTTAACACATCTAGAAATGGTGTAATGTTTGCTTCCAGAATTTGCTGGTATTTAAATTCAAATTTATTTGTCACTTACACAGTCATACGCAGTACGATATGCAGTGAAATGCTTAGGCAACTGCCCTGACCTTAGAACAGAAAGAAACAAAAACAAAAAAGTTACTTATCTAAGAAAGAATAAGAAGGAATATCTATATAGGAAATAAATATTAAAACAAAAGTAAATTTGAGAAAAATATATAAGTAAATTTAACTAAGAAAGAATAAAATAAAATATAAAATATCTGTATGTTACAAAATACAAAATATACACTAAAAGAAGATATAAGGAAATTATAAGAAAATGTGTGTCTGTGCAAGCATTGCCATACAGTGGAACGATGCACCACCACTTCTAAATCTTCCTGAATCTGCTAAATCTTCCTGCAGGTCTTTTGCAGTCAAATGGGTTTTGATTTGTCTTTGTGACCAGTATACGAGCAGTTCTCTCTGAGAGTTTTCTTGGTCTTACAGATCTCATTTTGACCTCAACACTTCCCCTGAACTGCCATCTCTTAATTACATTTCTCACTGTGGAAACTGCAAGCTGACAACGGTTTGCTATCTTCTTGAAACGTTCCTCTGCATTGTGGGCATCAATAACTTTCATTTTCAGAGTCTAATACAGCTGCTTAGAAGAACCCATGGTTGTTGAGGGTCTGTAAGTGTGTGCACAAGTATTGAAGAGTTAAAGTATTTGTAAAGCTTTGAAACTAGCATTTAGTAATGACAGCTGTTGCTATGCATCAGATCTAACAAGCTGATTAAGGTCTGAAACCTTGTATAAAGAATCTGAGACTCTGGAACTCTTAGGGAGTCCAAACTTTTGCACAGTGCCATAATAATGTTTTTATTTTTTTTATTTGTGTTCAATTTATGGCATAAGAAGTAACTATGCATCAATGTTTGCTGAAAACATTGTGCATTTTTTTCCATTTCCTAAAGAGCATCAAATCACCAAAATCTGTTATTTGTCAAGGGTGTCTGAACTTTTGCACAAGACTGTACACTTCCTCATCCACTCCAAATTTGCTTTTAAATCCACTTATTTCACCTTCTCTTTCTGGGGACAAAGAACCTCACTTGCCATTTCTATTCACTTCTGGCACTGTTCCCAATAAGCTACTTCTTCCTTAAAAGATAGTCATATCCTAAATTTTAATAAGACAAAGTTTAACCCTATAATCCCCAAACCATAAAAATATAATTGTAACAAAATGTATAACCAATTCTACACCATATACAATACAAATTATCCACAGAACTTATTACACTGGTTTCATAGGATTCAAAATCACACAGTGCACACAAAATGCAGCATACATTTTCACACATGCCATATGGGACTGCATATCCATTAACATGTGTGGTGAAAACACTAAGAAATTATTATATTATATATAAAATTATATATAAAATATGGAAAATTTATAGTTTTTTATTTCACCAATTTAGGTATTTTTGTTTAATAATGATTATAGTTAATTTTGATGGTAGTGCGAAGGGTTATAGCTCTGGGTCAGAAGGTCAGGGCCCCAGCACCCACAAGATACCACTGGTGGTTCCTTGAGCTGGGATATGCAAAGAAAATTATTTCACTGGGCAGTAATGTGTAAGTGACATATAAAAAATACAAAAATAGCCTAAAATGATTTTGGGTGCCAAGTCATCATAACCATCTACCAGATTTCTGTATAATAAGAATCTTTATGGAAATGCATATATCTTTTTCCAGCAGGGCTTAGCACCTGCCCACAGCACCAAAACTAAAACTAACTGGTTTTGCTAACCATGATATTATGGTACTTGACTGGCCTGCCAACTCCCTTGACCTGAATGTCATAGAGAATCTATGGGGTACTGCCAAGAGGAAGGCAGCTATCAAAACAAAATGATCTTCAATAATACCTCAGCAGTGACACAGGCTAATTGCTTCCATGACATGTAGCACTGATGCAGTAATTTGTAAAGGAGATCTGAACGGGTGCATACAATTTTCAGATGTTGAACATTTCTGTATTGTACATTTTTTATTACATAATGCCATATGGCCAGATGAGCTGATCTGCTGGAATAATCACACACAACTGTTTCTGTAGTTTATAAAGAATGGACTGAAATAGAAAACACATGTAGTGAGTGGCAGGAAAACACACTCCTGTCAGCTAAGAATATGAAACTAAGGCGACAATTCTTATGGGATCACCAAAACTGGACTGTAGAAAACTGGAAAAGCATTCCAGTTATCTGATTACAGTCCATTTAGGTGTAAAAATACTGTTTTGGTCATCTACAGATGGTTCATGTCTAAAAAGAAAACTAGATTTTCATTACTACAGGCGGCATCACTGTAGTTATCACAGTTCCGCAAGTTAAGTATCAAAGACTGTGTAATAGAATGTGGAAGCATATAAGTGTGTCAACAAACTTGTGTTTTTACCAGTCATGCAAAAGCAGGAACGTATGTCTCCTCGCAATAAGGGCTCTAGCCAGAGCTTTTTCTGCTCTTTAGAACCAAACAGATGCAGCACCTCCATATTCCCTGAATCTGAAAAAGAAAGAGGCAGTTTAAATGATTGCCATGATCTCTCACATGCAGTGTCCTTCAACTATATACTTACAAGCAAGTAAGTAAATAAATAACAACAATAAGAAGAAATAATATAAAACTAACAAAACCAAAAACATAGCATTAACTTAAAATGAAAAGTGCATATGCTTAATGAACATCAACATGTGCTTTGTTCTAATTGGACACAGTCATACCCTATCACTGTAAAAAAAAAAAAAAAAAAAAAAAAAGAAGAAGAAGCTACAATTTTCCAGTTTGCTGTTATCTTATATAGTAATAGCTAAAAGCAGAAAGCACGAATCTGGAAGCTCCAACAAAACCAAAGCAACTAACACTTCTACAAAAAGAGAATATTAACTAAATAATTAAGAACAAACAAATACACAACAATTACGCGGGTGGGAAAAGGGGCATGCTGTTGACAAAGTTTCCAGTATATCCTATGAGTACACCTATGAGTTGTGTTAGGGAGGTCTGAAACAAAATACCATGAGATAGGAATTATGCTACACTGTGGAATTTCCCATCCAGATGTGTTTTTTGGTTCCTAGCTAACTTTCTTGGAGCTAATTCTAACTGCAGACATTGACTCACTGTAATAAAGGTGGGTGAACATTTAATATTTACTTGATATTCAAAGTTTCTTACCTCGGTATGAACCAACAGAATAGAAAATAACCTGACAATCCTCATGTACATTTTATATATGTAATGTGAAAACATATCACTGTATGTTTTACAAAAAGGACAGAGAAAAGTACAGAAATTCTTGCTTTATTAGAATACATGCAGTCTTGTATGAGAGAAGAGTAATTAGCGAAGTGCAGCTTATCAGCATGTCAAAGTTGTGTGGCAGTGCTGGCTCTAACGGTTAAGGCTGTGGTCTGAGCACTTGAGTAAGGAACGTAACCATCTGCTGCAGTGGAATTGTATCCTGGCTGACCCTGTGCTCTGACTTACAGCTTTTCACTGTGCTGTAATCGTTTCACTGTGCTGTAACAATGTGACGTTTATTTGAATACTACTACTACTACTACTACTACTACTACTAATAATCATCATCATCATCATCATCATCATCATCATCATCATCATTAAAACAAAAGCATGCCACCTTAAAAATAAGTCTTTAAATAAATTATAAGCAGCAAAAATATTTTTTTTTTAAGTAATTTAAAACTGTTATTCTATTTGTGCAAGTTATTAGGACACCAAAATATCTACTGTCAGTAACTGTTATATAATAAGCGCTGCCAAAATAAAATTACTAAATAAAGGGCTTGGCCTCTACACATTAGCACTACTCTATAGTACGCTCATAGAAATTACCACCTGAAAGTTCTGTGCGAGAAATAAATAACCTAACATTTTTGTGCAGGTGAACTAAACCTCTGTCATCCCCAATTTCAAGTGCCCATTTTATAGTTGTTGTTTGTTTGATTATTGCTTTTACTTTATGGCTGCACACAAACCTTAAGAACCCAAGCAATACTGTTCTGATTTAGAATATTAGTTCTGCTTTAATATGCATTAACAGAGATACACAAACAGACCTGGAGCCTGGCAGTTGAAGACCTCAGGGGCATAGAAGCATCGTCCAGTTTCCTCAGCTATGTAGCAGTAATCCAGCTGAGAAAGTCCACTCACTGAAGGCAGGAACAGATTCCACAGTCCAGCAGCACGAGCTTTTACCTAAACACACACTTTCTTACTATTCGACCATAAACATTATGATGTTTAATCTATAATAGATTTGCGTATACAGGTAGTCCCCAACTTACGAACATTCGAGTTACAAAGACCACAATCTTATGAACATTCATAGGTGCGAACAAATAGCGAAAGTAGCTTACTTGTTTTGTGCAAAAGAAATGGGCAAGACAGTGGACCAGTCCGATATTGTATGTGTGTGTGGAGGTGCCAGAAAAATTACTCGACCTCACCAGTTTCAATGAATTGTGGGTAATTGTGGGTAATTGTCTCCCATTTCCGGTCTCTGTGCACGTGCCTCACTGGCATCAGCCTCAACAGCTGTGCATGCATGTGAAAGTTTCTGCATTACTTTCTACATGCATTATTTCTTATAGGGAAAATTTTCTCCAAGACAAAATGGCGCCTGGGATTCCCCTCGCGATTTAAAGGCGCAGTGACAACACCGTTACATTTGACATGAGAGATTTTGTACTCCTTAGGCGTGCTTACGGTTTTTGGCAACATGATGGCAGTGTGGGGAAAGGAGAAAAATGTAATCGAATGGATTGGTATGCTTTACATTGTATATTCGTGTCAAAGGCATACCAGACTCACTTTGTCAAACTTAAGAACAAATCTGACTCACGAACGTGCTCGTTCATAAGTAGGGAATGACATGTATACATTATGGCATACATTTGAACTGTTTGTGTGTTTTTTACCTTTAGTCCCTCCAGCACTGGGGGTGTTTGCCATCTCTCGGGGTCACTGCTGTGTTTGACATAGTACTCAGTAATTTCCTAAATCAAAGACAGTCTGCAGTTAAGGACTTGCCCTAGCTGGTGGACTGTCAGAAACTGACAAAGTCTAAATGTCACTAATGATGTCATGATGTCTTTTAAACAATTTTATCCATTCCCATGTCTGTTCTGCCAAGTGGAAACAGATTCCTCCCGATGTGAGTCTCAGTATCTAAATGTTTGATTTTTCAGCGTGATAACAGGGGCAACATGCACATGTCTGCTTGCATGTGAGAAGAAAAGATAAGTCAATCATGAAAGTGAAAGAAAGCCAATTCGCACATGGCCAACTGCCCGTTTTTCTTCTCAGCGCAGACAAGATTACAATTTCTGCTGCCTGTTTGATTGTTTTTTTCCTTTTCTTCATCTTAAAAGTTTACTTTTGCTCAGTTGGAGTGACAATTCGTGTAGTCTATGATCCTTCGTCTGGTAGGATTGTTTATATAATCCACCATTGAGTATATAATCCACCATTTTTGAGTCTCCACAAAAATCTGTGGACACCAGTTGGTTAGTGTTTAGTCCTAGTCTTTCCATAATCTTTCAGAGTGTGAAAGTTGCATAGTGTGTCCCCACTCTAATATATGAGCTGTTGTGTCACCCTGATAATCCTATAGTATAGAGCTATAGAGCTACAGATCTCGCCATTAAGAATGCGCGCTTTTTCCCGCGAGATCCCGCAATTTGGCTCACAACATGCCGCGAAATCTTAAGCAACATTTGGGAATTTAAATAAATGTGTTGTGCTTCACTGAATATCCGCCAGATGGCGCATGGGGGGACTTTATCTAAAAGCCAGACCAAGTACAACGAAGAATTGTGTATAATTAGTTATCCTAAAACAATATTGTTTCCAATGCTGAAGCAAACATGAATTTTATTTTGTTTTACAATAATAATATTGGAATGTGCATATATCTGCTTCATATTATGTTCATAATGATGAAAAGAGACGTCCTAAATTATGAGGCGCCGTATAGGGCTTAAATCAAACTTCACTCATGCACACACACGTGAAACACTTGCATACACATATATGAAACAGTCACACATCTATATACATTACTAACTGCTCACACAACTACATATGAAATGCGCGCGCACAGACACCTACTGTATGAGACGCGCGCACATATACACAGACTCTCCGTGCACACACACCTATGAGATGCGCACAAATATACAGTAATTATGCAAATGTCCTGATTCGTGAATATGTCAACATGTCTTCGTTAAAACGTAAAAATGTGTCGAGCACCATCAGAAGACACGAAGGAACAAATATAAACATGAAGTGCTTCGGGCTTTTTATAAAAATAATCATCTGGATTTGTTGCTGTTTGTGTTCAGCATTGAATAATTATTTCATCCATTATTTGACCACGGCTGGAAATAATAGCTGGAATGTGATTGTGGATTTATGACTGAAATAAAGCTGTTCGTCTGCGTGCGTGAACCCGTGGCTCGTACTTTCATTTTACAAAAGGTGCAGACATACTCCCACAGAAAGTCATCGCCTCTTGCAATAATGCAGATCAAACATACTACACCAGAACATAAATAAAAAGGAGTATATAAGCATATACGCAAAATGTATTTCACTTAAATATTACAGACTAAAACAAGGAAAGTAGACGTGCGGTCCAAGAAGGAAACAGGTTTCGTTATTTTACAAAATGTGAATATATTCAGTAAATGTATGAATTACACTCAAAGTATCAAATCCAACTATGAAGTCTGATTTAATTGATATCATTAAACATTTTATTTGTTTCTATTTATGTTTATGGTTTGCTGGTGAAATACATTTTAGGCAGAGACGTCTGCTCGGTCTTGTTCATTCTTTTTAAACTCCTCAATTCTGCCAATTCCCCCATCAGTGAAACCGGTTTGATAAGTTCACACCTATCATGAATGAAAGGTGAGAAGAGGGATTACAGTAACTGGGGGTCTGCATGTGTTCACCTCGGAGCGTGCTGTATTCAGCGAGAAGACTAAAACAAAAACAAAATAATGTCATAAATATCATATATGTGTGTCTAATACTGTTTTATTCATATTTTACATTACATGCAGTTTGTAATTTACTTACAATTGTACTTTTAAAATGTTACCTATTGCGTATACAATTGTAAGTAAATTACAAACTGCATGTACTTGCATGGACTTTAGATGGGTAAACGAAATAGGAGTATGTGAGAGTGCTTGTGATACGCACGGGAAGACCTTACCGTTTGGAGATGGCGTGAGATTATTAATTAACAATTTAAATGGAAACAAAAGGAAACTGAAAACACAAAATAAACAGAGCTCCGCCGTCTCTTCGCGAGAACGGACGGGCAGTGGAAACTAAAGCAAAAACTTGTATCTTCTCGGGGTTTATGCCCTCATTTATTTGAGAGAGAGAGCGGGATGTTGTGCCAGTAGTAAACTGAGCGCGCACGCTGAACTGTTGCTTAGTCTGTCTGGCAGTCGCGTGTATAAGTGGCCGCACCGGTGGCTGTTCAGAACTCCGCACGGTAGCAGCCTGTGGATCCGCCCGATCTGAACAGTTTAAACGCGGCTCTGCCCCTCGCGCGTCCCGCGTCATTACAAATACTTTGTGCAATTCACATCTTTACTGAATATGTTCAGATTTAGTAAAATAACGGCAACAGTTTCCTTCTTAGACTTTTTGTATGAACTGAAGCTCAGCACGTCTTCTTTTCTAGTTTTAATATGTAATATTTAAGTGAAATATATTTAGTGTATTTGCCTAAATATTCCTTTTTAAGGACAGGTGTATTACGAAGTGAAGACCTGTTGTTCAGTTAGTGTTAACTAGGCGAATGTCCTGAATATGACAAAATATCTTTGTTAAAACGTAAAAAATGTGTCGACATTGAGCGCCATCAGAAGACACGAATGAACCAAAAATCTATATATTTTTGTAAATATTCTTATATGCACACAAAGTGCTTCGGGCTTTTTATAATAATAAACATAATGTTTTCTTGCTGTTTGTGTTTGTGTCCAGCAAGAATAATAATAGCTGGAATGTAGATCTTATGTGAATTTATGACTGAAATAAAGCTGTTCATCGGCGTGCATGAACCTCGATTTGTCCGTAAACTTTACAAAAGGCAGCGTTTTGATCAAAAGGTTGATAAACCTGTTCGATTTATCGATAAAAATGGTAGAAAGTCATCGCGTCTCGCAATAATCCAGATCAAACACAATACATATGTCCTTTAAATAAAAAGGAATATTTAAGCATATACGCGAAATACATTTCACTTATTATTTCACAATATTACAGATTAAAACAAGGAAATAAGACGTTCTGAGCTCCAGTACAATGTGCTGGCAAAATATATTTTAGGCAGAGACGTCTGATTGGTCTTGTTAATTCTTTTTAAACTCCTCAATTCTGCCAATTTCCCCATCAGTGAAACCGGCTTGATAACTTCACACCTATTGTGAATGAAAGGTGAGAAGAGAGATTACAGTAACTGGGGGTCTGCATGTGTTCACCTCGGAGCGCATTGTATTCAGCGAGAAGACTAAAACAAAAACACAATAATGTTTGCTTCAGCATTGGAGACAATATTGTTTTAGGCTAACTTTTAATAAAAATTATACACTTTTGTATTCTGTGTTTTACTTCGTCTTTTGCACACGCTTTAAATTCGAACAGAAAATAATAGTAGGCGGTTGAATGAAGTTAAATATACACAAAAAATTAATAATTGTGTTTGCTTTACATTTGAGCCCTCATGTGTAAATAGCTTTTTCATTGTATATACTACCATATCATATATGTGTGTCTAATACTGTTTTATTCATATTTTACATTACATGCAGTTTGTAATTTACATGCAATTGTACTTTTAAAATATAACCTACGTATCTACAGTATAAGCATATTTAACTACTTCAGCAGTGAATGAGAAATTTGGTCTGGTTTTGATAAAGTTCTTATTTGATATAATTGTATTATTTCATTAATTATCTTTTTAGAAATACAATTCTTATTCTCTATATTCTTCTCGAATATAATCCTTCAGAGCAAGCACGGTGTCAGAAGATTCTGCTGAATCTCTTCTCACCTTTCATTCAAGATATGTGTGAATTTATCAAACTGGGTGCGCTGTTGGCAAAGGCGGGTTTTAGATGAATTAACAAGACAGTGCGGACGTCTCTGCTAAATTTTATTTCCCCAGCAAATGAAATCAGACTTCATAGTTGGAGTTGATACTTTGAGTGTAATTCACGATTGACCTGTATATCAACTTGATAACTAGCGAATGCTTTAGTAAAGGGCTCTAAAACAGCGGCAATATGAATGACAATGGAATATTACAGAACGTGCAAATTGACGCCCATTAAAATGTTAGATTTGAATTAAAATGCCACACACACACACACACACACACACACACACACACACACATGTATATATATTGGGCTTTTAAATAAAAATCTAACATTTTATCACATTAAGGATATTCGTGTTTAATTAAATACTTAAATCCTCGCGTTCCAGTGTTTATGCAGTAATTTGGTCATGTTCACCCATGGGCTGACTCTATGATGATTCATTATATATTATTATGCTTACTTATTGGGAGAGATTCTATTTGATGCAGATTGACCTGTATATCAACTTGATAACTAGCGAATGCTATTAAATGCCGCATATGTTTAACCTATGGGTGAACATGACCAAATTACAGCATACAGTATATATATATACTGCTACTCTATGCTACCTTTACTAACATTTAAAACTATTTATTATAATAAGTGGTGCAGAGGGTTATAATAAACTGAAAAGATAAACACAAAAAAAAATGGACTATTTATTTAATTATCATTTTAAATATTTATCAACAACATCCATCCATCAATGGAGTATTGTTATCGATAAATCACATGCGTTTATCACCTTTTGATCAAAACGCTGCCTTTTGTAAAGTGAAAGTGCGAGCCGCGGGTGTGAAATGAATTGTAGATTAATTTTAAAGCACGATCTCATTTCATTATTATAAACATAATTTATGAATTACACTCGAACGGGCAATAGAGCTCTCATTAGTCTACGTATACTAGTAAATAGGCTCAACATCCCGGAGCCCAAGCCTCATTTAAAGAAAAAAAAATATATATTGTAAGTAAACAACAGTAGCAAAAGTTTAAAAAAAATATTTAGACTCTAAATAGATGCCGAATTATTTTCTAAGGTGTGCCAGCTGGCACTATTCTTATATTGCTCTTTGTCAGGGTACTGTAAATCGGTCAGTGACAACCCCATACAATTCCATGTACTGTAAATAGGTACAGTACTGTACTGTCCACCTGTATGAATAAACCGAGATGCCCACCCCCATGAAAATGGCGAATTCAGGGAAAGGCTCCTCCGCGAGAGGTTTTGTCCGGACCACTGATCTTCTACGGATTCTAAAATTGACATTGTTACTGTTTTTTAATACCTGCAGTGGAAGAGTCTGAGAATTTATTTACCATAAGCTTTGTTGAATTGTTTTTAATCACTATACACAACCTATGATTTCACCTATGCTATTTTACAAATGGAATATTTTTATGTTACACACTAAAACTGCTGGGTTAAATGTTAAAGTGCTGGGTTATTTTATCTATTTATTATTATTTATTAGATTGCCTGTTAGAAATACCCCAAATGAAATTAATCCGCTGTTTTAACTACTGCAGAGATAGTTAATCAGCGGTAGTTTTCACTACTACTACTAATGATAATAATACTGAATGGAGAAAGCGCAGTCAAAGAAGTATCATCATTGCAGGAGAGAAGAAAATGAAGAATAAATACATATCAGTATTTAAAGTTTGAGCTTGACACGTTTATGAGCTCTGTCGCTTCCTGTCAATGGGCGCCTAAGAGAGAGAACACATTTTTGGCTTCAGTAGACACACAATACTTCAGATTGAAACACGACTGCCCCCTACAGGCAATGAACGGCATTTTCACATCTTCCTGCGAGCTGCCGCGGAAGCGCGCGAGATTCCTTTTCAAGAAACGTGCGTTCTTGGAAAAAAATCTGACTCCAATTTGACAGGTAGCAGCCAATCAGATATGATATTACATGGATGGCAAAAAGGTCCCGTGTTTGCAAAGGAGGCAAATGCATCTTTAGTTTATTTTAAGTGAGAAAAAAATTAAGAAAAAAAAAAGGAAAAATGTTATTAGATTAGGATTAGATGTTTGCATGGATGTTAGACCATTGTTAGATCAATGAAATTCCTATGGAATTGGCCAGAGCTTACCTTCTGAGCAGGCAGAATGTGCTGCTTCATGAACAACTTAACCTGCTGATGGACATCATAACCTTTAGCAGACTGGAGAAATAACTTATCAGGGACTTGCAGAACCAATGAGGAGCTAAGCACAGAAGACATGAAATGAATACTTAATGGCACTTTTCATTTAGATTTTCTAAATAAACGTAAATTAAAAACTGTGATATTTAGAGGTAAAACCTACACAGTTTAATGTAAACCTCGGAACATGAGTTTTGTTATTTATCAATAAGTACATTTGTCTTTTTTTTTTTTTTTAAAGCTCTATGAACAAGTCTGAACCTCATAGCAGGAGGAACTAGGTTTTGGCTTACAATATCCTGGTACAGGATTCACAGAATTTAATCCAGCTACAAAAGTTTTTCAGTATATGAAGTCCCCTTTTTTAAACAAACATTCTAATGTTGTGTCAGAAGATCTGAAGCAATGAAGATTGTAGTTCTAATGGCAATTTATGAATTTTAGATGCTGCATTTTGTGATATGCTTTATACACAATCGTTACAAAAATTATGTTTAGTCTAACACACTAATACTAGTCAGCTAGATCTAGCATACCTTAAGACACCTCAGCAGATTC
Source organism: Clarias magur (assembly GCA_013621035.1). Classification (NCBI taxonomy): domain Eukaryota; kingdom Metazoa; phylum Chordata; class Actinopteri; order Siluriformes; family Clariidae; genus Clarias; species Clarias magur. The sequence continues at coordinate 1,679,364 of QNUK01000104.1, forward strand.
TAAAATTAGTTTAGTGTTATTAAGAATCTTAATGGTAAAGAGTTTGCCCAATAGAGTTTGCTCACATGCCTTAAAACCAATCTGTGGCAAATAAAGAGAAATGTCTAGAGAAAGCAATACATTGGTGCTTCGGCATATGAATTTAATCCATTCTGGAGGCGAGATTTTAAAGCAAAATTTCGTATTGCGAAACACATTTATCATCCTATAGCAAATAAGGTAAATGCAAATCCGTCCCAGCCACTCAAAAATATTACCAATTTTACAACTATATTCATATTTTTGCATATAAAACAATTAAAACACTTATAAAAGACATTAATTAAGAAAATATAAAATAAAGTAAAGAGACATTAAACCTCATTAAACCTTAATTTATGATTCCTCGTGGCACTGGCTGCTTAAAAATGAAACTGAAATGGCTCCCTTTTCTTCTTCATACTGTCCTTGCTATCATTCTTTACTAAATCTTGCACAGAATGCAAAAAAAGAAAAACAAAAAACCTCACTTCGCTTGGACGTACAATTTTTGAACGGCTCCCCATCGTATGTGTAACTTACCTGGAGTTCGGGTTGGCCACTCAAATGGAAAAAAATGCTTTGCATGCAAAATTTCTTGCAAAATTTCAGTTCTTAAGGAGAAAATTCATGAGAAGCATGCCGAGGCACCACTCTATAGGCAAAAAGCATTTGTAAAGCATGAACCTAGTGTTCAATCCAAGAAAGAACAAAAACTTTGGAAATAAATTAATTTGAGTTTAGAAAACTAAAAAAGAAATATGGGTCACAAAAATTAACCTTTATTAAAAAAATGCTAAATTGACCAGATGTTTTTGTCAAATAAATTACAACTTTAAACTGTAAACAAATGATTACTCATCTTTTCAACAAACCAACAAAAGTGCTGTACGTTACTTAATTAGTTTAATTAAAGGATAACTTTTACTCCTCACAAAAGTGAAAATCTCTGTACTACTCCAACATACCTACATTTCTTCATTGCTTTGTGTTACCCAGGTGTGTAGTGTTTGAAGCGGTACTTGACCACCTGCTGACTATAATGCATAACTGCATGACTTCCCTTTATGAAGGATTTTTTCCTAAACACACTGCAATGTGTTTTGATAATTTTATGCTTAAATAACATTTTATGTAGATCATCTAATAATGAAGTTTTTGATATGCAACTACATGCAAAATGCATAAGCCTGTATAAAATGGTAAATATACAGTAAACTACAACTAAGAGCTTAGTATTTTAAAGTATTTTGGTTCAATAATGATAATAGACAAAAAATATTTTATAACTTACATATAATTAAGCAGAACCATTAATCGTTCAAACATTACAATGCAGGTATGATATCATTATGGTGAAACCTTTATAAATTTTTTGGCGGCAACTGTTTCCATCTTTTTACTTGGCTAGCTAGTACCGCCTCAATGGCAGCATATGTAATGATGACTCAAGTTCAATACTGTAGATATACTCATCTTTTTGCACTATGATGTGAACATGATCTTATTTTAAAAAACAAAGCTGAGAAGTCAGCTAACTAGTGGGATTTAATGAAGCTAGAATTGATGCAATATAATGAATTTTAGCACCAAGTTATTTTTTTAAATAGATTAACATAATATTATTATGATATAATATATGATAAATTGTATAAATGTAATTTATATAAATTATAAAATAATTACTTTGATTGATTTAATCGATTGCGTAATGTGTAATGACCTGTGAGCGATCTTCAGAGCCAGCTGAACTAAAGGTTCCACACTCTCACCAAACTGGGCTGCATTAGGAGCACTGGCATTCCCCAGCAAAGACCTTGCATAAATACCCTATCAGAAACACATACACACACTAGAGATGAGCAAAGATAGATTTTTATAATACACCAAAAACAGTAATTTTGAGGCGATCATTAATAGAAATGTATTAAAAGAACTTTATTATAAGATAATCTACAATAACTTATTTCAAACATGCACTCGCATGGCTCACATGTCACTCAAAACACCTGAAGATAAATAGAAACTAATATCTAAGCAGGCAAATAGACATACATATCAAGGTGCAGAACCAAAGGAATACTGTGTACCTGTGCAATACAGGCCATTTTAAACATGGCCAAGGCAATAAAAAAGTTATGATGTTGAATTGAAGCAGAGATTCCACAGCATTGGCTATAAATAGAGATCAAATCTTCTGCAGGAGGGATGCCTAAAAGAGAAACAATACTAACAATTATGGACATGAGGAAATCTGTCATGAATCATGCAGAAATCTATTCCTGTGTATTTTTTCCTATAAATGTCATTTAATTCTAATTCGTAAAGTCACCCGACTCTAATCAAACCCAGACTTGGATCCTGTTACCTGATCCATTACAGGACCATTACTATACCAGAGAAAATCTGCTAAAAATTGTGAAGGGCGTTTAATATTTCTTGCTTACAAATGTCTGAATAAGCAGTTGATGACTTGATGGTGACATCAGTTGTTCTATTTGGTAATGGCTATAAATAAGACTAATTAAGTTTTATCAAAATAGTTATGCTTTGACCAGCACTATTGTGTCTAACAAGACATACAGTAGTAAAAGTATCTTTTATACTTTTATTCATACCCTAACCATTTTCATTAGTAACACAACACTTACAATATGTTGGGTAGGGCCTCACTTTAATCTACATACACACATGGATTTCACAAGATCTTAGCACCATTCCTTGAAGATTTTGGCCCATGTTGACATGATTGCATCAAACAATTCCTGTAGCTTTGGTACATGTACAGGATTCAAATTTCCCATTCTATCATAAAGGTCTTCTTCTCTGAATTCCAATGCAGCGATAAATTCTACTAAAGAACTTATTGTCATGTTCATGAAACCAGCTTGAAACAACTTTTGATTTGTAACATGGTGTATTATTATGATGAAAGTAGCTACAGAAAGAGCGAAATTGTTACCATGAAGAAATGCACATGATTAGCAACATTACTTAAAAACTATGACATTCAGGTGATGCTCATTATTAACTGGCCAAAGGATGCCACAAAAACATTTCCCACACCACATCTATCAATCTGGGCCAGACAAGACAGGTTGGGTCAGTGGACTCATTTTTTGTTCATAGTTTTTTACTAACAGAAATTAATGAACATTTTATTTTGTGCAATAAATTAAGTGTACTATGAAATGAAAATATTGTAGATGATTTTACTCAGTTCTTATTCTTAGCAGCCCATAGTGTAGCTACTATAATTCAGTAGCTTGTAGCCTTTACAAATTGTGGTGTAGTAGTTATTATTATCATGTCAATTATAAAACTGTTTTAAGTTAACAACGCGACACTGCATTGTCGTTAAACAGATTCATCTACCTCACTGCTACAGGTTTTTTTTTTTTTTTTTTACCATTTTCTTCACGAGGGCCGTCACAAGAACAGTCACTACCGTTGGACACCAAAAAAAATAAAACAAATGCTTTACGGGCGGCACACATGTGGTCACAACAGTAAATGTATGCGTATATCCGAGCATGGGAGATGATTACCCACAATACTGCAGCGCGCGCGAGAAGAACCATTGGCTCAGTTGTGATCATGTGACGCTCAGTGGACAGAGCGTATACGTACTACTCATATTGCAAGACATCATTCGTTTATCAAGTTAAAATATATAAAAGAATTTTGCTCTTCTTGCAAACACTCGCAGACTAAGTTACTCGAAATCCAAGGTTTTATTTCTTTGAAAACATAAAATGTTGACAGAAGAGACAAGAATGCTTACCCTCTATTCCTGTAACTCCACCAAGAACAGTGATGTTGAGATAAGATGGGCAGTAATGGGGCATAAGGAAATAAGTCAGGTCTGCAAGTGGTTGTCCAGTTGTGGATAATTCCCAATCCAATACTGCTAGAACTCGTGCCTATTTAAAAGAAAAATAGGGAAATACACTTATGGTGCTTTTCCATTTTTCTTTTTCAATTAATGCATTTTTTTTTTTTTTTTTTTTTGCCCACAACAGCAAGTGGAAGCCACCCACATTTAAAATATGCCTTAGTCATAATATATACTATGAACAGCTTGACAGCAAAACACAAACAAGTTTTGGGACTTTTATTCATTTTGGTAAATATTTTTTTCTTTGACATACAAGATTGTCTATAACAAAAAAAACTTTACAATGAAAACCGCTATATAAATGTTTTAGAAGCTTTAAACCTCTAAATTTTAAATGTGGCAAGACTGCTGTCTTTGCAGAATAGCAGAGACATTTACACTCTGATACTGCCATTGCAATCACCCCAGCACTCATACTCATAATGACAGTTATTTGTAACTTAACATCAACATTACATTTGTGAAATAGGACATTTGGAAATTGTCCAAACACCATACTGTACTGTATACTTAAAGCTTTGTGGGATAATGTAGAGTAATCAGTGTGTTTCTGTTTCACTTTCAAATAGATATGTCTCTTTTTTAAAAGGGTTACTATAAAGGTTTTATTGCTTTTTATTAAAACTAAACCAACATATAATTTATTCTAAATTGCATACTTAAATTATTACAAACAAAAGCGCAGTCTGATTTATTTATTGGGATGAAACTGTGCTAGATGTAGTTTGCATTCACGTTCATACATGTTTAACCAAAACACTTTTGACATAGTGTTTTGGCATTTGTGCTTTAAGGCACCTGTGGGAAAGAAAACATTTACAGAAATATTCTATATCAGTTTGCAATCTTTCTTGCACCACTTGAAAAATAAATTCTCCACAAAACTGCAAAAATTGAGTTATAATTTAGCTTTCTACTGTTCATATGTACTTTACCATGCTATTGGCTCAAACAGATTCACTTCTGTTCTACTGCACAAAACCTAAAAAGTAATATTCCAGAGTTACCAACTTTGACTTGGACAGCATGATTCTGCCAAAACAGATCAGGTGACTGAATGCTCAAAGTAAAAGTTTGGCTATATTCTAGACAAAGTACACTTAAAATTTTTTATTTTAAAATAAAAGTTTATCCAGCACCCTAGTACACCAATCACACAGTGTTTCCCCTATGCGGCCTTGCTAACAAGATCCCCACCATGCCTACACAACAGGCCATAAAAAAAAAAAATCTAATACCATCAGATATACTGTAACAGCCAGAAGTACAGTAATGTGACTACAAGGTAATACCATAATATTCAATTCATAGGCAAAGTTTCTTCCCTTTGTATGAGCCTGACAAATCCTCATTCACATTTTATATACTGTACGTAATATTAAAATGTAATTTCACCATGCATTTTAAAAGCGTACAGAGACAAAGTACAGAAATCTTAGTTTTATTAGAACATGTGCAGTCTTGTATCAATATGCAGATGGTTAAAATAAAAGCCAGACAGGTGTCTTAGAAATAAGGTACTAAATTAATCATAACCACTTTGCTCAGTTCATAATATACATAAGTAATTTAAACCTGTTATTTTATTTATGCAAGTTAGAATACAAAATTCCTATGGTCAATAACAGACATAAAAGTGCTGCTGAAATAATTGGCTTGTTTTTTGAAAATCAGCTGATGTGAACGTATTACAAAGAAACAATTTAAATGAGATAATGATCCGAGATAACTTCAGACTATAGTTGAAGTTAAATGTGAATAATAAATGTGTATAAATGTGATTTATATTTCCATATTTAAATTTAATATTAGATTAAATTAGATCAAGAGTGTGACCAACTTTGAGAGAATCCTCCTACACACTGGTTAACCCCTACTGCGTCTGAAATGAACATAAATACTGTTCTTAGACGGTCTCCTTGTTTCTCGAAATAAACATTAGCGTCTCCAGTAATTAATGTTTTGTCTATAGAAACAAGCAGGTTTGGGAGGAAATTCACAAAGATTCGGAGTACATCCCAGGGGGTCTGTAAATAATAATTAGCAATCGACAGGGCAGACCTTTTATTTATTTGTGGCTTGTATATTATGTTGGTGTAGAGAACTTGAAATTAAAGTCAGTCCTTGTTTTTGTGTTATGTTAGATTACCGTTTATGTGGATTAGATTACTAAAAGAGATTTTTGGACTGTTTCTACATTTTGTTTTGCACGGGGAATAGACACAGTCACAATATGGTAGAACTTGAGTGATGACATAATGCAGCTAGCAGAAACTTGGATTAGCCTATTTGCCCGCTCCTTGGCCAGGGCTGTGAATAATCACTGATTAACTGGATACTATGAGCTACGTTGAAAGAAATGAGAGCAGCGGTTGGAAAGCACTTGATACATTCTTGGTAAGGGGTGGTTTGATATTGACCTCTATTTGGACAGGTAACAAGGGTGAAAGTTTTTTTATTTCTTTTATCAGGTTTGATAGCTGCTAGTTTAAAGAATTTAGGGACATAAAACATACATGTTATTTCTGTGCATGCCTATGTGGTTGTTGTATTTCTGGAGTCTGTGGTTATTTTTATCATCATGAATATGTCTGAAGAGAAATATCAACCTGGTACAACTAGATGTTTCCCTTCTAAAATCTTTCAGGCATGGCGGCAAGAGGATGATTGAGGTTTCACATGCAAACAAAAACTTTTGGTTATTTCTTGCACAAGACTTTTTGTTGCTAATGTCCGTGAGTGTGCTACAGAGTAGTGCTACTGCACAGAGCTTTATCAGTAATCACCCGGAGTTATACACTAGGGGTGCTCCGATTGATCGGTCGCCGATCATAATCGGCCGATAATTGCTTTGGGAAGTTTGATCGGCAATCTCTATAATGGCCGATATAGAAAAGCCGATCAGATGACGTAAAACTCGCGGGACATTTTTTTTGCGCGCTGCTAAAATGGCTTCACCGTTCTGGCAATTCTATGTGTTGTGTGACAAAGACAATGCATTAGCAATCTGCAACCTGTGTAACAAGCCAATTCCACGAGGCGGAAGCACCCAAAGCATTTTAACACCACGAACCTCATCAGACGTTTGAAGGTTAGTCACGTAAAGGAACACGAGCAGTTTTCAAAGTTGGCACGCGCTAATAGAGCGGGAGAGCTCAGTAACTCGTGCGCAGCCACTCACTCAGCTGTCGGTAATTCCCCTATCTCACATACGCGGTCTCGCTCGGTGGCCGTAAGTACAGTTCATCATGATTCACCGCGGGTTTTGGCGCTGTGATTAAACATGTTTACTTTTTTGGCGGACCTTGCAGAACTTCCGGCGACTTGTCCTACTTGTCCGTTATTTTATTTAATTGTATACAATCTACAGGAAAGTTTGTAGCAAAAACTTTTTTTTTTTTTTTTTTTTGGACGTAGCTTCCTGTTTTTCGTATTGTTCCCGCGAAAGTTCCTCGTCTGTTTGAAACAGCGTTTTATATTATATTTTGTTTAGTTTTTTATAATTATATATTTTTCCCGTTTTTACGCTTTAATACTACTGGACTTTATCCGATTTTTTGCGCTTTTTGGGAGAACGCGCGTATCATCTGACCAACAACAACCGAATCCATCACCAAATAATCACAACTCCGGCACAAAGGTACGTTATCATGTCTACCATTCAGCTCGCTCAGTGTGTGGAGTGCAGGATGTTTAGACATTCTTCCTCCGTCATTAGTGATAATTTTATTTGTGATAGGTGTGTGTTAGTTAGCACCCTGACGGAGAAGATAGTAGCATTAGAGGAGCGCATCCAGACTTTAGAGAGGGTTAGAGAGCGCGAGAGCAGCGTTAATCCTGTAGTGGAAAGTCTGGGTGCCACAGGTGGAGATAATCATCCCCCGACTCCGGCAGTAGAGCCCTCACAGCGGGGCGAGTGGGTGACGACTCGGCGGCATACTCGTTCAGCCAAAGCTAACGCTAAGGCTAGCCCACCGGAGCACACCTCTTCTGCGCTTCACGTGTCCAACAGGTTCGCTCTCCTCAGTGATGCACCCGCTGAGAAACCTGAAAGAGCTCTGGTTATAGGAGACTCTATATTGAGACACGTGAAATTAGCTAGGCCTTTAGGGGCGCCAGCGGCAGTGGTCAGGTGTATCCCGGGAGCCAGAGCACCGGACATAGCAGGTAATCTTAGGGCTCTAGGTCAGCATAGGTTCTCTAAGATAGTGGTACATGCTGGAGCTAACGATATACGCCTTCGTCAGTCAGAGGTTAGTAAGAGTAACTTTACAGAGGTGTTTAAAATTGCGAAGGCGATGTCCGAAGAAGTAGTTTGCTCTGGTCCCATCCCAATGAGACGTGGCGACATAGCTTACAGCAGGTTATGGTCGCTGAACCGCTGGATGTCCAGGTGGTGCTCCGAAAACAACGTGGGCTTCATTGACAATTGGAAGACTTTTGAGGGCAAAACTGGCCTGTTAGGGCGGGACGGTGTCCATCCCACTCGGGAAGGTGCTGCTCTCATTTCTTGTAGTATAGCACATAGTCTCAGAAGAGGCCTAGTTAATCGGTGACAATCCAGAGCCAAGGCCAGGGAGCAGACAGACAGGCTAAACCAACCGTCTGCTAGCTGCATAGAGTCGTCACTCAGGGTTCATCAGATTGAGACTGTGTCTGTTCCCCGAGATAAACATAAACATACATTTAGAAAGACTCAGAAAGTCTGTTTTAGTAATTTAATTAACATAGACACCACAAACTCAGATCACACTGAATGCGCAGCCAGCACCTCTGATCTGAAGCTAGGACTGTTAAATATTAGATCTCTCGCATCTAAAGCAGTTATTGTTAATGAAACTATCACAGATCAGGAGTTTGATATATTATGTTTAACAGAAACCTGGATTAAACAGGACGAGTATGTGGCTCTAAATGAAGCTAGTCCTCCTGGATACAGCTACATACACCAGCCTCGGCTAACTGGTAGAGGAGGAGGAGTCGCAGTTATTTATAACGATAATCTGTCTCTCGTACAAAAACACAGTTTTAAATCTAATGCATTTGAAGTTCTCTATAGTAACATAAAGTCAGCTCAGTCAATCCCGCTAATCATCATTTACAGACCCCCTGGGCCGTACTCGGAGTTTCTCTGCGAATTTGCAGATTTCCTTTCAAACCTTGTTGTTTCTGTAGATAAAGCGTTAATTGCTGGAGACTTTAATATTCATTTTGAGAATCCAGAAGACCCTCTGAGAACAGCATTCTTGTCCATACTGGACTCAGTAGGAGTAAATCAGTGTATAGTAGGACCCACTCATAAAGCAGGTCACACTTTGGATTTAATATTATCCTTCGGATTAAGTATAGGAAATATAACCACAATTCCACAGTCTGAAGTTATCTCAGATCACTACCTTGTCTCGATTAAAGCGTGTTATAGTAATAATGTACGCACAGCACCGCGCTTCCACCTTAAACGTACATTTACATCAAATACCGCACAGAGCTTTATCAATAATCTTCCAGAATTATCTACTTTGATTGGATCGCCATCTGACTTCACAGAACTCGAACAGGCGAATGAATATCTAGAGTCAGCACTTCGTTATAGCTTAGATAATATCGCTCCAGTTAAAAGGAAAATGATTAGAGATAAGAAACTCGCTCCTTGGTATAATGACCACACACGTGCTTTAAAACAAACCGCTCGCAAATTCGAACGTAAATGGCGCCAAACTAAATTGATAGTATTCAAAATAGCTTGGAAGGAGAGCATCCTGATCTATAAAAAAGCTCTCAGTGATGCTAGATCAACATATTTCTCCACTCTAATAGAAAATAACAAAAACAACCCGAGATTTTTATTTAATACCGTAGCTAAATTAACTAAAAACAAGACCACTGCAGAAATCTCCACAACATCATCATGCAGTAGTGAGGATTTCATGAACTTTTTCAATAATAAAATCATAAATATTAGGCAAAAAATTCAGGCTTTGAAACCAGACAATTTAAATAATTCAGATGATCTAACCACATCACATCAGAACTTAGAACACTTTACTCCCCTTGAAGCGAGGGAACTAATTTCACTCATCTCTTCTTCAAAATCGTCAACCTGTATATTAGATCCTATACCGACACATTTTCTCAAGCAGATAGTACCAGCAATAATAGAACCCCTGTTGAAAGTAATTAACTGTTCACTCAGTAGTGGGTATGTCCCCAAATCCTTTAAATTAGCCGTTATTAAACCGCTAATCAAGAAACCTGACCTTGACCCCTGTCTGCTTTCTAATTACAGGCCGATATCAAACCTTCCGTTTATCTCCAAGATTTTGGAAAAGGTAGTATCACAGCAGCTATGTTCACATCTACACAGAAATAGCATAAATGAACTGTATCAGTCAGGATTTAGGCCTCATCACAGCACAGAGACAGCACTTGTTAAAGTAGTAAACGACCTCCTATGGGCCTCTGATCAGGGTTGCGTCACTATACTTGTGTTACTGGACCTCAGTGCAGCTTTTGACACCATTGATCATAGTATTCTCCTTCACAGATTAGAAAAGGTAGTTGGAATTAAGGGAACTGCCCTCTTGTGGCTCAGATCCTACTTGACTGATCGTTATCAGTTTGTAGATTTAGATGGTGACCATTCCTCATGTTCTCAAGTGGAGTTTGGTGTTCCACAGGGCTCAGTTTTAGGCCCACTGCTTTTTTCCCTTTACATGCTTCCTCTGGGCAACATAATTCGTAAACATGGTATTAGTTTTCATTGTTATGCTGATGACACACAATTATATGTCTCAGCAAAACCAGATGAGAAAAACCAGTTTGCTAAAATTGAGCAGTGTGTGCAGGACATACGAGATTGGATGTTAATTAATTTTCTTCTGCTTAATCCTGATAAGACAGAAGTTCTAGTCATAGGATCACAAGTAGCTAGAAGTAAGCTTTCTGATCAGACTGTAACTTTAGATGGCCTTTCTGTTCCATCAAGTGCAACAGTTAAAGACCTCGGTGTGATTATAGATTCCAGCCTTTCGTTTGAAGCTCATGTAGATAATATCACCAGGATAGCTTTCTTTCACCTTAGAAATATTGCCAAGATAAGAAACATATTGTCACTAAATGATGCAGAAAAACTAGTTCATGCTTTTATCACCTCTAGGTTGGACTATTGTAACGCCTTACTGTCTGGTTGTTCAACTAGGTGTATAAACAAGCTTCAGTTAGTCCAGAATGCAGCAGCGAGAGTCCTCACTAGAACCAGAAGATACGAGCACATCACCCCTATCTTATCTACACTGCATTGGCTCCCTGTGAAATTTCGCATCGATTTTAAGATACTACTTTTGACATTTAAAGCACTAAATGGTCTCGCGCCACAGTATTTGAGTGAACTGTTAGTGTCTTACGATCCGCCACGCCTACTTCGATCAAAGGATGCAGGCTGCCTGTCAGTACCACGTATTATTAAAACTACAGCAGGGGGCAGAGCTTTTTCTTACAAAGCCCCAAAGTTATGGAATAGTCTTCCTGTTAATGTTCGGGACTCAGACACAGTCTCAGTGTTTAAGTCTAGGCTAAAAACTTATTTATTTAGCCAAGCATTTTTGTAAATAGATTAACCTTAGGTAAAGGAGCAGATCTGGGGGACTCATGGACGTAGAGTATTCTGGTGAACTGGTATGTTTAGATGCTGTCCTCCCCACTCTCATTGTTCACTCAGGTTTGTTGACGGTGAGGTGATTGGTTGCTTTACATCTCAGGGAGCCCTCATGTTTGTGTTTCCTTCTGGCTCTCCCTTTTAGTTATGCTGTTATAGTTAGTCCTGCCGGAGTCCCTGCTTGCACTTTGCACTAATATACATTCACCTTATACATGTTGACTGTGACCATACCTAACTGCCATCTCTCCTTATTTTCTGTTCTCTCCTTTTCTGCTCTCTCTCTCTCTCCCTCTCTCCTTTCCCTCTCTCTGTCTCTCTGTCGAGCTATACATGTTCGCTCCTGAGTTGCCAGTGATCCAGACCCCTCTGCCCTCTGAAGCCGTCTAACCCGTCCTGGAGTCCTGCTTCTGGTTGGAGATCCCGTCACATGGATGCCCCGTGTGGTCTGCCTGGATGCGCTTGGTGGCTGGGGATGGTTTCCATGAAGACTGTCCTATCATCGATTGATGCTCTGGGGACCTGTGACTTCAGTTGTTCGATAGCTCAGGACTGGAATCTCCTACAGTCTACCTGAGCCTCCGGGAACAAACTGGACTCCTTTTAATTTAAATTTTAACACATCTCCTGTTACACTGAACTTCCAGTACACATTATTATGCTGATCATTCTCTGCTATCCGTTATCACCCAGATGAGGATGGGTTCCCTGTTGAGTCTGGTTCCTCTCAAGGTTTCTTCCTATTACCATCTCAGGGAGTTTTTCCTCGCCACCGTCGCCCTCGGCTTACTCATCAGGAACAATCTTATCATTTTGATTCATACACATTGCATAAAAACTTACTTCTTTTTATTGTGTAAAGCTGCTTTGCGACAATGTCAATTGTTAAAAGCGCTATATAAATAAAATTGAATTGAAAAAAGTACAGGAAAGTTGAATTTGTCAAGTTCGAGCTGTTTCCAATTACTAACCAAACACAGGCTGCTATGTTTTAAGTTGACGTATTGCACATGTTGCTTGCCAATAAATACAGTTGTCAATTCATGATATTCCTCTTCTTGTAATTTCAATAGTTAATTTACATTTTTGTTGGATATAGTTTAATAAATAATGCTGACAAGGCTTCAAGTAGACCCTGTAATCGGTGTTGGCCAATACAGCTTCTAGTCATCGGCCCCAAAAATCCTGATCGGAGCACCCCCATTATACACTATTATTGGATTACAGTCTGACCCCACAGAACTCGTTCAGCCAACTGAATACTTATAGTCACTACATCAGATAATGTAGCTCCACTTAAAGGAAAAATCGTTTGAGAGAAAAAAAACTAGCACCCTTTTATACTTGATTGTGTATCTACCAGTTTATTAAAATAGAGATTCCCAGGAATAAGTGGACTAAGAAGTGGTAACAATGTTTTAAACTAGCAGTTACTAATCCCTTGATTAAGAAGTACCTTTCAGCTGTCCGGCTAATATCAAACCTCACATTTATCTTGCAAGAAACGTTTGTAGCACAGCATTATGCTCATATTAAGTATTAGATGTGCTTGTGACTTCATTCGCGTGGAATTAAATTGCACACTCATAAGTGCATATAAAAAATGTACAGGACGAGATGCTACACCATGGTAAACATGCCCCCGTGCTAACTTTTTTGAGACCTGTAGCATTAAATTTGAAATGAGCTCATTTTGTGCATAAAATTGTAAAATTTCTCAGTTTAAACATTTATGTTCTCTATGTTCTATTGTCTATCAAATATTGGTTCATGTGATTTGAAAGTCTTTTAGTTTTCATTATATTCAAATTTTAAAAACTTTTTTGTCGGGTTATACATGACTTGACGGTCGGTGTAGGAGATGGCAAATTCTGGAGAATACAGTGTGTGCAAATATTAGCAGTTTCTACAATACACACCTAGCCTATTTGGCACATAACCATACCATATCATTCTTATGCTGATACTTGCTATGAGTATTAACTGAAAGTCTTCATCTGTATCTACAGGAAATTATTTATTGTGCTGCTTTGCAAAGATGAGTGAGGGTACCTTGTTAAATTAGCTGAAGTATGTATGCAACATTATTAACTTAATAGTACCTCTGAAGGATGGAAAATGAGGTTATCAATTCTAAAATCCCCATGTACGAGGGTCACTTGGTCATCAGTGGATGGTAAATTATTGCTGAGCCAATCAGAAAGCTCATCCACAGCTGGAATGCTTCTGTTGGCTGAGGCTCTGTACTGCTTTGTCCAGGTGGACACCTTACAGAAAAAAATAATTTAAAAAAGACATGAGACACGAGTAAAAAACATGAAGTGTTTCTGCCCAACAATCTCCATTATATTACTATTTTTACATTTATTAAAAATATTGTTTTAGGAATACATACAGTCAAATGTTTATTTCATGCAGTAATTATAAATGAGTTCATAGCCCTCTAGGCTTAAAACCCAAGTCCTTGTCCCTCTCTACAAAAAACTTTCAGCAACTATTTGGTTTAGTGTAGATTTGAGGCCCACTTTATAAAAGATGTAATTCAGACTCTTACCTGTCTCTTGGCGTAACCTGCCCCTTTCCCAAATCCTACTAGGTCAAGCTTGGTGATATCAACAGAGTGAAGTCTGGCTAACACCTCAACTGCAGCAACATACAGAGCACTGCGTTCTGCTGCACTAATGCCTGGTAACCTTAGGTCCCGGAATATACGGCCCTGTCTCACATACCCATAGAGACACACACATTGAGACACACACATACAAATATCCATTAGTGACATCTTAACTATGGACTAAAATGTTGAAAAAGTTCTAAATCTAAAATTAAAAACTATGTAAAGTATCAAACATGTCTGTTCGATCAAAACAGCAAAACTGAGCACTGAATGGTGTGTTTGATAAACTTGAAAAAAAATATTCTGGTCTATTCTTTTTAGTACATAACATTGTTATTTCTGTTTACACTTTGCTGGGAATAGACTAATATAGGGTTGAGGTCTGACCTGAACATGCTCCATGATGTAAAACTCGGTGCCAATAACATTTCTGTCTGAACAGTAAAGCAGTGGCTGAGGAACAGGAAAGTCAATGGAGTGCAGGGCTTTCTGCACAGCATACTCCCTGTCCACCTGTTTACATACATGTGCACACAAAACAAAATAATAAAAAACATGATTATTATTTATAGACACGATTTATTCATTGCACTGCACCAGAGATTAAAAAAGGCATGTCTTATCTATCTAAATTACACATATGCACATATTCAATTACAATTGGAGTCAAGCCTTGTTGACTCCAGCCAAAAGTTATGAGAATGACACAAATATAAATTTTCATAAAGTTTGCACCTTCAGTATTTTTAGATATTTTTTCAGGTGTTTTCTGTTAGTCTAATCACAAATATTTCATAAGTGTCAAAGGCTTTTATTGACATTACATTAAGTTCATGCAGAGTCAATATTTGCAGTGCTGACCCTTTTTTTCAAAACCTCTGCAATTTGCAATGGCGTGCTACCAATCCACATCCTGACTGATGGCTGCCCATTCTTGCATAATCAATGCTTGGAGTATTTGTGGGTTTTTGTTTTTCCACCCACCTCTTGGCGATTGACTGACCACAAGTTCTAAATGGTCTGGAGAGTTTCCTGGCCATGGACCCAAAATTTGTTTGTTCAAAATGTTTTGTTCCCTGAGCCATTTAGTTATCCATTTTGCCTTATGGCAAAGTGCTTCACCAGGGCAGAAAAGGAATTGCTCATTACCAAACTGTTCATGGATGATACTCTCGGAGGATGTTTTTGTTACCATTCTTTATTCATAGGTGTGTTTTTAAGCAAAATTGTGAGTGAGCCCACAGTCTTAGCTGAGAAGCAACTGCACACATGAATGGTCTCAGAATGCTTTACTTTTAGCATGACACAGGAATGATGGAAGCGTCACATTTTCTTCTCCGGACAAGCTTTTTTCTGTATACCCAAAACAATCAGAAAGGGGATTGATTCATCCTTACTTTAAAAATTACTTTTCCCCCCATCCTCAGCAGTCCAATCCCTTTGCAGAATAGCAGTCTGTCCCTGATGTTTTTCTTTTCCTGGAGAGGGGTGTTTACTATAAAACTGTGACCATGTGTGTGCATGTAAAGCATTTTTTTATTTTGTGCGTGTGTGTATGTGCACGAATGTGCATGCATATGTGTGTGAAAGTCATCCTACTGTACATAGCAGTCAATCACCCCCCCCCCCCGTTCCTCATCCTTTCCTCTCTCTGGTCTCAATCACTACAGCCACGATTCTTTTCAAAGTAAAGTGCCGTTTATTATTTTTATTTTTACTTTACATTTTGTATTAATTATTTTCATATGAATATTTTTGGTTGTGTAACAAATCGTCAGAGTTTACATCATTTCTTATGGGGAAATTTTGTTTGGATATACAAGCATGATTCCAGAACGAATTATGCTCGCAATCCAAGGTTCCACTGTAATTATACTTCAGTATACCAAAGTAAGATCTAAAATCACTGATGCAGCAGACTTTTTTTTTGTTGAAAATTTATATATGTGTCATTCTCAATACTTTTGGCCACTGTAGCATGTCTTCATTAATGCACTTTCAATCCTAATTTCCTTTGTTGAACATGGTCCTAGGACAGTGGTTCTCAACCTTATTCCTGGAGGACCATGCCCTTCATATTTTAGTGCTTTCTCTGCTCTACCACACACATTTATGAATGAGGAAATTCCTGTTAATTAGTTAAATCAGGAGTGCTGGGAGCTGAGAAAGCACTAAAATGTGAAGGGCAGCACTGTTGTGCAACACTGGCCTAGGGTATAGGAAGTCATTACTTTTTAATTATTAATACTTCAATTATGCCTCTTAGGGAGTATAGGGAGAGTAAGGGAGCTACTTGGGATTCAGCACTACAGTATTTGACAGTTGTGCAACTGTGAGTCAAAGTCCACAAGTCCACGTCACAAATAGATATTCAGAATGATGTTAGACAGAAAATACAACAAAACAGACACACTAACCTTATGGGCACCAGGAAGCAACGATCCATGAGGTTTCTTTCTGAGTACAAAGCTCTTTTCTGGACTTTGAATGAGATATGTTGGGTTGGATTGACCCGACCTAACAAGCGAGATAAAGTGCATGCAAATTTACAACGCGAGTCCACAGTCAGGAAGTGACATTTACATTATACAATCATGAAAGTGCACACCTGTACTGCCGGACAGAAAGTGGAGTGTTTTCTGAAACACTGTGAAGTCTCCCTGTCAAATATCGGTGTAGGTTCTGTATGTTAAATGCATGTTGCTGGCGAACAGGTGTCGTCTGATCGTCCATGGTTCCTGCGCTGTGAAGCCAGACGCGATACAGTGTGCGTTACAAATCAATGTTTTGTACCGAAAGAAACTACGTTCTGCTGAAGCCGGAGGCGGAGCCCGGCGCCATATTAGTCCACTCCTAACAAACTAATGATATCTGAGCTGTATATCAGAAGGCGAGTGTAAGTTAGGTGAGCCTTCTCAGAGTTTTCGGTTTCTAAAAGCCAGTCGCGTTAAACTGAGAGTCAGTTGCTATGGCAACATATTCCATGAAGATAACCTGCTAGCTAACAGGTTTACTTAAACTTACCCTGAGTTTCTCCTCCTCGTCAGACGTGGCGTGGTCTTTTCTTAAAGAGACAGTTGTAATCGTAGCACAAGATAGGCTGCTCTTTTAGGCGAGGATATCACACCTCGCTTGGACGGTTTATAATACCGTGATATTTATTTATTTGTTTGTTTGTTTGTTTTACTTGATATTTACCGTTTTTCCCGCGTAGACGAGTATTTATCGAGTAATTAACTCTAATTCTGTGCACTTTGTTTCACGACGGAAGTTTCTATATGACATCGGTAACATCGGTGCCAAGGCAACCTACCGTCAGGCTTGCACAGATGTGACTCTTGCACTGAAACACGTATTGTTAATTGGTGCTCCCTAGTCACAGAGCCTCAATACTCACCAAAAGAAGGAATACCACAGAATTGCTGGCATCAATTTACAGAATAATTCATTTATTTTGTATCAAAGTGGATGTGAGGTTATGATGGCATATGTTATTCTCCACAACCCTGAATCTCAATGAAATGTCCTGCTCATCTAGTGCCTGACCCTGATACTGATCCTGCCCATCCTGCTAATGCACGAGATGGAAGATCAGCCAGAGACACCCAGGATTTCTGATTGAGCATCAGCTCTCCAGTATCAAATAAAGACAACTATTTTTTCCCCCGCATACTCTGTCAATGCGCAGTAAACTATCGCGTTGATTGGTTCTTTATTTTGAGTGGCGTAGATAGTCACGCCCACACCGAGGGAAAACGAGCTATATTCTTCCAAAATATGGAATCACATATTTATTGCTGCATTTTATTTATATAATTTATACCATAGGCACATTTATTTTAGTTTATGTTAATAACTAATTAATTCAATTATTATTGAATAGCCATTATCTATATGGTTAATTATTTTCAAAAATAATTTGTTTAATTTAATTTCTTAATTGCATTGACTGGTTCATGCTGCAGAATACTACTAATTACATAACAAAGGTTAAATACAATTTAGAATTTTGACATTAAAAATAATTTATACAAATAAACTTCTTTATTCAGGACCCTGTACATGTGTTTTGACCTAAAATCAGGGGGAAATTATAACCTTTGTTGTTTTTTAAATTCCTTACACATTAAACTGCAGTGTCAGCTGTGGTGAAGGAGAAACCCACAGTGAGCACTCTGTTTATTAGTGTAACACCTATGAGTCACAGTGGAATGTTAGGCTTCTCTGTAGACACGGTTAGTCTATGCATAAGCTTCTAAGGCCATGAATAATAAACTTAGAGCTCATTCATTAAACAAGATCCAGCACTGATTGGCTCACTCACGTCCTTTTAACGTTTCAATTCATTTCCATTTCTGTGCTTCCTGTGCAATCCCGTGCTTTTTTGACACAAAGTGAAAATATTAAATTCTGAAAAAGAAAGCAAAATTGTTTCTTAAACTAGTTTATTGTGAAAGAGCAGTATATTTTTGCGGGTCTCAGAGGAAGCATGTCTCCATTACAAAGTGAATATGCGTGAGTGTGTGTGTGCGTTTGTGCTTGTTTTTTCAAACATTGTGTCTTTTGCCAAGTAAATAGTTTTTTTTTTTTTTAAAAAGGTTTTGCTACTCTTACCAGCAAACCCTAACTCAGCAGATTATATGGATTTTCTTCTAACCAAAATTTTTATTTGGCATTTATCATCACTTTTAATGTTTTGAGGGCCAATTTTTACCATAAACTTGGCTGCTTTTTTGTATGAATTGAATGAAGATTTGGTTTGCATTGACAAGCTCCTAGCAAGCGAAAACAAACCACTAAAACAAAACCAACAACTAAAAACATAGTCACCGTTTCTGTGATTTGTCACCAGTATGAAATTTTATAGTTAACAATATAAAAAAGTGAACAGGAGATAAACTTATAAAGTAATTAATTTATTAGGAGCTTTTTTTGTGCCAGGGTCCAGAAAAAAAGCATAAACAAAGAAAAGCAAGTTTATTTCTTAATACATCAAATAATAAAATAAAACAATGCAAAAATAGTCAAAATGTTGTAAATATTTAACAGTAAACATGACTCTGGTAACACTACATTCTGAATAATTCTGAATGAGCACTGTATTGATTTGTTGTTTAAAGTTTTCTTTTATTTATTTTTGTGAGAAGTTAGTGCTTTGGTGCTGCACGATGATAATGCTAGCACAGTCACAGTGGCCTTTAAATCCAAAACAATTCCCACGCTTTCGAACCAAACAGTGATAACTTTCACCTTTCACTTGCAGCAACCATTGTAACTCCCACAAACTTGCTTGGCTAGAAGATGATGTCTCTACAGTGATGATGTCTCTACAGTGCTGACAGCATTATCAGCAAGAGCTTTCAGTAGGTTTCAGCAATCATTTTTTTTAAATTCCCATAAAAATGCCTCGCTTTTGCTGTGATACTGAGGAAACTAGTCTTATTAGCTAAACAGTATGGACAATAAGATAGGTAGGTAAAATCTGTCTTGTATAAATATAGCTGGCTCAGGAATTAAACTTTGCTTTCACAAATCAGTCATCATTCTCTTGGGATTTCACAGACTCATTATTTATCCTCCAGCAGTTCTCCTTTATTTGACTTCAGGATTAATAACATCAGGATCTTAATCACAGCTTTCTCCAGAAACTCCAAATCCCAGAATCCTCTACCAACATACATACCAACTCAGGGTCTCACCATGCAGCTCATATTCTATGTTTAGTTTCTAGAAACACCTTTTCATGCTTTACTAAGACAGGTCACTGTTTCTTTCAGGATTAGTAAACATTATCCGTTATATTCCTATTTTATACATGGATTTTTGGATTGTTTGTCCTGTGTTGTTTGTATTATAGCCCTGAAATAGATTTTTACTTGGATGTAAAAATTGCAGACAGTCCAAACGTTTTTCTTTTTTTGCTTAACCCTGTATTGGCAGATCAAAATAGCCAGTAAGTGTGGTCTATTGCATCATAGTTGATATAGAATAATTATTCTAAATACACTTTTCTGTACATTTTCACAAAGCCACAAATACCATGTTTAAAATCTTTTAGAGATGTACTCAATCATTTGCCCTTAATAACAGCACATCTCTAATCACAGTAATTAAACTCACTTTAAATTTCCAAGCCACATGAGTGAGAAGGCCTCATGGGCACAGGTCAGTATACTGTAGCTACAGTGACAGGTACTGGATGTATTGCTTCCTAAGGCACTGTCTGTATCCACACCACTTATGTCTTTAGCCATCTGATAAACAGTGCTAATAAGCAGCCGTAATTATGAGCAGCCATGAGGCATCGAACAACAGCTTTTGCACTGTGGGTGTAGAAATTTAAAGCATCAGCATCTGCTCACACAGTAAAATGTCCTTTCACTCCAATATGTCTGTCTCAAAGGGTACTAAGTGGTAGTAGGACAGGTTGGTGACATATGCTTCTGTGTCATCATCACTGAAGTCCTGTTCCACAGATTGACACTGATTCCCATCCTCGTCATACCTGCATGAGTAGAAATATAGATTTTTAGTGAAGATAGTGAAGTACAGGTAACTATAGCATTTTAACTTATAACATGTATTTTTGTTATAGCTCTTTAGAAAAGTTATGAGCAACCAATATAAATGAAGCTGTATTGAAAGTCCCAATAATGCCAGACAAACACCTGTTCATCATCACATTTTCAACTCCCAAAGCCATACATTCTAACCGGGCCTTCTATTGTACATAATAAGCTACCCTTATGAAAAAAGTCCTACGATAGAATTACAAGTTTATCCATTATATAACTCATTAAACCAGTAAATGTTCAAGTATATTTCAAGTAAAATGCCAGGAGAAAGTATTTTTCTCTAAATGTTCTCCTAATTTTTTTGCTATATTTGTCACACTTTACATGCACTTCAAACAGAATAAAAGAAATAACATCTGAGTAAACACATTTTAAATAATTGTTTTATTTATTAATAAATGAGGGGGTTGTTACTATGAGATAGGAGCCTATCTCAGGAGACTTTTGGGATGGTATACCAATCCAGGACACAAACACTAATATTTGGGCAATTTGGGAATGTGTGAGGGAACCGGAGAGCCCAGAGAAAACCCACCAAGCACACAGTGCCAACCCCTCAGGCACCTTGCCGGCAAACTCTAACATATTTAAATAAAATCTTCCCAGCAAGGTGAAATAGGGTAAAAGGTTATAACGAATCATTTATTACATTAGTACCATGGTAGTAGAATTTTACTGAAGCTATTAAGTGATTAAGTCAGTCTGTATCAATGTGCACCTACAGTATGATGCACAGACTGATTCAGTTGTGGTTTATAGCCTCTTGCTAGGGTGTGTGTTATAGCCATATATAAGACTCCTATATTAATGTGAAAAAATGAGTAACAATGAAATATTATTGCAGGACCTGTTACACTTTATTGCTACAGAAATGCTACACAATATGTGACAAACCAAAGCTGCAGATTAATGCTGGCAGTTGTCATCACCAAAAAAAAAAAAGAGAGAGATCAGTAGAATGGTCAGTAAATGGAAATCAGGTTGCCAGAGCAAAAATAAAGTCATTGCTTTTGGTGTATACTTGATCAAACCAAGATACAGAGAACTTTGCACAGAACACAGTTTTTGACGTTGCAGGGATTCATGCCTGAAAAAGTGATAGGGAGTATTGGAGATTGCCATTTCACATTGTAAACTTCAGACTTCCAGTACAAATCTGAATCTTGTCATTTGCATAAAGTTCTCTGCAGTTATGGGGTGTGTTAATGGTGGTCAGGAAGCAGAGTGTAGAGGCCAAGTGGACAGTGGAGCAAGGAGATGGTTATGGGCCTCAGGACTACACCAAACACAGTCTACATTCTGGGTGATGAGGTGGAGGTGGTGGAGAGCTACAGATGCTTGAATTCACATTGATAACAGCTTCGACTCAGGGGTAACAGCATAGGTCAGGGGCAGTTCAGTGGTTAAGGCATTGGACTACGGTTCGGAAGTCCAGGTTCCCAGGTTCAAGTCCCACTACAACCAAGTTGTCCCTGTTGGGCCCTTGAGCAAGGCCCTTTACCCCAACTGCTCAGATGTATAATGAAATAAAAATGTAAGTCGCTCTGGATAAGAGCGTCTGCCAAATGCCTAGATGTAGATGTAGACTGGAACTGCAGCACAGACACTGTCTACAGGAAAGGATAGAGCAGACTCTACTTTTTGAGGAAAGTGTTACGTGGTGCGGTATGGAGAGCCGCACCACGCAATGTTTTTAATCATAAGAGCCCTTAATGCTGGGCTCTAATGCCCAGGTCAATAAAATAGGAGTTAGTGAGAGTGCTTGTGATACACACGGGAAGACCTTCCCGTTTGGAGATGGCGTGGGATTATTAATTAAGGAACTTAAAAGGAAACCAATGAAAACTGTAAACACAAAATAAACAGAGCTCCGCCGTCTACGCGAGAACGGACAGGGCTCTGGAAAATAAAATAAAAAGTGTTTCCTCTCGGGGCGTTCACCCTTACTGAGAACTTTTGGGAGAGAGAGAGTTTGTGCTTCGTGCACTAACAAACTGTACTGAGCGCGCACGCTAAACTGCTGCGTGCCGCTCTCTCTATCTCTCTCTCTCTCGCGATCTCTCTCGCCGGCATCTTAAATAGACAGAGGCTGGGGCTTTGTCTCTGTCCCTAAACAGCTGTCTGTCTGTCTTTTATTTTATTTTATTTTCTTTCTTACTTTCTTTCTTTTCTTTTCTTTTTCTTTGGCCCTGATACCTTCACCGGTGCTACCTAAATGATCGCACGAAGTGCGCTGGTATCAGGACCCTTAAATAAACACGAGTCAGGTGTGGCTCATTCAGGCTGATTGCCTGATGGCGGCGTTGCCTAGCAACCGTGTGTATAAATGGCCGTGCTTTTGCCTGTTCAGAACTCCGCATGGTAACAGCTTGCGGATCTGTCCGTTCTGAACAGTTTAAGCACGGCTCTGCGACCCGCGTCGTTACAGAAAGGTCCTTTTCTGTCTGAAGGAAAATTTTGCAGATCTTTTATCAGTCTGTTGTGGAGTGCAATATTCTTTGCTGCTATCTATTTTGACACCTTAATCAGAAGTAGTGATAACAGGAAAAGCAACAACTTATCAAGAAGGCTAGGTCAATATTGGGGATTCCCCTGGTGCTTGGAGTAGGTGGCGGAGAGAAGGATTCTACAACTGTTAAGCATCATAGAGAACATATTACATCCCCTCCGCAACTTATTGGCTAAACATCCGAGCACTTTCAGGAAGAGAATACTCCTGCACCACTGTGACAAAAAATGGACAATGTTGTTTTTCCTGTTTTATTAAATGCTCTAGTGTAACACATTGAATGCAGCTTCCTCCCGACTGAGTGTAATAAGGGCCAGGATATGTTATATGTCAAAGGGCTGTTTCTTGAGTTTGAATCTAAAGTAAATATTATATCTTTAATATTATAACATCATACATATGTTTTGTTCTATTTATAATTTATTTGGTTTATTTTCATATGGACTTCTGATACACAATGAAAACTACATAAAAAGCTTGCTTTTGCTTCCGTTAAGTTGAACAGATGGTTCAATTTATGAGGTTTTTATGCCTCTGTCATTTAACAGGAAATAAAACTGTAGAGAAGTACAATCTGTTTTTTGAAGAGGCCGCATAACACAAATTCTGAGATCAAGATTATGTTTATAGTGTGTGTTGTGTTTTTTTTTCTGCAGTATCAATTTGAAATATTAGATTTTGGTATTGGTACAATATTTGTTTATAATAGTAGTAGTTCATAATAAAACAAAACTTTTATTATGAAAAACATTGAAAATGGCTAACTTTGTAGTTTCCTAAGAGTATACAAGGTGTACTTTTATGAACTAAAAAGTGGGCTAGAAGTACATAACTGTTGCGTGTATCACTTATAGTATATTGCGCAGTACAGCTGCAGTGCAAAATGTGAACTAGTTGAATTCTTAAATGTGAAACAGTTTGCTACTCTTATAGTTAACGTATACTTCAAAGTAACGCTGAACAAATAATTTAAAAAAATTATCCTAACTGACATACAGAACTTCTAATCAACATAATCTTGTATATTTGCAAATCCTCATAAAGGCTCTTTTGGTCTTTTTTGGAATGGTATATTTACAAGAATATTACCAGAACATATTGATATTAGCATGGTGATATTAGCTTACTTACTACATTAAATATACTTGGGAAATAAGGTTGAAGTTTACTTAAGTTTACTTCATAAAATTAACTTTAAGCATACTTGGAGGGAAACAAAGCAGTAATAAAATAATACACAGGAAACATAATCAAAATAAACAAGGCAGAAATACGTTATCTAAAACAGAAAATGGAAAGGAAACATATCATACACCTGTGCACCCTCCCCCCACCCCCTCCCCCCCAAGCCCCAGTGTCCACAGGTAGCTGTAGTCCATAATGGATTCAAATCAAAACAATCGATATGGCTACAGGACGCCTATAATTCTGGTTCAACGTGCAGGAAGTACTGTGACAAGTGCCATATACAGTATGGTGCATATTCCTTTGACCTGTGGTACAGTATATCAGATATTTCACCCCTGCTCCAGTGGTACTTAATGCCTCAGTTGGCCTAATCCATAACAGTTTTACTCGGTGTTGTGGCTTTGGGAGGAGAATGGGACACTTACGAATGCTGAGATGAGTCTGTAGAGAATGGTGTGTCCTCATCCTGAGGAAGATTCTCATCAAATACAATGGTCTCTGTATTTGCCAAGCAGAACCCATTTGATCTCATAATCTCTGAGAAAAAACACAATCATATGTTATATATGTTAACATATATACGTTAGAAATAAAACGTTAGAAATGCTATATAAATAAATTTATTTCAATTTTATGTTATTGTTCTAAATACTGTTACAATACAGATACTGTTCCAATTGTTAGGATTCCACACATCTTGAAATTTAAACAGGCTTCCTTTTATACCTGATATCTTGATGGGGCTCCCAAAGCATGGCTGTATCTTGTGGACTTTGTCATTCCTCAGCACTTGATCCAGTGGCGACCGTTCAAAGAATGTTAAAATGACCTCTGACCTGGAAAACTGGATGCCATAGGAGAATTCAGTTACTAAAAAGAAATTTATTCAAGTGTGCCAATAGTATACTTCTTTTGAACTTAAAAACAAGTAAATAGGATTGTTATTTTCCTGTTTCTGTACTTACCAGAAAATAATTTACAGTGTTAGAATTTAAAGAGTAATCACAAACCATGAAGACAATGTTGTAACTCATCCAGGTAAAATAATACAAACCGAATTCTGGAAAAGTTGAGATATTACATTTAAATTTAAATGAAATGAAAACTTAAAGACTTTCAAATCACATCGGCCAATATTTTATTCAAAAGAAATGTTTAAACTGAGAAATTTTACAATTTTATGCACAAAATGAGCTCATTTCAAATTTGATGCCTGCTACAGGTCTCAAAAAAGTTGGGACAGGGGCATGTTTACCATGGTGTAGCATCTGCTCTTCTTTTCAAAACAGTTTGAAGACAGCTGGGCATGTTTCTGTAGTTTTGTGTTGCCTTATAATATGGTTCCTTTATTTCCTGATATAGGTCTTCAGCTGCTGAAGTCTTTTTGGTCATCTTTGAAGTATTTTCCATTTAATTATGTGCTAAATGTTCTCTATATGTGAGAGATCTGGACAGCAGTCAGCCCAATTCAGCACCTGGACTCTTCTACTACAAAGCCATGTTTTTGTAACAGCTGCCTGTCTAAAAAACTTTATATACCTTTCAGTATTCATTCAGTGTCTTCCTGCTGGCTTTTGAACTGAACGCTGATAACATGCTGGAAGGTCTCCTTCCTCTTTAGCCTGGAGGACATGGCATCCGTGATTTCCAACAAGATTATCTCTCTCTCTCTCTCTCTCTCTCTCTTTCAGCCTGCACTGATTCCGTTAGTGTGTGTGTGCACGCGTCATTGGACATCGTGTCCCTCTCCTTCTTCTCTTGCCCTTCGCGCACACACACACACACACACACACACACACACACACACACACACACACACACACACTCTCTCTCTCTCTCTAACGGAAACACTGCTCTGACACAAGAGTTTGAGAGAAAAAGTGTGTGAGAGTTTTGATATACAAGCATGCTTCCGGAACAAATTATGCATGTGATCCAAAGTTCCACTGTATTACCTTCATAATTCCCTCCACACTCACCACCAAGCTGGAGGACCTGTGACACAGCAGCACTGGAAACCCCAGGGTTGTATCCTGAGCCCTCTGCTGTACTCACTGTACATGTATGACTGAGTGGCAACTACCAACTCCATAGTCATCATCAAAGTGTTTTGGATGTAACAGTTGCTCTTATCCAGTATATTTTCAGTAGGTACCCTACATTTCGAGTTGCTACTTATAGATTTATTCAAATTATTCATAATGACAGGTTGCTTTTGCTGGCCCGAGCGTGGATTTTGGTACCCATTTGCCATGGCATAGTTTAGACAGCCTTATGCAAGATATTTCCATCCACAGTTGCATAAATTTTTGGCTGAGATCAAGTACTTTTTTATGGTCTTCTCCAGCACATCCCAAAGATTCTAATGGTCAAGACTCTGTGTTGGCTAATTCATATGAGAAAAAAATTTCCCCTTTGAGCCCAACAAATCTTAGCATGGTCATTCTGGAATATGCCCATGCTATACAGGAATGTCATGAACAACAATGGTTCCAAGTTTTTCAGTGCCCTTGAAAATCTCTCAATCTGAATCCAAGAAAACACCCTTTTTAAAGTGATAGAATGGGAGACTTCCTGCATGAAAGTGGTCCTGAAAAATCTGTCAACTACTACAAGAATCACGAGGAATATTTGCATTCATGCCAAGAAGAATTGAGGCTGTTTTGAGAGTAAAGTGCTCCCTAAGTGTATATTTTGTTGTTTTAATTAGGAGATGCTGTAAGGGACCTGTGGAAATGTGTTTGATAGTTTTTGTAGTTCTGTTTGTAGACTCAGTTTCCCAGAAGGCACCTCGGTCAGGTGAGTCAAGCATTAGTTATGTTAAGAGGGCATTACTTTGGTCAGTGTTTGTTTTGTGGTTTAGTTGGGTTTAGTTTTGGGTTTTGTTGAGCTTGTTTTTTTTGTTTGGAAGGCTCTATATGATTTATGAGGTGCTTGTGTTCCAAGCCTCCGTGTGTCTCAGCCTGTGTGTGGGTGAGTCTCTGCCTGTGTGTGAGTGAGTCTCTGCCAGTGTGTGTGTGAGTCTCTGCCTGTGTGTGTGTGAGTCTCTGCCTGTGTGTGTGTGTCTCTGCCTGTGTGTGTGTGTCTTAGTCTGCGTGTGGGTTCTCAGCCTGTGCCTGCTCTAAGCCCGGGTACCCTCTTAGAGTGTGTGACCGCTCATAGGAGCGCGGGTGTGTGTGTGCCGCTCATAGGAGCGCAGGTGTGTGTGTGCCGCTCATAGGAGCGCGGGTGTGTGTGTGCCGCTCATAGGAGCAGGAGTGTGTGTGGTTTCGCTCATAGGAGCAGGAGTGTGTGTGGTTTTGCGCATAGGAGCTGGAGTGAGTGTGGTTTCGCGCATAGGAGCTGGAGTGAGTGTGGTTTCGCTCATAGGAGCTGGAGTGAGTGTGGTTTCGCTCATAGGAGCTGGAGTGAGTGTGGTTTCGCTCATAGGAGCAGGAGTGTGTGTGGTTTTGCGCATAGGAGCTGGAGTGAGTGTGGTTTTGCGCATAGGAGCTGGAGTGAGTGTGGTTTCGCTCATAGGAGCTGGAGTGAGTGTGGTTTCGCTCATAGGAGCTGGCTTGAGTGTGGTTTTGCTCATAGGAGCTGAAGTGAGTGTGGTTTCACTCATAGGAGCTGGAGTGAGTGTGGTTTCGCTCATAGGAGCTGGCGTGAGTGTGGTTTCGTTCATAGGAGCTGGCGTGAGTGTGGTTTCGCTCATAGGAGCTGGAGTATGTGTGTGATTTCGCCCATAGGGGCGCGAGTGAGTGTGGTTTTGCCCATAGGGGAGCGAGTGAGTGTGCGAGTCGCCCGTAGGGGCGCGAGTGAGTGTGCGAGTCGCCCGTAGGGGCACGAGTGAGTGTGCGAGTCGCCCGTAGGGGCACGAGTGAGTGTGCGAGTCGCCCGTAGGGGCACGAGTGGGTCCAGCTCGGGAGAACCTGTATGTTTTGTGTGATCCTTGTTTGTCCTAAAAGAGCCTGTATGTTTTGTTTGTAAAGGACTGTTTTACGTTTGGGGGAGTTTCAGTGTTTGATTTGTTTTCTGTTCATGTCTTGTCTAATTTGGTTATTAAAAGACTCTTTTTGATTTAACAACTCTCTGCGCCTATGTCCGCCTTATTTAAGCCCTTGGCTTTAACAACATCCCGGACTACTCTACAGCTCGTGACAGGTGCTTTTTTCCTGTATGATGCTATCCAACTGTGGTCCTAATACATAAGTACATAAGTGTTTCCTACCTTCCAAGGCATATTAATGGCATTCTTCAGCAGTCTCTCCACCTCATTCAGCTTGACCTCGGTGTCCTTCGCCTCTTTAATCTTCATAAGACCTGAAGAAATGAAAAGTACATCATCAGCACTGACAACACCAGCATATCAAAATGACAACATGCTATAACTTTATATTAATCATGGCACATACAAATTAGACCCAGAATGCTCCAACAGTAACCATTTTATGTTTGCCTACAGGAAGCTATTCCTGGTCCAGTCAATTTTGCTGCAAATTTCCTGTAATGTGTAAAGGAGGCACAAGTGTGTAAACTCAGCATGGTGTTTATTTAGTGTTTTCCATTAATTGTAGCAATAACCCAGTGCACAGTTCTAAACACAGGAATGCCCAAAAGGGATCATTCATAAGATGAAGAAAAAGACAAGTGAGCATAAAAAACAGAAAATGAGAAAAGGGCTTGGAAATACACTAAGACAATGAACGGGACATTGCAAAGAGTCCCAGATGAACTCAATGGAGAAACCAACCAAGAGCACAGGCAGAGACAGGACTAGGAAGTGATGTTATAATAAAGGCATGGCTGTCTACATTGGGGCGGCACGGTAGTGTAGTGGTTAGCACTGTTGCCTTGCACCTTTAGGGTGCGGGTTCGATTCGGCCAGGTTCAATTCCTGTCTCTGTGTGCATGGAGTTTGCATGTTCTCCCCGTCCAGGGTGTACACCGCCTTGTGCCCGGAGTCTCCGTAAGGGACTGCCCCTAGAGGGCACTGTGGACATGTGTTTTATTATGTTATTAAAAGACCTTTTTGCGGTAAAAACATCCCTCTGCGCCTATGCCTGACTTCTTTAAGTCCAGAAATACTGTCACTGCAGAAATACTAGAAATACTAGACTTTAATAAAAGGCAAATTAGATATGTGCAAATGTACATTTACAAAACTCACTACTTTTGGGTAGTTTGAACTGACCTCATGGAAGGGAATTTAATCCCATATGCTCTTGTCACTTGTGAGTAAACATGTCCACTTTTAAGACTCTATTATATCTCTCATATGATATTATGCTATTATAAGTGCTTGTGTTGCATTTTACCTTCAGAATTTGAAGGTCTGCCTAATAGCATTGACAGCATACAAAATACACAACTAACACAGAACATTTGTTCCGGCTGACCGGAAGTCCAGAGAAAGGGTTTTAAAAAAACACAACAAAGTTATGTTTATCAAATTTAAAGCAATAAATCCAATTTAATTCAATTTTATTTGTATAGCGCTTTTAACAATTGTCATTGTCGCATAGCACATTTTTTTAAAATCAAAAGCAGTTATGGAATCATAAATCATAAAATATCATCAGTCCCCCTAGAAAGACAGAAAAAATAATCCTGTCTGTGTTGCAGCTTATTCATACCAGCCTCAACCAGTCAGACACATTTTCATTCTTTTTTATGGAGATGACTACAATGATAATGACCATAGAGCTGATGTCTGACTCAGTAACACCACTCGAGTGACCAAACTGTAACATGCAATATGCTATGTGTCACAATGACTGACCTCAAATCTGATGGAGCAACTAATCATTAGTGCAGTCCCATGCTGTTGACATCAGGCCGAAGTGACAAAAAACAATTACTTATCACAGATGGTTCTTAGGGACTTTTACACTCTTGCCCAGGTTGTGCAATATTCTAAAGCTTTAAACTTTAAGCGCATCATCGTATGCAGTATGTTGTTTTTGTACAAAGGTTATTCAAAGGATATTATGTAGGTATTTTCCTGTTCTTACTATTGAGAAGAGACTTAACCTGATTCAGAAAGACATCGTAATCACTTTTTAGCATATAGGAGTGACCGTGGGTGTTGACAGACCCCTTTTAATGGAAAACGTGTACCGGTATATAATAGTAATACCAAATAGCATATTGTAAGCATGGCCCTTCAGTTTATAACAACTAAGTAAAGAAAACCTTTGTACAGACTCTACGTAGATATTGTCACGGAAGGGGTTGAATGTGATGCAGCTACTGAATATTATAACCATTGTATTTAAAATATATATATAATTTTAATAATCTTAGAAATAATATGATTTTAGAACTCTCTAATGGTTTTATTTTTGTTTCAAATGGACAAAATAGGTCATTTTTGTTTTTACACACAATATTTTTTTAACCAATAAATCAAAGGGTCCAATGACATTAAAGGATTTTGAGTGTGCTTAATAAAGCTTAATAAACCATGTCCAGGTTATTTCAGGACTTAAATTCTCACAAACAGTTTTGGAACGTAGCCTTCCATAATGGGAGTGGACTTCATATAAACTTAAACATCTTTGCTGCTATACTGAAATTCCTGCCTCATAACACACATTATGACTTCATATCAGTTCCAGCTATCTGATATCACCCACAATGAGGGTGGGTTCTCTATTTGTTTGAAACGGTTGACAAGAGAAAGCCTCTTCTATCTAAAAAGAACATGGACGCACAACTAATGTTTGCAAAACTGCATCCAAAGAAACCACAAGACTTCTGCAACTATGTCGTACGGACAAACGAGACCACAAATGAAGTCATTTGGCCTTAATGGCCAGTGCCATGTATAGCAAAAAACAAACATTTCAGTAGAAACACCTCATACCCACTATCAAGCACAGTAATGGAGGGGTGATGATTTGGGCTTCTTTTGCAGCCACTGGACCTGATACATTGCAGTCATTGAATTGACCCTGAACTCCTCTGTATACAAAAGTATTCTAGAAGCAAATGTGAGACAATCTGTCAGTCATGTAACAGGATAATGATCCAAAGAACACCAGTAACTCTATGTCATAAATGCTGAAAAAAAAGTTATGGAATGGCCTAGTCAAAGTCCAGACCTGAGGTCGATTGAAATCCTGTGGTGGGATCTTAAAAGATCTTAAAAATGCCTAAAAATCTCAATGAAATGAAGCAATGTTGTAAAGAATAATGGGCCAAAATTCCTCCATCATGATGTGAGAGACTGATTATGTCAGGGTTAAACCCTAGAGGGCGTCTTGCGCCTTGAAACTCTTTGGTGTTTTTTGACCTTTTGCACTGCATTTCCCAGGATGCACCTCGTTCAGGTGATGGGAGCACTCACCTGAACCGAGGTGGCTCATTAATTTGAGTATAAATAGCCTGCCTAAGTTAAGTTACTGTTGTTCTGAAATGCTATTTTGGTTTAGTCTTGTTGAAATGCGGTTCAGTTCAGGTTCAAAGTTTTGGTTGTTC
The DNA here is from genome assembly GCA_013621035.1 of Clarias magur. Lineage (NCBI taxonomy): Eukaryota > Metazoa > Chordata > Actinopteri > Siluriformes > Clariidae > Clarias > Clarias magur. Next base: position 1,711,287 of record QNUK01000104.1, read on the forward strand.
ATACTTTCATGTTTAGTTTGTTCTTGTTTAAAGTTTGTTGGTTTATGTTTTGTTTTCTTTCATTAAACTTCTTAACCTCCTGCGCTTATGCCTCGATACAATACAACAATACAATCGTGACAGATTCATTTATACAGGAAACAATTACTTCAAGTTATTGCTGATAAAGGTGGAGCTATCAGTTATTGAATCATGGGGAGTACTTTTTTTAAATTCATTTTTGTTAAATAAATAATGACACAGCAAAAAAAAAAAAAGTTAATTGTTGTTGTTCGTCTAAGGTTGTATTTGCCTGAGACCCAATAGGCCACCTCATTTTTATGTTTTGACACAAAAAAGACAAAGTAAAAGCGGGGGTACTAACATTTGAACATGATAGATAGATAGATAGATAGATAGATAGATAGATAGATAGATAGATAGATAGATAGAGTGGCGGCCGGTCAATACGGGGCGCAGGGGCGCCGCCCACCCCTTTAAGTTAGGCAGAGAAGAATGCTACTTTAACATGTAATTATTTAACATAACAATTACTAATTTTAATAATGAAATAAAGTCATTTAGTCACAATATTCCACTGTATTTCTTAATATAATTTATTTGCAATAAAAAAAACTCGAAACTGTATTACGTTCATTTGTATTCGTGTACGCTGGGCGCCGGACAAACGAGTGTCTATGTAGGCACGTTCGTATTTGAAAAGCATGTGACCTGAGGCTGAGCTCTGATTGGATCTTTTCCCAGGACTGTGCGCCCTGAACCCTCCCACTTTTGTTCTTAGCGAATCATATTGTTTTTAAATATTTAGGCTCATGTGATTGGACCATTCTCAACGAGTCTTTTCCAGCACTTATTATGGCAAGCGGAGCTACTGACTGGATGCGATGTGAGTCATGCCTTAATTTTATAGTAGTAGTAATGCTCACCGCATAATCACCTGATAAATACCTATTTACAGGCGAGTATTAAACGTTTAATTTTAATTTTGTTTGTTATATTATCTTTGTATAAAAGTTTTGCTTCAGAAAGGAAATAAATATGTTCTTAATCTGGAATATGTTGTGTAAATTTTTTATGAGCGGTCCATTGATGATGTTCATGTTAGTTAAGTCCAAAGACATGAGTATAGTGCTAAGTGACATTTCCAAATTCTCTATATTCTACTGCCAGGTTTTAAGGCGTCTGAAGGGGGACATACGGGGGAAGCAGAGCTTGTAAACAGAGTTTTTTAATAACCCCTCATTCTGACTGAATGATTGTTCAATTGATTTTCATTCCGCTGACGGAATGGAATGCCAGTGTACTGTGAGAAAGGGTTATTCTGAGCATAGGTCACAGAGACTATTTGAATAATAAAATCAAACACCAAACCAAATATATATATATATATATATATATATATATATATATATATATATATATAATTCTATATATATATGAAATATCAAGCAATCCCTTCACTCATACAGTACATGGTTTTTTGTGTTCGGGTGGTAGATCAATGCAGATTCTGACAGGATGTGTATGTGATAGTCACACTTGACTTGTGATCTGAACTCTAACTGAAAACAAACAAACAAGCAAACAAACAAACAAATAAGGGCACAGCACAAAATAATGTTGTTGTTTTTTTTTACAATAATTACAATTAAGGGTGGACAGAGGATGGCACATATGTCATATGTGTGTGAGACATGCATATATGTGTTTTGTGGTTTTTAGAGTTTCTTGACAGGATTTCCTAGGGAAACACTGATTTCCTGTATCCACTTCCTGTGCCATTTGCCTTTGGCTGCACAACACATGCATCACAGTGTAGCAGATTTTCAAGGTTTCTCATTTGGGAATTATAATTAAGTTTATGAAGTATCATTAAAAATCAGATTTGATAAAATCATCAAGCTAAAGAACATACAAAAAACGTACAAAAAGACAATCACTCATCATTGTATGTACTGCTTTATCCTGTATTCAGAGTCGTGGGAGGCCTGGAGCCTTTCCCAGGTGACAGGGCACAAGGCAGGGTACACCCTGGACAGCGTGCCAATCCATCACAGGGCGCACACACACAGACTACAGCCTGTTTGGGAATGCCAAATAGGCTAATCTGCAGGTTTTTGGACTGTGAAGGGAAACCCACCAAGGACAGGGAGAACATGCAAACAGAGACAGGAATCAAACCTGGCTGGGAATCAAACCCGGACCCTGGGGATGCAAGGCAACAGTGCTAACCACTACACCACCGTGTTGCTGTACAAACAGACATACAAGCTAAATTACAGAAAGTAAGGCAGATATAGCCGCAGACCTTTAAATGAGAGTACAAACATAAACTAAAATTAACAAGCATAATAAAGCACAAAATCTAGGTTTAAAGAGCAAGGTGATGAATTAAAATGAACTGCAGTTCTTGTGTGATGTTTCCGGACTGCCATGGCTAGGATCTACCAGAAGTGATCCAAGCAAGTAAAACAAGTAAACTGACAACAGGGTCGTGAGCAGTCATGGCCCACTGATGCACGTGCGGGGCAAACGCTGACCTGTGCAGTCACATCCAGTGGAAGCTCAATTGTATGTCAAATTTCTGAAAAAGGTAATGTTGTTTCTAACAACAAAAAGTCAGTATACACAGCGCATTGCAGTTTGTTGCATATGAGGCTAGACCATGCTGACCTGTGTCCACCATCAAAAGTGTCTATAACAATACATCATATTGATGGCTGGGTGGGTGTGCATTACTGTTGTTGGTGTTACTTTGACATGCACCACCTACCTAAACCTTTCAACCCATCAATTTGCCCTGCCACACTGTAAAAATTGTTGAAGAATGATTTAAGGAACAAAAGAAGTTTGTGGTGTTGACCTGGCCTCCAAAATCTTCATATCTCAATCCAATCAAGAATCTATAGGATGAGTTGGAAAGACAGAGTCCAAAGTTCAAGTTGTCAGGGATGTTTTGGCAAAAGAGGGACCTACTTAATATTATTCAGGTGTTGATCAGTGTATATGCTTATGGTGTAGGTTTGATTTGAAGTTTATCCACTAATAAATAATCTTATTAGTTATAATCTTATCATCACTTTATTTGCCTACAACAAACATATGATCTAGGCATAAGCACATGCTGTTAATAGCATAAAGCTGTCAAAAGTTGGCTGTTAATAAAAACACCAAACTCATATTTGACTGGGGAGCCAGGTCTCCTGACTGCTTTAAACAAAGACTAAAGAAAACTGGTCAAACCATTTGGGAATTTTAAGATATGCATAGTCAACAACGCATCTCTTCATTATTACTCACCGCCAAGTCAATCACAACTGTGTGTGAAGTATACTCACTCACTCACTCATTCTCTACACTGCTTGAAAGTAACATATTTTTGTGTGGAATGTGAGAACTGGTGTATTATTATTTCATAATACTTCTATGAAAACAACCAATTTCAATGCAAGAAAACTTAGATATCTGGTTGTATATTTAGCATACAGTACAATTAGCTAAGTAAAGTAAATTTACAGCCTTTAATCAGATGCAGATACAAATGGTCTCCCTGAGCTATTAAGAGATAGCTTATAATCTTGTGTGTTTCATGTGAAAAGAGAATTTATGTTATGCTTAAACTGGTTTATGCTTAGTTTATGCTTAGCTCTAATATTTCAGTTTTCTGTATGCATATTCGTATAAGCATAGAGATATTGAAAATGAAAAAATACAAAAACAAATACACATTAGGGATGGGAATCACCAGTCACCAACCCATATGATTATCATGATACCTAGATGCCGATTTGATTAATATTGCAATTCTGTAAGTATCCGTTTTTATAAATACAGGCATACATGCATAGATACTTTTTTTCAGATTTTGTTACAAATTTTAGACCTTTAACACTACAACTGAAATAAACCTGAGTAATTAAATGCAGCTCATTCATGGTGCTTCGATCACTGATTATTGAAATGCTTATCTAAAATGCGACTGTCCTACTATATTCACTGGTTATAACATGTAGCACATGGAACAAAGTTACATCAATGAATAACAAATAGGAACCGAGCATTTTTTAAATTAAAGCAGATGTCAGTCACTTTGTATTTGGCAAGCCAATCATGGCTATTCAGTAATAAGCATTTTTTAAAACGTTTCTTTACAAAATGAGAATTTCTGTGGTTTTTGTGATAATAGATCTCGTCTTTTTACTCTTTGCAGAGTGAGGCTCAAGCTTTTTGCGGGCTTCTGCTGTAGGTGACTGAGTGAGGGTCAACTCATGTGGACTCGTGTATTTTGGATCATCCCAGAAGTATAGGTTTATGTGATCGGCCAGTTGAGACAAACTTTAAAAATTAAGTGATTATCGCATCACTCAGCGCTCATTCACTTGGCACACCCTTCTCACTTAAAAATCAATTGTACATCATCATTTATACAATACATATTAACTTCAAATACAAGAGTTTAACATTTAATTGAAAATTTTACACACTAAATTACATTTTTACTGAGCAGCATATATCTCTGTCATCCACCATAGTTAGTTTTTCTAAATAAACTTATCAAATAATTCACTCATATCAATGGGATTCCAGTGTGGAATTAGTTTAGAATGTACTGTACTGCCTGCAGGATTATAAAGAGGTGGCCTTATAAAGTTTTGAGCAACTGTGAGCATGATAATAATAATAATAATAATATCATGACATTGCCTTTGTTGTTATTACTGTAAAATTTACATATTTAAATCTGACAATTTGTATACAAAATGTAAGTTATTTCACATTTCATAGTTGTATGTATACAACTAAAATAATAAATAAAATAATTATTTTATTTATTATTTTAGTTGTATACATACAACTATGAAATGTGAAATAACTTACATTTTGTATAGGTGTATTGTAGATTCATTATTTATTGTGTCAACTCTGCCAATTCTACCAATTAAAGCAACCCCAGACCATAACATCTCCAAACCCCCAGAGGCTTGTACAATGTGCAATGTGCATGATGCCTGCATCGTTTTATGTCCTTTTCTTTTTACCCTGACATATCACTCTGGAATAGGATAATTCTGGAATCATCAAACCCTTAAATCTTTATGCCAATCTTGAAGCATTTTTTCAGATTAGTCTCACTAACAAGTGGTTTCTTATGGTCACACAGCTTTTTATAATGCATTTTTTCAGACCACGTTTCTTCAGTGACATTGACAGTTCAGCATGGTATTTTCAGGATTTAATAATGTATTGAACAATTCTTAACCCAAATTGCTTGATGCAGGCGAATAATATGACCCTTCTAACGACTTCTAGCGACTTTAGTGTATACATACATCATGGCTTTTTATAGTAACCAGTGGGCACTTGTTTGTTCTCATGTTATTTAAAAATTTGCAAAGTTTGCACACTTAACGTCTTATTAATTACTGTATACTGAATTATTGTAATATAATCATGAAACATTTTCCAAGAATAGTATATTTGTTTTGATTGTTTCTTGAATAAAAGCAATCTTTTTTTTTGTTTAAATATAAAAAAACTATCCATTACAGTTCTTCAGTTTACAGTAACTACATAAATATATGACGTTGTAATAGTGAGTGTATTCATGTAAGATACAAATCTGTGATAATGCGAGGGAGTGAATAACAAAGAAATTGCTCTATAAGGAACAGCAAAATCTCCCGTTTTGGGGCAGACAAAATGCTTAGATTTGTAGAAAATAAATGTTATTTCCTTAAAGGAATATAATTGGGAGGGTTTTCAATTACCCTAGCCCTAACCCTGGGTTTAATTATACTATAACATATCAGGGCTTCAGCTCGGTCTGCAGTCTAAAAGTTTATACCAACCTTCTATTAGAGGGGACTTCGACAAATCTCGTCTGTCTTCCGGGAAACATTCCAAAAGTCTTTTTAAAAGTCGTCCCAAATCCGCATAACTCCGGTGGAGGTACAAGACGTTTCTATCCGACCACTCGGTCCGTATGTCAAAGAACTCCTCTTCCTCTCCTTGTGGGTTTATAATCAGCTTACGGATGCCGTTAACCCAGCAGTCCTTCACGTACATGTTGACCAGGGAGGTTCCCTCAAACACCGCCGATGCCATTCCATAAAGGCCGCAACTCTTTAAAAGGCACGTATTTTTATGCTACATGACCAAATATGGACGTCTTAAACGAAGAAAAAGCTCGAAGTAACGAGGAACTGACCGTCTAAATGACGAGGCTGGTGACAGCTAAGAGCGAGACTCCCGACGCAGATCAAGATGTAGCAGGAGAATCCCACAAATAGGGATCATAATCACATGATGTTGTAAAAATCTTTGGTTCTGCCACTCGCGAAGGAATCAAAGACTTAAACCAACAAGTACTTTAAAAGAAAAGTTTTTCATGAGTATCCGTTTGCGTGGACGTGGACCGTTATGTATGCCGGCCGCGTCCCAATACGCCTGTCAGCCTCTTGTCAGTTGAGTAGACAAGCCCTGACCCTGTGCTCCAGCAAGGGGGATATGCTGCGAAGTGGCCTGAGTTGAATGTAAATGGAACAGCAGACAACGCCGGTGTGATCAAATTTAGAGGGAAAAATCGACATTTAACACGTTTCCCCCTCCCTCCTTCCTTCCCTTCCCGCTAAGTGCCTATGTGAAAAATGTGAAAGGCCCGAGGAGGAGGTCCTAGTCAGTGAGGAGTCTTAACAGACACTCACTCACATCCGGTAAAAAAGTTAGCCGCTACCCTGTGTATATTATAAGCCTGTTCAAATTTTTAATGTAATACTAACTAGTGATAATCCATTTGAACTGTTCCGAATTCGAACTTATGCTATATGTATTGAAATAAACTGTAACTAGTGAGAATTACACACTGCCTGGCCTCCAAGGTAAAACTCTAATATTTAATCGGAGCGCCTTTAGCTTTGATGACAGCGCGCATTTGCGGTGGCGTTCATTACACAACCTTACACATCATCGCAGCGTTTAATTCATGTGTAATAGTGATTCATCATGCTCCAAGAAACAGTCTTTCACAATTTGAGGCTGATGAATTCGTCTTTGCCCCTCCAGGTTCGGGGTTCAATCCCCTTCTATGTGCATGGAATTTGCTTGTTCTCCCGTGCTTTGTGGGTTTCCCTCAGGGTACTCCAGTTTTCTCGCACAGTCCAGGGACGTGCAGATTAGGCTAACTGGTGTTGCCCTGCGATGGATTGGCACCCTGTCCAGGGTCTCGTCTGTCCTCGTGCCCTAAGTCTCCGTGAGTGAGTGAGTGAGTAGTCGTCCTGGAATTATGCCCATGCTATTAGGAAAGATAAAAATATACATCACCAGGTCATTCAACACGTTCATGTAAACCGCTGACATTATTTTATAGCCATATAACCCTAATGAGCCTAGACCAGATCTATTCTTATCCTGACACACCCATTGCATTGAAATTGGGTAAATCTCATTTACCATTAGACCACTCATTAGACCACATGACCTTCTTCCATTTCTTCAAGGTCCAATCTTTATGCTCCCTAGCAAATTGAAGCCTTTTTCAGATTTGTCTGAAACACACTACTGTTTTGACAAATTTTTTGTTTGTTTGTTTTTGTCTCATTGTGTATGTTGAAATATTCTTATCCCACTTTGATAGCTGTGATTTCTGCTGTTTTTTACAAAGCAATTTCACCAAGTGTTTACGTGATCACAATCACATTCAATCATGATTTCTTTTTTATTCACAATTTCTTTTAATTCTCAGAAACTGTGCCAAAGGATGTGTGACTTTAAGTTTGAGCACTGGAAAATGAGTGCTTCTTTTCGCATAAACAAATAAACAGTAATATACAAGCATTATTCAATTTGGAATAATAAGAAATGCATTATATCAAACACACATAACACATAAGGCTGATTTTACTGATAGTTCTTCCAATGTGTGAGAGTAGTAAATAACATATTTTATTAATTCTGGCTGATATTATAAGCCATTATAAGCCAGTCATTATAAGTCAAAATACTGTATATCAGGGCTCATTTCTGCATATTAGATGGAAAAATGAAATAATAAGCTATGGACATAACATCTGCTTTTATATTTAGGCTCATACCATGGAATTTCATGTATTTAATATTAATAAACGGTACTGTAACACATGACAGCTTCTAGCCTCGTGTCTCAGCTGGTTAACCTCATCAAAATGGACTTCATGTTAAATAAAAATTACTTCCCTGTTATACAATTGCACATATGCCCATATAGCATATGTCATTCTTTTATTTATGGTTGTGGTGTACACCCAAATGAGTATGTGTTCCCTTTTGTGTCTGGTTCCTCTCACACAGAACTGGACACTAAACATACACAACAATAAAAACACAGAACATGGACTATAAACTGTAAAGTATTTGGTAGTAAAAGTGCAATAGGTACATTATACATAGCAGAAAAAAAGTACAGATCTCCGTCTGATGCAGGTTTGTAAAGTGTGGTGTGCACTGGTTCTTGAGTCATATGGGGTTAGGTGTTTGATTAGTTAATTTGAGCATTGAGATGCAGTAGTAATCTCACAATCTCCATGTAGAAATTGTTGTGGAGTCTGCTTATGGTGACATAGATGCTCCTGTATCTTCTGACACAAGCAGGAGAGTTAAGAGACCATGGGATGAGTGTGAGGAGGGTTGCTAATGGCTTTGTCAATGCTGTGATTGTATTAGAAGTAGTACTGGGGTGGCTTGTGAGACCCCAGGTTCATCTGCCGCATTGTGTTGTAGATGGATACTGTGCAGTTCCTGTACCACACTTTTTGGTCAGCACACTATTGATGGGAGAGTATGGAGTAAAGTATGGGGTAATGTGGAGGTGGTGCTGGAACTTGTGCTGGGGCACTGGTCTCTTTGAAGCTAAATGTATCTACTATGGACAATGTAAAATATTAAAACATACAGTGGAACCTCGGATTGCGAGTAACTCGGTTTACAAGTGTTCCGCAAGACGAGCAAAGATTTTTAATAAATTTTAACTTGAAAAACATGTCTTGGTTTATGAATGCCGAGTTTTTGACACCGACACACACACATCCTCTCTCGCCTTTACACCCCCCTCCCCGGCTTCACACAGACACACACACTCTGCTCTACACAGAAAATCTGCTCTGTCGTGATTCTTTTCAAAGGTAAGGTGCTAATTCATTTGTTTTTTGTTTGTTTTTTTACTTTACAGCAGTGATTCTGTTAGTCTTCGCTCACGCGAGTGTCATTCGAGAGATTTCTTTTTTTCCCATTAAAACAGTGTTTCCGTTGTGTGTGTGTTTGTTGTAAAACTTAAAAATCGAGGTGGGGGGCGGGAGGTGCAAATCTGAGAGTAAGGAAAAATCCGAAATGTAAAAGTATTTAAAAACATTGAGAGAAAATTCCGCAAGATATTATAGGGAAAAAAAGACTGACAAGACAGAGGTACAATCCAGATCTTCAAAAAGGATCATGCATCCAATCGCAGGAAAAGGAGGAAAACTGGTGGTCCATCGCCTGTTCGCTCCTCAAGAACATCAACACCAAAAAGTAAATTGTGCATCAATCAACACTTATGCTTCTTTCCAAGCTCAGAGCAAAACTGAATTAAAAAAGCATTTTATAAATAAAACTGAACTGAATATACTAGTTGTGAGGACATGTAAATCTGAAACAGCACTCCTGTGTAAATCAAGGGTAAGAGGTCAAAGAGGAGGAGATATTTAGAAAAACGGAATTCATTCCTCCCTCACCCAAAGCTGTGTCTGGCATAATGATCATTGTATTCCAGGCTGAACCTAACAGATGTGCCAGACTTGCTTGTTTTCAATGTTTTTCCTCCTCTGTTCTAAGGTGAGAGACATAAAATATGTTTCTATTGTCCATAATGTGTTTAATGATTTTAAAATACAAGTTATGGGGAATTAATTCATATATACAGTTGAACCTTGGATTGTGAGTAATGTGGTTTACGAGTTTTCCGCAAACCGAGCAAAGATTTTTAATACATTTTAAATTGGAAACAGAGCAAGTATTAGTTTACGAGCGCCGAGCATCATGTATCACGCATGAGACTCTTATTTTGACACCGAACGGCAAGTGATCACAACTGAGCCAATGATTTTTCTCTCTCTAGCGCTGCGGGAATTATGGGTAATCATCCTCCCCTTAGTGCTCGTCTCTTACTGGTATAATCAACATCTCCCTCTCTCTTCTGTGTGCGCGCGTGTAATTTGACACTGTGCCCCCCACACACACACACACACCCACACACTTTTCTCATGGGTACTTTGTGTGTGCGTGTGCGAGCGCGCGCGATTTGACACCGACACACACACACACACACACACACACACACACACACACACACACACAGAGATCTCCCCGGCTGCACACGCGCTTTATTTACACAGAAAACTCAGCTCTGTCACGATTCTTTTCAAAGGTAAGGTGCTGGTTCATTTGTTATTTTTTATTTTTTACTTTACAGCAGTGATTCCGTATGCTCACGCGAGTATCATTAGAGAGATTTCTTTTTTTTCCCGTTAAAAGTGTTTGCATTGTGTATGTTAGTTGTGAAACTTAAAAAGCGAAGTGTGGGAGGAAGAAGGAGTTTTACTGTTTAAGACGAGGCGAGGGGCTAATTCCACACACACACACACATACAAATACACAGCGCCTGCGCGCACAAACGGAAACACTTAACTGTCTGGATTTATTTTTACTTTTTTTTTTTTAAATGTTAAGTGCAGGTTAATTTGTTTTATTTTTACTTTATATGTTGTATTAATTATATTTATGTATTTATTGTTTTGGGCTGTAGAACGAATAATTTGAGTTTTCATTATTTCTTATGGGAAAAGTCTTTTTGGTTTACGAGTGTTTTTGGAATATGTGCCTGCTTCTGGAACAAATTATGCTTGTAATCCAAGGTTCCATATGTGTGTGTGTGTGTGTGTGTGTGTATATATGTGCCCAAACATTTGCACAGTGCCAAAGTTTTTCTTTTTGATCTTTGTTCAATTTATGACATAAAAAGTAACTATGCACCAATGTTTGCAGAAATTATTGTGCATTTTTTCCATTTTCAAGAGAAACTGTTAACATCTTTTCAATAAAAAAATCACCAAAATCTCTTATTTATCAAGGGGTGCCTAAACTTTTGCATAAGACTGTACATGGACCGTCAGTCTGCGTGATCAAGATTCTCCAGAGCAAAATTCTGTAAAACTCCTTCGTTATCACAATCCCTTTGTTAAAATCATTATACAAACAAAACTGAATTGATGTTGAAAAAAAAACCCAGATGACTACTATCAGATCGTATCCAGAGTGACATACATTTCATCGCATTATACATCTGAGCAGTTGAGGGTTAAGGGCCTTGCTCAAGGGTCCAACAGGGTTAACTTGATGGTGCCAAGGTTTGAACGTGGGACCTTCCAACCATAATCCAATGCCTTAACCACTGAGCTACTCCTGTCCCCTGACTAAAAACTTTTTTTTTTTTTAATAGAAAAGATCTGTATGGTGATCGTGTTTTCTTCTTTTGGCCACTTGCACCCAAAATCTACTATATGTTTTGTTAAAAAGTTTTTTTTGTATTAAAATTTTTATTAATATTTTATATAACAGTTAAAGCTTCTTTAGGACGTAATAAAAAGCTACCATATACAGTCAAGGCCGAAATGATTAATTTTTATGAAAATTTTGGCTTAAAGTTACTTTTATTCAACCAGCAAGTTTTTTTGACCCGGAAATGTCACATCCGTCCCAAAAAAATATTTCTCAGCTTTTCTTTCTAATGTCCAAAATTATTTATACCCTTTGCAAACAAAATCCTATACAATTCCAAATAGTCCAAGCTGTTCTAAAGCATCCTAATTATCCTGATTCATTGGGAACAGCTGTTTTAATCAACTCAACATATGAAAAACAGAAGCTCTCTGCTGTTGGTTTGTGGACCGTCATGGCTAAGACAAAGGAGCTCACGGAGGACCTGCGGCTGCGCATTGTCGCTGATCCCAAGTCATCAAAGGGCTTAGACCATATCTAAATGTTTTGATGTTCCAGTGGCTACAGTGCAAAGTATTATAAAAAAAAATACAAGACGTTCCGCACTGTGAAAAATCTCAGAGGATGTGGTCGGAAGCCAAAAGTGACACTTGTGCTGTCCAGGAGGATAGCAAGACAGATCATCTGGACTCTGCTGGTGGCAACATCTCAAGGCAGACAGTCCACCAGAGACTAAACACCACTGGGTCGCAACCCAAGGAGGACACCACTTCTCCAGATAAGGCACACAAAAGCATGCTTGGCCTTTGCAAATTCTCATCTGGTCAAAGAAGACGACTTCTGGTCTTCTGTTTTATGGTCAGGTCAAACAAAAATTTTATTGTTTGGCCACAATGATGTAGCCTTCATTTGGGGTAAAAAAGGAGAAGCCATCAACCCTAAGAACACCGTCCCCACTGTCAAACATGGTGGTGGGAACCTAATGTTTTGCGGGTGTTTTTCAGCCAGTGGACCAAGGAACCTAATCACAGTAAACAGCAGCATAAAAAAAGGAGCAATACATCAAAATTCCCAAAAACAGTCTTGCATGTTTTGCAGTAGCAAAGCCAGAATCCTGATTTAAATCCAATTGGAAATCTGTGGAGGGAGCTAAAGATCAGGGTGATGGCAAGAACACCCTCCAACCTGAAAGAGTTGGAGATCATTGCTAAAGACGAATGGGCAGAAAACCAAGTGGAGACATGCAAAAAGCTTGTCAGCAATTATAGGAAGCGTTTGATTGCTGTAATGGCCAACAAAGGCTTTTCTATTGATTATTGAGAAGGGTATGGAAAAAAAGAATATTTTTTCCCACTATGATGCCTCTTGCACATCGTCTTATTGTCTTCTGGGAGACGCCTGTCATTTCTTATCAAGAAAAAACTTGGTTGAATAAAAGTAACCAAGTCAGAATTTGCCAGAGGTATGAATCATTTCAGGCTTGACTATATATACAGTACTTAGTACTGTAATACAAGGTCCTGTGTTTTACCCATTTTTTATTATTTTCAGGACTTTTCATAATGTTTAATTGAGGAGGGGTAGGCAGGGAGTAACACTGAAATCTTGCAAACAAATGGACAGAATTTTTCCAAATTTCCATTTTTTTTCTCTCCCAACAAAGATGCCTTTGCAAGATATTTCAATTGATAAAATATCCTAGATCTGATAATACATTTTATTAACAATAAAGTGCTGTATGTAAAGTATTGCAAGAGAAGTATTATTTCACTTATACATGTCAATATGCATCCAAGTGTCTGAAATCATGAAACCCCAGATAGTAAGATCAAGTGATGTGATCCAATTGTTTGGAGTTTTGACCCATATAGGTCTTGATAGATTAGATCATTGATGTGGAACTAATTAGATCTGCATAGATATCAAAGAAGCATTGTAAAGACCAGTGTTCCCTCACTCCTCACCAAAGTTTTTTTTTTTTTTTTTTAATACACCGTACTAAACTTAAAGATGTTGTACATGATTTGGTATTCAAATGTATTCCTGCAATACATAGTTATGCATAAACACCATGAATGAAAAAATTAAATAAGGACCAAGTTTCTTATGCAGCTTTTAAAATGTGACCCTGGAAATTGCCAAATTTAGTGGATGGTAGTTATTCCTGGTTCTTATGTACATACAGTTTCATAACAGTATAGTCATACTGTTATTTAAACCCAAGGCACAATGATGTACTTTTTACAAAACAAAGTTAACTGATGCAAGCTGCTGGTGCATTAGAAACATTATCCTTTTTAGTCCAATGTTAAAGTTCTGTGCCAAATGTATTTTCTACATGCCTTGTGGTCATCCATGTAAGTAAATTAAAAAAGTATATTAAGGCAGTTATAAAAGGCTATTAAATGGTAAATTGAGCATCAACAAAATGTCTATATTGAAAAAGTTGCCCAGGAAAACTCATGTAGATTTAAACTCTACCAATATTTTACACGTCAGTGAGTGGCTGATCCAAATAAGTAAATTGTTTTCGATTCAAGATACATCACTATGGTGGAAATATGAAATCATTGCACCAGTAAACATAAAATTCTAGTATATTTCATTTGTGACGTGTGATCGAATGGATGTTGCTTTTAATCCTCCAGGTGTACATAAGGAATGCAGGCAAGTATGTGAACATCGCCACGTTCATGTTTCTCTCTGCTCATACATATGCATGCATAATCAAACATCACATTTAAACTAGCCTTACTGGTGTTCACACTGTTTTTGCAGATAACATCCTCAGTTTAAATAGGATGATAAATAAAAACTCAACAACTGCAGAAGAAAAAAAAAATGCACGTCTTGTGTGAAAATGCAACATTGAATAGATTATTTACAATAAAAAGATCATTCAAAGAATGTAATGAGCAAAACAGGAAATGCTTATAAAACAAATTGGGGGGGGGGGGGGTGGACAATCAAATGCTATCAGACATTCTACAACATAGTTTCTTGGTTCAATTCAACTCCAGTGCTGTTGGTTAGAACCCACTATCGAGCACAGCTCCAACCATTTAACAAATCCCACACCATTATTTTACACTAAAGAGAACATGAAAATTAGACTGGAAATAGAACTACACTTTCATTGCATGGTTGATATCCAAAAAAGGAACTGGCAGGACAATATAGTTCTAGTGGAAGGCTAAAAAAGTGAGACATGAAACAAAGAAAATGGTCAGGTCAGATCTTGTCCTGTATGAATGGATGTTGCAGGGCTTGGTTTATACTAATGCGCTTGGCAGGGTCCAACATCAGTGTGCCATCGAACAAATCCTTAAGCTGCATCACTTTCTTTCTCTGCTCTTCTGGAAGCCTCTGGCCACCAATCAGGTCTGCTAGCAGGTCTTTAGTTGGGTTAATAGTGCTCATCACAGTCACTTTCTCCTACAAAAAAAATAATCAGATTTTACATGAGTACTGGGGAATATAAAAGTGTATGCATAAGCAAAGGCATTAACAAGCTAACGTTTTTGTACAGCAAGTATTTTTGCAATGTAACATGCAAATAAACATTCATATTTAAAGAATAGGAAGATAAAAAATTTATACTATGCATAGACAATACGTTATAAATATTAGGAATTTTAACAAACCCTTTCAGTCACTTTGTCCACTTCTATGTACAGAAAGTTAAGGTTCTGGTCGAAATGCTGATCTTTAAACAAACCTTTCCGAATCATCTGAAGACAATAACAAAAAAACTGTTAAAAGTAATATCAAAAAATAATACCATGTCAATATTTCAAACATACTGCAAATACGGTCACATTCCATAATAAGAATAGAAGCATGACATTAATTCACAAGCCAGATCAGACCTTGTTGGGCATCTTCCCTTTAAGGTCCATGGCCAGTTTGAGCATGTGGTTGTTGGAGGAGCCAGGAAACAATATCTTTCCTGTATAAAGCTCATACAGGGTGCAACCCACTGACCACATATCAATTCCATAATCATACGGCTTTCCAATGACTACAGGCAAAGAGAAAACAGAAAAAGTCATATTGTTGCACCTTGCACTCTAGTACCACTTACATTCTGATAATTTTACATAATTTATAGTATACAGTCAGTCTCCTACATATGAACATTCAAGTTACAAATTTCCAAAGTTCTGAACATGAGATCGCACACGTTCAATCACAGAGTTTAGATCATATGCATAAAAGCAGCGCGATAACGCTGGTACTGCTAAAGACCAGCCAAGTAATGACTGTGAACAACAGTGAAATTGGTGAAAAGATGGCAGACATTATTCATTATTTTAACATGAATCATTTAAGTATTGGCACATCCATAAGATCACTGTACTGTAATAAACTGTGTATAGCCAATTCTTAGTATCCTAGTACATAAACAACATTTGTTGGACTAGCACTCGCTCGTATGTAGAGACTTACTGTATGTATATATTCCATTTTTGTATTTTAAGAAATTGGGTAGGTGAGCTTACTGATCTCAGGAGCTCTGTAGAACCTGCTGACCAGGTAAGGTGTAATATCATTATCAGCAATGTGGGAGGCTGAGCCAAAATCACACAGTTTGAGGATAGTCTTTGATTCATTCACCTGCAAGAGTAAGGCACTGGTAAGAAATAAAACTGTAAAAAGGATAAACAATCAAAAGAAGCAAAAATCCCATTAATACTATATAAAGATGCTGATTTCCTTTTTCTGCAGGACCCGCCCACAGTGCCAAAACTACCACCAACTGGTTTGTTGGCCAATTTTATTACTATGCTTGATTGACCAGCCATCTCACCTAACCTAAACCCCATAGAGAATCTATCGGGTAGTTTCAACTGACTCTAAGGAGAAACACCTGACAACAATACTGAACAGCAGAAGACAAATTAGTCTCCAATAACACCTAGTTGAATGCCTGACCAGATACCGAGTGCATAAATGAACACATCTTTCTATATTGTAAATCCTTTTTGTGGATAAGGAAATACACTGGGTTTAAATGCATTTAAAACAGAAAAGGCTTTTTCATAATATTCAAATTCATATTTTGTGGACACATGAGGATTGAGCCATATATTTTGATGCCAGATGTCTATTATCCCATGTAACTCGGTTCCATTTTTATTTCCCTGACAGAAAAGAGCTGCTCAGGTCTGGCGCATTCCAACAACAAGAGCTGGCTCAGCAGACAATTACTTTGAAGTGATATTTTCATGGTATTTTCAGTGTTAATATAACATCTATGTACATGAACATATTTGTCTGTACTATTAATGAAACCAGCATAGACAAAACTGATGGGACCCATAACCTAATGTTATTGAAAAAAGGTTCTTTACCAACAGTTTCCAGTGACCATTGTGTGTTTTTCTTTCTTTAAAAATAAAGTGCTGCACAATTAATCGATTTTTTTTTATTTATCTCAATACAAACCTATGCTGCAATTTATTACAGGTAATATAAGCATAGTTATTTTTTTATTTTATGTTGGGTGCTAAATATTGGAAATATTTTCTTAATGGTATCATTTGTGTCTTTATTTGCTGTTAGCCTAGATATACCAACTACCAAGAATAACACCAACCTTTCACTATGTTAAACTATATGGTCAAACATACATGACCATCATACTCATATGGGGGCAATCTCCAAACTGTTACCACAAAGTATAGAACAGCAGGCCAACTTTGGAATGGGACAGTCTATAAGCACATATGAGCATGATGGTCAGATGTCCACATTTGATCATACAAAGTATATGAGTACAGAAAGAGCAGTAATTGTGTGTGTGGTTTTTCTGGTTAAAATAAGTGTCCTGGTTTAGCTCACCAATATGTTGTCAGGTTTGATGTCGGCATGTAGAATATTACAACGCTTTAAAAGCTTTAAGGCCAGAAAAAGCTGCTGGCTGTAGGAACGAACGGCCTTAATGTGAAGGCCTACATCTTTACCATATTTCTTCAAGACCTCTCGAAGATTCATGCTGAGAGAGAAAGAAAAAAATATAAGCACCATATTGAGAGCAGTATGTTAGAATGAGTGCACTAATAGTTTATCACTCATCTACAGTGTGAACAGGGCAACAAATTTCCTTGACATTTTGATAGTCACCCTAATTTTCTGTTTTTTTTTTTTGGTTCTAGCTAATCAGGAAAAAAAGAACTAAAGTATTATGTGATTATTACACCACACCATTACAAACCTTTTATAGAGGAACCCATTTAAAAAAGTAACTGCCCCTAAACTTGTGGAGTGGTTGTGCAACAACAACAAAGCAGCCTATTTTGGGCAGATATTAGATGACCTCTCAAATAGGGTTGAACAGCCGTTTCCCCTTAATAAATGAAATAATTTAAGAATTGCATTTTGTATTTACTCGGGTTATCTTTGTGTAATATTAAAATTTGTTTGATCTCAATCCTTCAGTCACATATCTTCACCATTTATCTATTAAATACAAACACACATGCATACTTATAATGTACTACAATGTACCTAAGAGGCTCAAACACCAGACACAAGTGCTGTTTGTGGTAGAAATGTCTGAAGAGGCGCAAACAATGGAATTTATCATCTGGATCAGCATCATTAAGCTTCTTCAGAAACTCCAACTCCTTCAGTCCTGTCTTTTGCCTGTGAGCAGATAGATTGTTCCATTAATATAATGGTGGTTCATACAATTTCCAATGTAAAATGACAGAATTTGACAAAGAGCAAATATAAACTTTCTTCCACTTCAACTGAAACACAAAATAGAGGAGGTGGTCATTTAGAGTTACCAGCATACATCACCTCAGATTAGAGCAGCTATAAATTACAGGACAATAGTAGCAGAAACACATTACTCCATATTAACTGTTTAAATGAGATGTATTACATTTTGAATGCCTTGAGCACTGTTTTACAAGAGAGTACATTATTAATCGCAAAGCAAAATTGCATATACAATATAGTAAGAAATTTATTTTACTTATGATTATTGGTTTCCAATGATAATCGAGATTGTTGAGAGTCTCATGGTTTTTAAATACATCTCGTCCATCTGTCAACAAGCTTTTGTATTCCCTCATTAAAAAAACTTTTGGGCCGAGCTGCATGCCACGAATGCAACGCTGTCTTCACTTCATTTTAAGTGGATCTTCGTCCTTGTAGGGCTGCTTTTAGGAGACCAAACTGAAACGTGCATGGTCTCACCGCCCTTGGATAGCAGTGTGCTGCATTTAATTCGATCTTCAATAAGCAGCTCATTGTAATGAGCACTAATGATTGGCCCTTGAGAATCAGAGAAAACTATATGCATCAATTTTGCAGCAGACGGCTGACTTTTGAACTTTTCCTTGAGGATGTTTCCATTCCATACTCTGACGATTACTCTCAGGCTAGTGATGAATCCATGTCTCGACACCAGTAATGATTCTCCTTAAAAAATTTTCACCTTCCTTAGAGTATTAATCGGTCCAAGTTTCATTTGCAGACACCAAAACATTTCTTTCGCTTTCCTATGGCACTTGGAAGTGAGGATATATTAGCCTATATAAAGTGAACGTTTTGTCTCTAATGATGATGTGCCAACAACAATGGGCAAGAGCAACTTCGACAAGGGTCAAATGTGATTGCTGGTTAAAACCGACTTCAAAACTGCAGCTCTTGTGAAATGTCCTCAGTCTAGAGTGATCAGGACCATGGGAATTTACTTTGACATGTACCACGTTCCTAAACATTGTTGCTGCCCAGAACACCCGTTCATGGAAATGGTATTCCCGATGGCATTGGGCTCCTTCATTAATATGCCCTGCCACAGCCCAGAAATGGTTCACAGACAAAACACAACAACCAGTTCCAGGTGTTTGCTTGGCGAAATCTTCAGATCACGTAGGATTTAAACAATCTGCTACTGATGAGTTTAGTGTTTGCTTCGGTTATTGAGAATTATTAGACATACTGCCATGAACATAGTTTGTTTTACTTTTTAACATTTCCCATTTAAGTTTTGTAAACTAAAAATCCCTAGTGGATTTAATAGGTCTTTATTTTGCAAGCCTGAAAAAAAGTAGTAAATTTTTTTAAAATCCAGATCACCAAGCCCTACTTATAACAAATGGTAAATTCCTGTGTATTTACATGAGCTCGTTGTTGCGGATGATCTTGACTGCCACCTCTTGGCCAGCACGGGCAGTGTCTCTAGCTCGGACAACATTGCTGAAAACACCCTGACCCGTATAGCCATAGACATCGTAGCGCTTATCCAGTGTCTCACCAATGTTCACACCTGCATTTATTAAACAAAAAGAAAAGAAATTAAAGATCCATAATCACAGCAACACTACAATTTAATACTTTTTTTTTTTATTTGAATTTGCAACAAGTCTAAAAAAATTGTTCTATTTAGTTAATAGAAGTTCTATTAAGTTCTATTCTATTAAGTTCTTTAAAAAACAACACTTACGATAATATCCTTCAGCATCAGTCCAGTTGTCTCTAAGATTTGGGTTTTCCTTAAAGTCTTTGCCAACTCCAACAGCCCTGAGCCTGGCACTCTAAAAAGAGAAGACAAAAAGTTTGTGAACACTGTTTATAATCTCATCTTTTGTTTAAATGAAAATCAGTTTTTTGTATACACTTTTTTTTATTTTTTTTTTTACTTTTAACACTTACGTCAAAATCTGCAGCAAACATGTCGTCTGACTCTGTAAACATGTCTGGAGCAGAAGGCTTCTTCACATTTGTCCCTGATAAATAAAAAGCAGAACTAGTTTGTACATTGCTTCAAAATTTTACACACAAAAAATAATCAGTCTAACCAAGTTTCCCCTAAAAAAAAAAAAAAAAAACAGCTCAAATGCTCATCGTCTATACCGCTTTTTCTTGTATTCAGGGTCCACCTCAAACACACTAAATGAAATTTTTAACCAAGTGTACAGTCCCATAAATTAACTACTTGACAATTATTTCTTCCATTTTTTTTTTAAACAAGGTAGTCTTAGCTGTGCCTTGTGTTTGACATCATAGGAGGATTCCGCACCTTGCACTTCACCCCTGACAGTTTGACTAAAATGAGAGAGAGGGGTAACTTCTTTCTTAGGCTCAAACAAGATTAGTAGTAATATGAGATTACATAAGAGACTACTACTGCTTTTCGGCTCACGTTCACAACCCTGCTTACGTAAACTTTTTTGTTGTAAACTTGCATGTGCCACGAAAAATGATGTTTGAGATTGTGTTTAATACAATAAATAAAAAGTCAGAATTGAATTAGGACTCTTTATAATACCAGACAGCCAAGACAAACAGTTGGTTAACCTGGCTAATGTTTGCATAGTAAACATTACTTGCTAAAATCCCAGTAACAGTGGCATCACTAGTCTAATATGATTAACTGTGTTAACCCTGATTAATATTTCCAACAAGAGCAGCTGGTTTAACCATGGTTTGAGGAGAATACAGTCTTACACAAAAGTTTACGCACCCCTTGATCAATTAAAAAAAATCTCCAAAATCTGTTATTTAACGCAGTCTTTCTTGGAAATGGAAAAAATGCATAATATTTTCTGCATACATTGATGCTTCTTATGCCATAAATTGAACAAAAATAAAAACATTATTATATCATTGTGCAAAAGTTTGGGCACACTAAGAGCTCCAGAGTCTCAGATTCTTTTTTTACAAGGTTTCAGACCTTAATCAGCTCGTTAGATCTGATGCATAGCAACAGCTGTCATTAGTAAATGCCAATTTCAAAGCTTTACAAATACTTTGACTCTTCAAACCTTGTGCACACACTTGCGGACAACAACCATTAGTTCCTCTAAGCAGCTGTGTAAAAGACTCTGAAAATGAAAGTTATTGATGCCCACAATGCAGGAGAACACTACAAGAAGATAGCAAAGCGTTGTCAGCGGTGAGAAATGTAATTAAGAGATGGCAGTTCAGGGAAAGTGTGGAGGTCAAGAAGAGGTCTGGAAGACCAAGTAAACTCTGAAAGAACTGCTCATATTCTGGTCAGCAAGACCATTAAAATCCCCATTTGACTGCAAAAAAACCTGCAGGAAGATTTAGCAAACTCAGGAGTGGTTGTGCACCGTTCCACAAGACCTTCCTGGGAGAGTCAGCAGAAGAAAATCTACGACCCCTTCAAAAAATCCAATGTCAAGTATGCAGCAGAACATCTACAGAAGCCTGATGCATTTTGGAAACAAGTGCTGTGGACTGATTAAGTTAAAATAAAAATCTTTGGCCACAATCAGCAAAGGCATGTTTGGAGAAAAACAGGAGCAGCATTTCATGAAAAGAACACCTTGCCAACTATTAATCATGGGGGTGGATCTATCATTGGGGTTGTGTTGCAGCCAGTGGGACAGGAAACATTGCATGGGTGGAGGGAAGAATGGATTCCACTAAATACAAGCAAATTCTGGAAGCAATCACACCATCTGTAAAAAAGCTGAAGCTGCAAAGAGGATGGCTTCTACAACAGGATAATGACCCTAAACATACCTCGAAATCCACTATAGAATACCTCAAGAGACACAACCTGAAAGTTTTGGAATGGCCATCACAGTCCCCTAATTTAAACATCATTGAAAATTTGTGGGTAGATCTTAAAAGAGCTGTGCATGCAAGATGACTAAAGAATATTACAGATTACAGATATTACCACTGCCAGAGGTATTACTAAGTACTGGTGTCCAAACTTTTGCACAGTGCCACAATAATGTTTTTATTTTTGATCTTTGTTCAATTTATGACATAAAAAGTAACTATGCACCAATGTTTGCAGAAAATATTGTGCATTTTTTCCATTTTCAAGAGAGACTGTGTTAACAAAATCTGTTATTTATCAAGGGGTGTCTAAACTTTTGCAGAAGACTATATATAGAGAAAAATATTTTTAGAATTGAAAAATAATAATTGGATGTCGTTTAGTTAAAAGACATAGTATGAACGCTACCAGCTGTTTGTGGGACACATTTTATTTTACCCACAACACTTTGGTGCAGTGCAGAATATAAACACCACTGACTTCCAAGTTCACATGGGATGTCAAAAACATTTACGAACTACAATTAGAATGACCACACATTACTGCAAGTTGTAGAAAAGCACATACTCACCCTCTTTCTCCTGGGCAATGAGGTTGTACTTAGCCTTCACACTGGCCTCAAACGTGTTCACATTTTCACGCTCGTACTCCTTAACATCAGCAGCAGCACGCTCCAGGATGTCGTCTGGTGAGGCAGAGCGGCTGCGTGTGCTGCTCTGGGGACTGCTCGGCTCTGACGTCACTGAGCCCACGTTGCTGTCCTCATTTAATGCCCTGTATTTCTAATGATGCAAGGGGGACAATGTTGGCATTTAAATCAGTTTTTCAGTTTTAATCAGCAGAACGGAAAGGACGACTATATTATATTTAAATAATTAACATGCTGTTTTTCCCACCTGCATTATAGCCAGTCGCTGCTGTCGTCGCTTCTCAATCAGAGCCTCCTCATCTTCCTCTTCAGCATCAAAATCTTCCATCCTAAACAAATTGCATCAATAAGCACAAACAATAACAAAAAAAACTATGCAACGACTAAATATCATTTTCTAAAAATATGTGGTTCAACTCCCCAGCAATGAGAAATATGCGTCACATAGAAAAAAGTTGAAACTCTAGACTGATGCTTCTTACTGGAACTGACAGGAGTAGTGATGATTTTGATGGCACTAAAAATTAGTTGATATTAAAAGTGTTATGGTAAAATGTAACAATTTCATAATAATTTCAAACACTATCATAATACAGGGTAAAGCTCATTTAAAAGAGTTGTGCTTTCCATAACTATATCAGTTCACAGGCAACTTCTACTCACACATCATCCGAAGAGGAATCTTGATCCATCTTCATGCCCTCTGACAAACTGCCCTTGTACTTGTCCTCGTCTCGGCTCCGCCTTCTCCTGCGCTCACGTTCTCTAGATGTGGAGCGACGAGCTCTGGTGTAGCCAAACCGATCCCTCTCACCAGACCTGGGAAAAAAAAGAAAATGTCACAGTGGGAAGACGACAATGACCTCCAAGCTTGTTTGCAATCAACAGTGATTGTTAATTAGTAAGGTAAACAGTTAAAACTACTACACTGACCTTCGTCTAAAAGGAGATCGGCTCCGTCTTCTCGGTGAGGTGCGTGACTGTCGCCGTGGGGACAGAGATCTTCGTCTGAGTGGTGAACGACTGACCCTTCGTCGTGCTGGGCTGGTCTCATATGACCTTCCAGTCCCATCTACACGGGAGCGTTTCCTGAAAAAAGAAACATTCCACTATCATAAATAAAATAATCCGGTTTGATTGCTATTTAAAGATTGCACATAGAAACCTTCCTATAGTTCCCAGCTCCAAAAGACTTAAACCAAATGAGAGCAGCTGATCTTTACAGCCATCTAGGTTACAAAATCACTGTAGTTCTTGACTTAAACTGCAGAGGTACAGCATTTACCATTCCGACTATTGTCAATCTGTCATTACATTAAGAACTGATGTATATCAGACAGTACATGCACACATACCACTGAACAGCTCAGACATTTGACATTTATTTTAACATGAATTCCGTGAATTAAGAAATAATTTCAAACTAACTTTTATCTAATGATACCGATCACAAAAGTTACCAAATTATGAAACGAGTTGTTGATAACACTGCCTGGCCATGAAAAAAAAATTACAAATCACCTTTAGATTTGACTATAAAACACATTCTTTTAACAACCTGTGTGCATCATCACAACATCCATTTTCATCCAGCATTTCATTAATCCTTATTGGAAATCTTGTTTTGATGATGGGAGAGTCAAGCCACGCTGTATAATCTTCTCCAGCACATTCCAAAGACTTTTCAATAGAGTTATGGTCAGTTAGTGGCCAGTTAGTGTGTGAATACGTTTCCTTATTTTCTCTAAACCACTATTCCACAATTTGAGCACGAGTCTTGTAATTGTAGTTCTGGAATACATCTGTGCCATTAGTAAAGAATAAAATGCATTGATTGGATAACCTGGTCCTTCAAAACATTTAAGTAGTCAGCTGACTAATTATGATGGGTGCATCACTTAATGTGCTCCCCCCTCTTGCCTTGACATATCCATCATTTATCCACAGGATAAATCTCATCAGAAAGAGGGTAGAGTCAGATCACATTAACATTTCAATCTTCATGCTCCCTAGTAAATTGCCTTTTCAGTTAGCTTCATTAAAAAGTGTATTTTCAGTGGCTACACACTGTTCATCCCAATCCTCTTGAGTTCTGACTACACTGTGCATGTAGAAACAACCTTTACTTAATCAAACCTCCTCTTCTACTGTCAAGTTTTTGATGCAACTGATGATTTCTGATTTGAAGCTTCAGCACTATCCTTCCAGGTTTGAATATTGCAGTAGACAGTTCTTTTCCCAATTCCAGCAATTTCATCACTCTCCTTAGTTTTTTTTTTTTTTGCGTAATTATCTGAGGTTTTTTGAAACACATCAACTGAGAAGCTACACACTGCTTTAGTTTGGGGTAATTAAAATGTTGCCACGTGCATCACTGGGTCCTTTAGGGACAGGCAGTGCTTATACAGTAAATAATTATTTAGCATCAATACATTGTATTAATCATTTCCTGCATGACCATTAGTCTCTCACAACAGTGCCTCAGTGCATTGAGGTTTTCGGGCATTCGATTGTGCATAGCTCTCTTAAGGTTCCACCACAGCATTTCACAGTTGGGCTGAGGTCTGGACTATAGGCCAAAACATTGATTCTTTTATTTTTCAGGTATGTCGATTTACTGGTGTGCTTCAGATTAATGCCCAGTTGCATGACAATTCTGACCAAGCTTTCGCTTTCAGACAACCAAATTTAAGACAACCCTATTTAAAATGGACTAGAGTTTATTCACACACACAATTCAACCGATTCATAATGCTATGTGTGGTTATGTGTAGGGTAGCATTATTTAAATGTGTAAATATGCAGGAAACGCCTTGTTAATACTTTGAAATGTAATTAAGTAAGGAGTTTTGAAAACTGTACAATTGACATTTTCCACACAATGTCTGTCTGCCATGTCCTGGCCACTTTCAGGTGGCAAGGCCCCTTACTTACCAGACAACAATTCTAACCAGTCACAGAAGTGCTTTCAGCAGGTAAACACACATTGTCATTTTAAACAACACTTTCTCCTTAGCAATGTCATTCTGAATTACCTCTGAACTGATCATGTGTTTTAGCTACAAAGATAACTAGTTTCAAATACAAAGCCTAATCCCAAGTCCCTCTTTAATCCCTGATCAAGGGCACTTGGTGTGAAACTAGAAGAACCTAGCACATTAGCTTTCCATTTCACCCTTCTTGGGATTCAACCCCGAAACGGTTAGTTATTAATTGCAAATATTGAAATGTCAAGTATTAATGCTACATGCACATTATGTTATGAAGCACTGAGGTAATCATATGATAAATAACTTCTCTCAGTTAATATTCTTACTTCTGCCACAGACTGTTGTGACTGACGCCACAGCTTTGACAGCAGTGACATGTGTGATGTAGGGGGAGAATCCTGACTGTTATATGATGTGCATTAAGCAAGTCATAAGCAAACACAGAGTGGAGCACTTCCCATTAAAACCTAGTGAATCTAGTCAGTCAAAAGCAATGATCACTGGTGCTTTATAGTCATGGGGTCAGTCACATACTTATCAACAATTGCGCAGGTGAAAAAGAAAACCCACTCTTTTGCCTCAAAACTCTGAGCAAATTATTCTCAAAATTTAACCATTACACGCACGTGCACTAGCCTCAAAACTCACCCGCGATAAAAGCCGGGTACTCGTGCTTGCAGCTGCTCAACATGCGCTCGTCATCAAGTTGAGTTTTGACAGTTTGAAGGAGGGGACAGCGGCTGATGCCTCCGCTCTTTTGAGTGGTCAGTCTCCACCAGACATCGATACCTTGACACCACAAGACTGACCTGTGAGCAAATGTGAGTAAATGGTGGAGCTGCGTTTTTTTTTTTTTTTTTATTGAAGAGCACTATGCCGATTACATTTCTCAATCGATATTAGTTATTTTAAGGGTTAGTGATTTAACTGCATTACAAAAGTTTTACCATCAGATAATTGGAAGTTATGCTCTACAGTTATAATCCTTGCTAGATGTGTAAAAGCTAACTGAATTATTTTCATGGTGGAACTAGAGACCATCTAAAAACTTTTAGATTCTATAAAGTTTAAAGTTGTTTACATCAAGGGATCTCCAACATACTGTGATATTACAGCAGGGATATATAATTTATTTACTTTTATAGCATATGTATTTTATTAATGATTATTGATGAGGCATATTTTAAATGAGTAATTACAGTCCTAGCAGCTCTACAGCAAGCTGCTGTTAGTGTTATTTTTTCTGCAAACAAACAAATAAACTTAACTAATATTTTTTCCACTACATGACTTCTTGCTACCACAGATCATCAGTCTCAACTAAATGTTTTCTGGATCTCACAAACCTATTCTAACCATTTTTTCAACCACAGATCCACAGGTCCTCTACCTCAGAGAGAGAGAAGTGAAATATAAAATTCATAATGGCACCAGTACCAAAAAAACAAATAATACATTTTGGTATTGTGAGAATATTTTTGGTATCATTTGGTATTTATTAAATAAATATCTACCACATTTTATTTGTTTAACTGGAAAAGGTGTGTATAAAATTTTGATTCCCTCCTTAAAGAAAAAAAGACCCATTATGTAAAATGTATTAGTCATTTTTAGATATTCAGGAGTCTCCAGTACAAACAAAAACGCAAGGGAAAAATCTCTCCTTTGTTACCCCTCACCCATCCTGAGGGGAGGATAGCATAGTGCAAACTCCTCTGCATCTTTGCTGTGTTTGTTGTTAGCATAACATGAGATTTTTCTTTGTCAGCTGTTCCATTCTGATTATTATTTTTCATTTACTGTGTTGTGATGGACATTTTAAGAAAAAACAGTGTTTGAAAATGGATGACAGTAATAAAGATAATTTGCAGAAGATTGATGTGTTATAACATCAGATGTTGTACCTCAGACAGTACTATCCAAATTGCACAAAAGATAGAGTGCAGAGTCCCTTGACAGTTCAGATGCAATTCAGAAACACTTGGAAACAATTACCAAGGATACAAAGTGTTGTGACTGGTTTCAAATGTGGGTTTTGGTATTGACACCCAGTAAGTAAAAACCATTTTGCAGTCCAGAAGTGGGCAAGGACCATGGCGGACAGACGTTGTGACAAGTTGCAAAATAAAATGTCTCTCTCTCAATAAAGATTTACATACACAGATCACCCATAAAATTATGACTACTGATAGGTGAAGCAAATAAAATTAATTCTCTCATTACAATAGTTCCTGCTGGACATGAGTGGGATACGTTAGGGAGCAAGTCAATATTATGTGGGGTATTTACAAAAGTTGGGCTCGGCTCCTTAGTTCAAGTGTGTGTATGTATGTGTGTATATATAGAAGTTTTTCAAAGTTTCAAAATTTTCAAATCACGTTATTTTATAAATTCTTAAACTTTTCAGCTGGTAATGATATAACCACGTAATGTAATTTACATGCCTTCTGTTGCATTTCAGCATGATATTGAAAATACCAGCATGAACACTAAACAAACCAGCACTTTATACTAGTGAACCAAAACTATTATTTTTTCCTTTGGTCCTAACCTGGAGAACCAAACTATAAATGTTAACACACCCTGACAAGTGAATTTTATATAACAGGTCACATTTAGAAATATGCGTTACCAAGCTCATACTACAGGGTGGGCCATTTATATGGATACACCTTAATAAAATGGGAATGGTTGGTGATATTAACGTCTTGTTTGTGGCACATTAGTATATGTGAGGGGGCAAACTTTTCAAGATGGGTGGTGACCATGGTGGCCATTTTGAAGTCGGCCATCTTGGATCCAACTTTTGTTTTTTCAATAGGAAGAGGGTCATGTGACATCAAACTTATTGGGATTTTCACAAGAAAAACAGTGGTGTGCTTGATTTTAACGTAACTTTATTCTTTCACGAGTTATTTACAAGTTTCTCTTTGTTCACAGCCATTGACATGTTGAAGAGGTTAACACGTGATGAACGGATTGAAATTGTGTTGATATCTGGTGAACGCAGTAACCGGGTCATTGCAGCAGATTTCAATGCAAGACGCCCTACGAGACCACCCATTTCCCATGCTACAGTTAGCAAACTGCTTGCTAAGTTTCGTGAAACTGGTTCAGTGTTGGATTTGCCAAAATGTGGACGCATGAAAACTGTCACTAATGAACAAACATCAGTGGCTGTCCTAGCTTCATTCAGCAAGAGCCCACAGCGTAGCACTCGCCGCATGTCACTGGAGAGTGGCATTAGTCGAACATCCCTTCGGCGGATATTAGATACTCACAAATGGCACCCTTACAAACTCCAGCTACTGCAGCATCTCAATGAGGATGACCCAGACCGGCGCACACAATTTGCAGAATGGGCAAAACAAAAATTGGAACAGGACTCTCAGTTCACGCAGAAGATTTCGTTCAGTGATGAGGCAAACTTTTATGTGAATGGTGAAGTTAACAAACAAAACCACCGCTATTGGTCTGACACTAACCCACATTGGATAGATCCCTCCAAGACTGTTGGAACAAAAAAAGTGATGGTATGGTGTGGTATATGGGGTACAAAGATAGTGAGGCCATTCTTCATCAATGGAAACCTCAAGGCCATCGGATATTTGAAATTGCTACATGATGATGTGTTTCCCTCTTTATGCACTGAAGCTGGCACGTTCCCTGAGTTTTTCCAGCAAGATGGTGCACCACCACATTATGGGTGTCAGGTCTGAGCATTCCTCGATGAACAGTTTCCTGAAACGTGGATTGGTCGTCGTGGGCCAGTTGAATGGCCCCCAAGGTCTCCCAATCTGACTCCCTTAAACATTTATCTTTGGGATCATCTGATGGCAATTGTCTATGGTGTGAAGATACGAGATGTGCAGCACCTGAAACTACGGATACTGGAAGCTTGTGCTGGCATTTCTCCTGCGGTGTTGTTATCAGTGTGTGAAGAGTGGGAGAAGAGGGTTGCATTGACAATTCATCACAATGGGCAGCACAACACATTTTGTGGTGAGAAACTTGTAAATAACTCATGAAAGAATAAAGTTACGTTAAAACCAATCACACCATTTATTGTGAAATTCCCAATAAGTTTGATGTGTCACATGACCCTCTTCCTATTGAAAAAACAAAAGTTGGATCCAAGATGGCCGACTTCAAAATGGCCACCATGGTCACCACCCAGCTTGAAAAGTTTGCCCTCTCACATATACTAACGTGCCACAAACAGGACGTTAATATCACCAACCATTCCCATTTTATTAAGGTGTATCCATATAAATGGCCCACCCTGTACAGCCAAGCTTACCATTTGTGGAGCACCATAATTAATTTCCTTATAAAAATCTGTTTAACGTGTCCTGTTGAACCTTATGAGCATTTTGTATGTTTTTATTTGTTGAGTAAAATGTCACCATTGTGATGGTACTGCCACAAGGGAACACTTAAAACAACAGCATTAAAAGTTTTTTATTCATTTTGTAATTAAGGTTAAAATTACCATAGAACATTTAGAATAAAAAATGTACATTTAAAAAAGTTCCCAAAACTAAGTAAACAAATCAAATTTTTTTACATGTTATTTTTCTTTTTTATATATTCTTTGGAACAGTATAAAAATTAAGAGCTGTTCAATGGATTTGCATTTTAAAATGAAGTTTCACTGAAATTCAAATACCTTTTAAAATAAAATAAAATCCTACCTAGACGGCGAGTCTTTTCTGTGATCAGCTGAACGACTACGTCCCCGTCTTGCAGGAGACCTGTTCCTGGAAGGAGAGTAGCTCTGTTTGGAACTTGACGCTCCCTGATGAGACTGGCGCTCCCTCTGGTGGGTGGAGGAACTACGGCGACGCAACGAACTTGATCCTTGTCTGTGGCGTGGCGAACGGTTCTCTTTTCCTGATGAGGGATCCTTGGTAGGCGATTTGCCAGGCCTTGAGTCCCTGTCTGCATCTGGGCGTCCATTTTTGGAATGAGACCTCTGATTGTGCGAGTGTGCTGGTGAACTCGATCGCAGCCTGCCCTGCACCTGAGTAGTCCTTCGTTCCTCTACACGGGGAGAAGAGTGTCTTTCTGCTTGAGCCTCCTTTCCTTCTGATGAGCACCCTTTTTGTTCTGCTTTTCTTTCTGCTGAGCGCCTCTTGCTGGATGGAGATTGTGATTTCTTTACTACCTCACGAGATTGGTTTTGGCTCTGTGTACCCTTCCTGTCTTTGGATCTGCTGTATTCCTTGTTTATCTCTTTCCCACTATTACTCAGTCGGCTACCTCTACTCTCTTTTGCCATTCGGTCTCTAGAGTGGCTGTGAATTTTTGCGCTGGTTTTATCTGGCGAATCGGGCTTTGATGGCTTGCCACTCTTGCTGCTACGGTCCCTTGGTGAGTGTGTTTTACCCCCACTCCCTTTTTGACACTGCTCACCATTTCGGGGCCTCTGTCCCTCTCCATCCTCCTCAGAGCCTGAGTTATAGCCCTGCAGAATAAGGCCCATTCCTGATTGAACTTTGCCTTCCATAAGCTGGCTATCCAGCTCAGCTTTGATCAGAGCTCTCTGCTTCTCCAAGTCCTCTAGCAGAACCCGGTCATCCACATTTGGGTTCTCAGAAGAAGGGGAGGCATTGTCAGCCTTTTGATCGATGACTCCCGAGGACGGTAGTTTACCCTCCTTGCGTCTGTGCTTCTTATGTTTGTGTTTGTGTTTGCGCTTCCGCTCCTTCTCCTCCTCAGATGCATGTTTGTGCTTCTTGTGCTTGCTGCGGTGCTTGTGTTTCTTTTTCTTGTGTTTGCTGCCACTGTGAGGTTTTACTGCTTCATCTTGGTTTCCCCCGTTTACCTCAGCTTGCACTGCACCCTCCTCCTCATCCTCTTCGGACACTTCACTGTTCTCATTCTGTGGACTCCTCAAATCGTCTTTCCTGTTTTAACAAAGAAAATGTTAATGTAAAACATACAGAATATGTGTAACATTGCTGAATTTAAGTACATACACTGTCTTTCAGTAACAGTTTATCCTGGATCCGGAAGCTATCACAGGAACACCTGGTGTAGAGCTGGGATATAGTCCATCACAGGGAAAATATCTTAGCCAATCCCTTTATTGACATGTTCTGGGAAGTGGAAGGAAATCCACGAGAACAGAAGGACAGCGTGCACATCAACGCAAGCAACCCGAAACTGAGACAATCGAGACAACAGCTGCCATGTGTAACTCACTTTACTGCAAAACTTTTAAAACACAAGCATCCCTGCATTAGGTGTGTTATGTTTCCTTGTTTCACAAAAAGCCAAAAACCAATAGTAATTTTATTAAATAACGAATATAAAAATCTAGCTAACGTTAGCAATAGCGCGTAACACCAGGATTACCGTTAGCATTAGCCAAGGAGCGCCATTACCTAGGCAGCACGCGGAAACATGTTTAACAAAAATACAATTATTGAGCCCAAAGTTTTGTTTTGGATGATTTCATTTGGAATTATAATGGATAGAAAACATATATTACATTTGCTTGTCCAACATCCAGCTACTAAGCTAACTTGCCAGCAGCTTAATTGAAGTCGTATTAGTTATGTACTCAGCTAGCAAAGTAGATAGCATTTTTACGTTAGCTTGCAAAAACACTATAAAGAAAACAGCTCGATTTGAAATAAAACAAAAAATTCATTCACAAAACACCTCGTATAACGAAGCACTCGCCGGCAACAAATTAAAGCACTTCTTTATAACCATGGGGTCTTACCCATTATTCAGCCTCTCGCTTTGTAAGTCCATTTCCACGTCGGCCATTTTCTTTACCTAGTGGCCGCTGCGTGCTTTTCTTCCTCGGTGGTATATTATATGACGGAGAGAAAGGAATACTGTTGTGTTTCTGCCCCCAAGTGTCGACAGACGTTAACAGCACATTAGCTAACTTTATTCCAGATGGAGACTTCAACCAAATTCAGTGGTTCCAAAACTTTTTTGTTCAGTTAGCATTCCACAGTTAGCACAATGGTTAGCACTGTTGACTTGAACTTCCAGGGTCGGGGTTTGATCCCCGCCTCTGGATCTGCGTGCATGGAGTTTGCATGTTCTCCCCATGCTTGGTGGGATTCCTCCAGGTACTCCTTATTCCTGCCCCCAGTTCAAAGAGGTTAGGCTAACTGGCGTTCCCAAATTGCATTTAGTTTGTGTGTGAGTGTGTGTATGTGTGTGCCCTGCGATGGATTGGCACCCTATCCAGGGTTGGGTATCTTTTTTTTTTTTTTCTCGATATCGGTGCCAAATCTATACTTTTAAACCGGTACCGGTGCCAAAACAGTGCCTGAACCGATACTTTGCAAAAGCCACAAAATGATGGTGGATGACTCAAGAATACATTTTTATTGAACAAAAAATGAAATGCTTAAAATTGAACAATATATTAAATGTTTAAGTACTAGCCATAATTAATGGAAAGCCATAATTATAAACAGAATCCATGTTACATTAGTATTTTACAAATCGTTTGACCATTTGTTAGCATGAATGCAAGATTTGCATTTTGCAATTAACATTACAGTAGCCTATTACTAACCGGCGGAAAGACTGCATCATAATCAGTGGATTCCTTTTTGCTACGGTTGGTATGACCGGTCATACACACCAATAAACAGGCGCATCCCTCTGCTTTTACGTTTATTCCGTGTGCCCTCAAATGTTTCATGATGATGTGTTTCCCCCTTTACACACAACTGCTGTAAAATATTTGCTGCACATCGCGGTGTCGGAATCTTTTCTTGTGAAATATAGCCACACTTTCGACCGTTTAGTTTTAGGCATTTTAACAAAACTTAATTTAGCAAGTTAAGATAGCGGTAGACCACCTGCTGCCGTCAGAGCAAGTGTAACTCAAGATGCATTCACGCACATCTCGGATGGTCTCATTTCCCCATGATTTTTGCTTTAAATTTTTTTTTAATATCTAATCTAATAAACTTTAAATCTACAAAAATAAAATGGACAGTAAGTCCTAAGTGTTACTGCAACAATGTTTTGGATTTGTATTATCAAAGCTTTCCGAAGTCCTCAAGATTTTTCTAATTAAGGAAATAATTTCCAATCATTTCTGACACCCCATGAATGCAGTATTTAAATTTTACTAGCGATCATGTGTGTTGATGAATCTAATGCTTATTACAACTGTGTCATCATAGCCCCAGAGAACAAATATATTAATCGACAATTCAGGCATTTAAGTGGCACCGAAATGAGGCATCGAAATTCGCATTCTCTTTCGGTCCGGTATATACTGGTTATATAGGTAACGGTGCCCAACCCTAGTCCTAAGTGTCCTAGGATAGGCTCCATGCCCCCACAGAATCTCCTACTGAATAAATTTGTTGCATGTGTTGCACTGTGTGTGTGACAGATCTGAGCGAGATTGTTTTGTTAATGTGTGAGCACTGACTGTAAGGCAAACAAACAACTATGGACACTGTACACAACAGATTCTGCAGAAAAGCACAGCAATTTACTAAGGTGTATCGTAGAAGAAAAGCAGGCAAGTGGTCTTTAGGTTGTCAGCAGTAGTGGCAGGCAGTCCAACTCTTTCGATGAGCCAGGCTGGTTGAGGTGGAGGCTAAGGAAGCCAAGGAAGCCGAGGAGGCAGTCGAGCTCTGTCGGGTATTTCTGCAAGGCTGCTTTCCTCTCTCGGCAGAGTCTCTGAACCACTCAGTGTCAGTGGACATGACAGAGAGAGAGAATAGTTTAGAGGGATATGCCACAATAAAGTGGTGAAGAAAAACCATGGTAAGATATTCTTATAAAAATTTAATTTTTAGGACTAAACTAAGATTAAGGCAAAAATATACACAACACATGAACAAATGCTATCTGGAGAATTAATACATGCAAACACAGAAACACGTTTCCCTAACATTGAGACAAATGCCTTCCATATTAGAGAACTTCATGTTTGCTTCTTTACCTGGGCTCAAGGACTTCTCATGTGCTCTGCACTTAGGTTAGAGGATATTATAACTGCTCTGCCATCTGGATTAGAGAACAATGTGTTTGCTCCATTCACCAGACTAAAGAACATTGTCTTTACTCCTCTGCCCAGGTTCTAAGATTTCAAGCTCCTGCTCCATCGCTATGCCATGTTTCTGTATTGGACTAGTTTTCGTGCCCGTTGGGAATATAGCCACAATGCCATGTTCATGCTATGTATTTCAGCATCAGGAATTTCAGGGAAAATCAGGATCAGGTTCTAGTTTGCTTGGTTCTATTTTGCTTAAAGGTCAGTAAAATAGCTGAATAATACTAGATGCTTATCAGTATCTTACTGATTATTTAAAATACTTTTTTGTCAGATGAGAGTTTGTTTCGCAACATGTGAATCTGAGGGGAGCATGTCTCTTCAAGTCCAATAAAAATTGCTTGAATGGCTTCATACTGTGTATGGCTGTGTATGTGACAAATAAAATGTTAATTTAGGCATCCATACTTTTGGAATTCAATGTTCAGAGCACAGACCTGACCCAACATCAGCACTAAAACTGCTGCATAGTCACCCAGGCCATTAAGGACTACAGTCCCCTCTAACACCTTGTTCATTTTCCTCCTATAGCTCCAAAAGGCCAGCCGTCACCCCTCTGACCCAGTCCTCCACTGCAGAGCTTAGGTTAAAGAGAACAAGAGAAATCTAGGAAAGGCAAAGATGATAAATACTGTTTCTGGAAATTCAAATGATGGGTTAAAGCTACGTATTGTTTCATATTCAAAAGTATTTGATATTTTCAATGATTTTCAATGGTATTACTTTGTGACACATGTTTGGAGTGATGTTTCAAATTAACCAGGTATCTTTATACAAATAAGTTAATAAGTTAAAAAAGTTAACCGATATAATATTTAAACATTTTTATATCCCTTAATTTACCGACTACTGAAGAGCCAATACTCCTTAATTGTTAAACACTTCAGGTTTTTTTTAACCTTCTTTAGCTGAGTGCCCGTGTGTGCTGGGGTGGACCAGGACGCAGTTGCTTGGCGAAGTCAAGCAATAATTCATTCAACATTTATCTACTGTAGTTGGAGTTTTACAGTGTAGGGAACCACCTAAAACATGACTTTGGAAGAGCAAGAGGGAGCATGTCTTGAGACGTTCCCTATAACCTAATAAGAACTTAGACAAATGTCCTCTAGTGGTAATTTTAGGCTTTATTTTTATTAGGAAGTAAAACCATTTGGAAGTTTTTGATACAGAAATTCAGTATGAACAGTAAAATGCAAATTTGAGGTAAAATGACAATGTATTTTTTAAATAATATAATGATTTTCAAATGTTTATCAATTGTAAGATTTAAAATAGTTTTTAATTATGTGACGTTGTTGGGTTCGAGGCATAAACGCAGAGGTCCAAGGTGTTGTCAAAGAATGTTGTTTTATTATAATGAAACGCCAGGGAACAAAAATAAACAGAATACTTTGATGTAAAACAAACCCAAAACACGAATCACAACATGGAATATACAAACAAAACTTACTGACATTTACTAGGTATAAATCTACAGATGCAAGACGCTAAACTGAACTAAAACAAGACAAGCCATTTATAATAAAACTAATGAGCAACTCGGTTCAGGTGAGTGCCCACGTCACCTGACCGAGATGCAACTTGGGAAATGAAGTCAAACACAAAAGGAACTACAAACACAAATCTCTGGGTGCTAGGCACCCTCTAGGGGATTACCCCTGACAGTACCCCTCCTCAAAGGGCGCAACTTCGGAGCGCCACAGGAGATCCAGGGCATCCCCCCCAGGGTCCAATGTCTGCCCCTCTCACCCGGAGGCTGGCTCCTATGTCCTGTGGGCAAGGTGGCTTGATGCCCCCATTGAAGCAGGGCGGCGGAGACGGAGGAAGAGGAAGCTTACTGTACTCCTCGAATGCGCCGTGCAGCGGTGGAAGCTCGCTGTCTTCCTCGAAGGCACCGTGCAGCGGCGGAAGCTCACTGTGCAGCAGCGGAAGCTCGCTGTCTTCCTCGAAGGCGGCGTGTATCGGCGGAATCTCGCTGATTTTCTCGAAGGCGCCGTGCAGCGGCGGAAGCTTGCTGTCGTCACCGCAGCTGCGCGGCGGAAAGAGGAGCTCGCCGTCTTCGACGTTGCTGCACAGCTCGCCTTGATCGTCGAGGCTATACAGCAGTTAGAAGAGCTCGCCATTGTCGTCGTTGAACGACATGTAGAACAGCTCACTGTCGTTGTCGCTGTCACAGGTCAGAGGAGCGGGCAGGTCTGGGCCTTCTCTGAGGCTTAGCTGTGTTAGCACCCCATGGAGCGTGGCCACCTGCTCCTGCAGGTCACGAATGCGCCCTTCATTCCTTTTAGCGCACCGCTCAAAGCTGCTCCAGTCATTCTGGGAGGCTGCTCCCTGCTGCTCATACCACTCACTCTCCGTTCTCCCTTGACGCTCGGTGTGGGACGCCTCTGCGCCCTGGTCCCCACCAGAAATAGACCTCCTGGTCCTTACCCTCCATTTCCGAACGGAGTGCGCCGTATCGCCAGCCGGCAGCCTTCCCAGTTTAGCTGCTCTCTCCACAGCTCCTGCTCCGCCTTGGCCTGTCTCTTCCTGCCCAATCTCCTTCTTCTCGCTGCTTCTCGTCTCTTGCCGCAACGCCGCTTGGTCTTTCTCCCGCTCTCCGCGTCGGCTTCCCAAGCATCAAACATCACAGCCCCCCCCAAAAGAATCTCCCGGGGAGGCTCCTCTGCTATGCCTTTTGTACGGACTTGCATTCTGTCACGTTGCTGGGTTCGAGGCATAAGCGTTTATGCCTCGAACCCAGCAACGTGACAGAATGCAAGTCTGCGTAGAGGTCCAAGGTGTTTTCAAAGAATGATGTTTTATTATAACGAAATACCAGGGAACAAAAACAAACAGAATACTTTGATGTAAAACAAATCCAAAACACGAATCACAACATGGAATATACAAACAAAACTTACTGACATTTACTAGGTATAAATCATCAGATGAAAGACGCTAAACTGAATTAAAACAAGCCATTTATAATAAAACTAATGAGCATCTCGGTTCAGGTGAGCGCCCATGTCACCTGACCGAGATGCAACTTGGGAAATGAAGTCAAACGCAACAGGAACTACAAACACAAATCTCTGGGCGCTAGACGCCCTCTAGGGGTTACCCCTGACAAATTAAATGATTCTGTTCGGAATGTCTGAGAATCATGGCTTATAATTTTTGCTTGCTTCTTACAATAACAGACAACTGTTTTGAATATGAAAGTACAGTATAAGAAATTGGAAGTGAGCTTAGTGCATGAGAGTTGGCGACTGGACTACTGCAACGTTCTCCTGGCACGTCTGCCACTGTGAGCTATTCGAAATTCTTGCAGCTACATGACTTGAATTCAATCTTCCTATCTTGTCCCACACCACTTCATTACTATGCTCCCTCCACTGGCTTCCTGTAACTGCCTATATCAGATTTAAAAAAAACACTGATGCTTGCCCACATTATAAGCACAAATATGTAGCTAATGCATGTTATCAGCCTGTAAAACACTGCCTGGCTAAAAAGAAGTCACCATTTCAGAAGGGTCAAAGCATTTGCATCAAACAAAGGAAACTATATGGGTTGTTATGAACAACATAGCTTGCCAAACATCCTTAGCTTACTCTGAATGCTTAAAGATACATTAGATACAGCCCCAGTCAGACAGTGGGACTGTCTCATGCCTGACCATATTGATCATGGACATGCCTCAGCTTCATGCTGGTAGCACACTAATTGAGAGCTATTAACTATTCTTTAGCTAGATGACAGTATTCATCAAAGCTAATGTAAGGTAATTTAAGGCTGAAAATATACTGAAAAACAGTGACCACTACCTTTTTTATGAATAACTGTCAATCACACCCTTTTATCTATTATCCTATATTCCTATACTCCCCTTAAAACATGTAGAAGAAAGAATAGTGTTGGTCAACAGAATTCGTAAAAAATCTATTCCAAAATATGGTAACTTGATAACTTGATAACTTGGTCTGCTAGTGTTTTGCAGGAAAAGCAAATTTTTTAAAATAGACTTTAACTTAACAAACAAACAAGTTCTTGATATATGAGTAGTATGCATGAGTTTTGTCTGCCAAGCGTCATATGATCATAACTGATTCTCTTGCACGCTACAGGATTATGAGTAATTTTCTCCCATGCTCAGTCTCAGTGTACTGTTTATTATAACATTGTGACTATGTGTTTGTGCGCACGCGTAAAGCAAAAGCAAGTGTCATTAGAGAGGGACATTGTTAAAGAAGTTTCCTGACAGAGCAGTGTTTCCGTTAGTGTATGTCTGTCTGTATTGGTGAAAGTTGTCCTACACAGTAGCCCCCTCCCTTTTCCTCTTTTCTTGCCTTCACACTGTAATGGACACAAAACGGGGAAGGAGAAGGTTAAAGGGCCGAGAAAGGGATAAATGGGGAGGAAAGGAGGGAAGGTGTACACATGCGGGTCCGGGGGCAGTGCCCAGCTGGTATGCGGGCACACTGCTGGCGAAATGTGGTGGCAGACAAACTCGCTGAATGGAGCATGCGGATGTAGTGCTCCTGCACGATCCTTAATATGACCCCTCCTGCTGACATAGGCCCAGTCCCTCCCAGATCATTCTGGGCACGGCCACAGGCAGGAGTCCCATTTGGCGTCATTCAGCTGGGCGGCTCTCCCGGCTTGTATCAGGGGCCTTAACGTGATCCATTCGACAGCCTTTTCCTCTTTGGTAGTGGGGACTCGAAGGTGGACTCTGAGCCGAGCAACTCTAGCAAGTCTATTTTAGTTTAAGAAATATAAAATAGTTTTGATTTGATTTTAGAATTTTTCTTGTCCAGTTTTATGCATTTCATAGTATTAATTACTCTTAAAACACATTTCCTGTTATGCAACTGCAGTTTTGAGAACACAGCTATAGAAGGGCTTTATATATGGTCACCCATCTGGAATCACCTTAATGCGGATGGATTCCGTTTTGAGTCTGGTTCTCCTAAGATTTCTTCCTCATGTCATTTTAGGGTGTTTTTCTTTCCTTTCTTACCTCCGGCTTGCTCATTAGCAACATTTGCAAGAATGTTCATTGCTAAAATTGCTTGGGGTGCTCCGATTGATCAGTCGCCGATCATAATCGGACGATAATTGGTTTGGGAAGTTTGATCGGCAATCTCTATAATGGCCGATATAGAAAAGCCGATCAGATGACGCAAAACTCGCGAGACATTTTTTTTTGGGCACGCTGCTAAAATGGCTACACCGGTCTGGCAATTCTACGTGTTGTGTGAAAAAGACAATACATTAACAATCGGCAACCTGTGTAACAAGCCAATTCCACGAGGCGGGAAGCACCAAAAGCATTTTAACACCACGAACCTCATCAGACATTTGAGAGAGCTCGGGAGAGCTCAGTAACTCTCGCGTCGCCGCTCACTCAGCTGTCGGTAATTCCCCTATCTCACCTACACGGTCTCGCGCGGTGGCCGAAAGTACAGTTCATCATGATTCACCACTGTTTTGGCGCTGTGATTACATTTCCATCTTTCCGCGCGAAAAATGTAATGTTTGTCAAATGTTTAATTTTTCTTAAACATGAAAAATTAAATATGTTAATTATTTTTTGACGGTCTTCGCGGATCATTGAGGACCTTGCAGAACTTCCGGCGACTCGCGTCCTGCTTGTCTGTTATTTTTATTCTATTTTATACAATCTACAGTAAAGTTGTATTTGTCAAGCACTAAGCTGTTCCCAATTACTAACCAAGCACAGGCTGCTTGCCAATAAATACAGTTGTCAATTCATGATATTCCTCTTCTTGTAATTTCAATACTTAATTCACATTGTTGTTGGATAGTTTAATAAATAATTCTACATGATAAGGCTTTGAGTAGACCCTGTAATCGGTGATCGGTCGATACAGCTTCTAGTGATCAAAGATCGGTGATCGGCCCCAAAAATCCTGATCAGGGCACCCCCTAATTGCTATACAAATAATATGTATTTTAATTGAAAATTAATTATTATTTTAAAAAGTAGAGGTCCAGGAACAGCCTGTGGGAAATGCAAAAATTAGTTGTCTTTAGGTGATTACATATTCTGATACCTGACATCCTAACTATATATGTCATATTTCAGTGGTTCCCTTCCCTGATGTCACAGTTTTTAAACAGCAGTGAACTGAAAAGCCTAGTGCTGAAAAAGCCTTGTGGGTGACTGATGGGTGAGTCACTGTCCATAACACCAAGAAACCCTTGTAGTTATTTTCATGTCTATATAATATTTTATTTGCTAGCTCTATTTTCATACATTTTTCAAGTAATATAATTCCCTGTTTTACTGAGTGTATGTGTTGAATTAATGTGACTTTAATATAAAGAGCAGGCAGATGTGGGGAATGACTATTCATCCTCCAAATTCATTTGCAAGTTTATAAACAAAAACAGACTGTTCAGACATGTCATGCACATTAGTTCATTTTTATTAAAGTCTTACAAATGTTTGTTCTTGTTTGTTACAAAAAAAAAAAAGCAATAATAATATTTTGAGTTCTATCAAGTGGTACTATACACCCTGACTCCTTACACCCTACATACATTTCCTCTTGAATTTAAAGTCAGGGAGGGAATTCTATGTATGCTCATCAGGGCAACCTTGTCATTTAAACTCTCATATATAGAATACAGATGTATAATGTATTTACAAGTACAAAAAAGGCAAGAAATGTGTTTAAATATTGTCTAAAATTCTATCTTGTATAGATTCCATTTACACCTAGCACAACACCTGTACCAGAATCCTTCAATTAGTGAGTTCTGTGAAGTTGTAGGCCTTCTGCTGAATTTTCCACATACGTTTTTTTGTAACAATGCCTTAAAAAAGACTGGCAGTGTTCCTCCTTATATTGGTAGGCACTAATCAGGCACAAACCTTTGATACCCGCCCCCACAAGTCCTTTCCTTAAGGAATTTTATCATAAAACATTCAAAACAATAACACAACATAACAGTAACAACAACAAACAGTACCTATTTCCTGCATCATGACTATAAAACTGTACATATGCAGGCACACAAACAGAGGTTTTTAATACTGTTAATAAGATTGGCAAATTATATCCAGATTGTATAAAATTTCTCCACAGGCAATTCAGGACAGATGCACTTAAATGTATTTCTAATAGGAAAATCTTTATAACCATGGTTGTAAAATGACACAACATACATGAAATAATACACAACATATATTTTAAAAGAAAAGACAAACACTACTTCAATATACAGTATGTGGTAAAATCTATAATGGTTAATACTGAGTTGTTCTTTATTCATAATGCACACAGCTTGTTTAAAGCACCAGTAATTAGTCTATCATAAGCAAAACAAAAAAAGGGAAAAGTTTATATACAGTTAGACAATCATGGTAAATAAAATAGTATATTTAAGCAATATCACATGAGAGGCAGTGCTGTTGTGCTGAATATCAGCACAGCTGTGATGTGGTAGTAGATATTGTATTACAGGCCAAAAATATCACAGCCATGCTGATATTTAGCAAAACAACAAAACTTTGAGTGCGATATTGCTTTTATACAACAGATTTACAAATGGCATTTATTCTCAACAGATTAGGATTTGTTTGTTTATTCAGTAAGTTAATTGGCTTTGCCAACACAAATAGTTGCAACTGGCCTGGGACTGGCGACCGACAAAGCGTAATTAACAATTATTAGAACACATGTGAAGCAGTGATACACATAATTAAAGATCCCAGTGCTAGTGTAATCTATATCAGCACACATGGAATGTCTCTTGTCAATTTAAATTACTTTGTTGGTCTAACTTAAATATAAATATTCATAAGAGGCTCTGGTAGATTATTGAGTAATAAAAATGCTCCCCTCAATGTAGTTTATGTAATGTTTGAAAAAATTTCAAGCAAAATACAAGACCAGGAAATTAATTCCAAAACTACCAATGCAAGACAACAAAATTTAAATGTTATTATAGGAAATAGCAACACTAAGGCCCATTAAATGGAACATTTAACCTGTCATTACCTGATGATATTCGCAAGTCGGTCTGTCTTTAGTAAATGAGATACATGTACAAGATATTATACTTGTATGGAAATTTTTTAACGTAAAATGTTTATGCAGAATTTATTTCTTTCTGTAAAGCTGCTTTGTGACAATTTCCACTGTTTAAAGGTTAATAAAATACAAGGAATATAATCATGTTTTAAAGAGGTGGGAATGATGCTATTGTCGCCACTTCACTTTAAATAAATATGAAACTCGCTTCTGTGTATTCAATTATTCCACAAATAGAATGGTTTTGTTTTTATTTACTTACAGTATCTTTATAGGGTTTCAAGCCCTATCTTTAGGCAGCTAAGACATATACAAATACTATGTCTATACTTAAATTAACTCTCCCAAACAAACTATGCTGACACATACTGCCTGGCCCAAAAGTCATCACTGAAATATTTCATTTGACTGCCACCTTTTCTTTAACTACAGCATGCAATATGGTGGTCAATTCGTGTGTGAAAATTATTTAAAAATTTTATTCTAGACTATGCCTATGCCATCAGAACAGGAAAAAAAAAGTAATTGGTCGGCCAACTTGCTCATTCATTACTTTCAGGTAATCAGGTCACTTCAGTTTATTGCCACAAATAATGAAACTGGACTCCATATTAACTCATCTCCCATTATATTGAACTTCTACTAGTCATAAGTTGTAACACACAGTATGAGTAATTGACAGTATTGTTGACTGCTGAACAATTCCTGCCAACTGCTATCACCCAAATGAGGACCTGTTCCCGGTTGAATCTGGTTGCTCTCAATAACCTCCTTAAGGATGGTTAATGCCATCTCAGGGAGTTTTTCCTTGCCACTGTCGCCCTCAGCTTGCTCATCAGGGACAATTTGATCTTTTTGACACACATTTCATACTAATTTGCC
Organism: Clarias magur; assembly: GCA_013621035.1. Taxonomy (NCBI): domain Eukaryota; kingdom Metazoa; phylum Chordata; class Actinopteri; order Siluriformes; family Clariidae; genus Clarias; species Clarias magur. The sequence continues at coordinate 1,754,968 of QNUK01000104.1, forward strand.
TAATTTTCTTTTGATTCTGTGAAGCTACTTCGCAAAAATGACCATTGTTAAAAGCTATACAAATAAAATTTAATTGAATAAAAGCCTTGCTTATATTCAGTACAACAGCTTGACCTCTAATGTGATATTGCTTTTATACAACAGTTTTACAAACACCATTCAATCAACCTTTCAATTCTTCTGCCAAAAATTGTTCAGAAACGGAATACTATCCATCTTTTTGTATAATTAATGATTATTAGAACACCTGTGACCCAGAGTAATACATCTGCAGTTAATTATACTTGATTATCAGTGCTCACAGAATGCCTCCTGTCCAATCAAATTTCCAGTGATGCTAATTAGTCATTTGTTTGATACATGTAACCTACTGAATATTGTGATAATACTGTAAATTAAATGTTCGCTGATTGAGTTTGTAATGAATGCTTCTTTTATTTTTTATAGAATCTTTGATGCCCATTAAGCACCTGGTTATATATACCTTTGCAAGGGGAGCTGCATAACATAAAGAATGAAATTTGTGATATGACTGTGTGTGAGTGTGTGTGTTAATGCAAGCATCAGCTGGATTTTACAGTACTTGGTTAGAACTAACTGTTGTATAAAATCTGTTGAAGGATTTGTAACCCAATTCCATTAATTAAAAAAATCTGTAATTATTTGCTTATTTATTATATTTGGCTTGTAATTAAACCCATCTGAAACTGTGACTTTTTGTGGTCAGGCACATATAAAACAAAGATTTTCTCCTTCAACTACATTTATTATTTACTTCATTAAGTTATTTGTCCCCCCCCCCCCCTTTTTTTTAAAAACCCTTTTTTACCCTTAGTAACTACTGCATAATTGCAAGAAACTTGCTTTCTTCTGCAAGGGTAGTCAGGATTGAGCTCATGTCTCCTACGGCCATGTTAGTCGTACCAGGAGACAAGCTATGAAATACATCTGAAAGGTGTGGAGACTTCCAAGAGGAAGTCTGTGACAAATCATGAAGAACACTAGGACTTATGACATCAGAAATGCATTGGTCAAGATTATCATCTAGGATGGATGAAAAATGGGCAACATTATCCCAAACACTGCCACCTGGGCTACTCTCCACTGTGCTAGTCACCTGATCAGCTCCAGGCGACAAAGCATCCTCCAAGGGTCCACATATTAACCCAGGAGCAATTTTAATTGATTCCTTTCCATACTGCTGAGCTCTAAAACCTGAAGACTTAGTTTGGTCAAAGCACTGCTCGAAAACTTGCTGTTGCTGCATGGAAGAGCATGAACTTGCTTGAAGCTGATCTTCAACTTCTAGTTTTTTTTGTCCTGAAACTTGATTTGAAAGTGAACAGTTAGAGTTATTTTTTTTTGAAAAACTTTGGTATGACTGTGCATTGTGGCTACTGGTGATCTGTTGATTGGAATATTGTTGTAGTGGAGAGGAGTCTTGATCCACAGGCTGACAAGACATTGAACACTGGGATTGAAGTGAGAGTACAAAAACATGGGATGATCCGGATTTTACTGTTCTTTCCTGTAGTGAGTTTCCACTTTCTTCAACTGGCACTTCAAGCCTCTGTCTGGCTTGATAAACAGTACATGGTCGGATGAGGCCCAGGGCATTTTGGCACTTTTGCTGACCAAAGTTATATGTGCTTAAGCTTTTCCTCCTTGAACCATTCCAGGTCCATTTTAAAGAATCCTCTGATGTACTCTGGCTCATTCTGCAAGATAGCTGTTGGCTTGAATCTGATCCTTGCCTAGAGTGAGTTGAGTAATTGTGTCCATTGGTCTGTTCAGATATTTGCTGAACAGTACCGTGCTGTTTATTGTGTTGCAGGTCTGGAAAGTATGAAGGGAACTCCTGTTCTACAATCATATTTTCAACATGACAAAATGGAAGGCCTACTAAATTAATCTTTTTTGGCTTCTGAGGAGGTGAAGCATCGGTACTTCCTGAGCTTACCTCATTCCACTGGATTGGGAGGCTATCTTTTCTGGTTCTTTGCACTTCTTGTGCCCCGTGTTCCTGTGAAGGATTCTGTATGTTCTGCACCTCCTCACTATTCTGGGCAATATAATTTCTGTGAAATTGAGAATTTATCCAATTTTGTTGGCAAAAAAGGCCATCCTGGTTCTCAGGAACAATGTCATCATCCCTATATAAGAAAGCCACATCATGCTCCATGCCTAAAGCTCCAGGTGTTGACTGGTCCATAATGTTAGGAGGGAAAGAAGAAAGCTGGCCACTCTGGATATTGCGCTCTAAGTTGGTGTATTTTTTGTGGTGTGAGCTTTTACCAACACCACCTTGGACATTATTACCAACCAGAGGATTTAAGTGGTCCATGTTATTTTGGTTGCCAAAACACCATACCTGTGGATTTCCAATGGTATTTTGATCTCTTGTTCTTAGAGGGTTACTCACTCTTCCGTCACTATTGCCTGCACCTTTCCTTGGATTTAATTCCCCCACTCTGTGCATAAAGTGACCATTTGGTCGATAAGAACTACCATCATTACTGCAACATGGTCTGACAAGTGATGGCAATATAAGTTGGTTCATGCCTTTCACATTCTTTGCCACAGTCATTTGCATTTTATAGCTCACATGCTCCATGTTAGGCAAAGGTGTTGGAGGGGGCCCACCAGTTGCAGCTGCATATGTGGCTTTGAGATGATAATGCTGTGCTGGCGTTAGGTTTAAGTTACCTCTTGTTCCCATCCCACCTCCTCCCTCACCTACACTTTCACCACCCCAACTTCCTCCAAGCACTACCCCACCAGATCCACCACCTCCACCACATTGGCTAGCCTCACTGGAGCGACGTGAGGCATCAGTGGAGATGGGGTCATAGGAGTCAGTAGCACTGATATTGTGTAGCTGTCTCTGCTGGCTATGCTCAGACTGTGAGGCTTGGCTTGAGCGGCGACTGGAGAAGCAGGGAGAAATGCCAGAAGAACGGCGACTGCTACTTAGGTAGGCTGAGCTGGTGGCACTGCTACTGCTGTCACAGCGATCCCGTAGGAGGCTTAGCATTGTCAGGTCTGTGCTGGATGGCTCAGGGTATAAAGGAGGCTGAGGCACAGGTGCATCCACACAAGTACCCTTAATAGTACACAAGCCTAGAGTTCATAGAAAAAGCACAGCCATGTAATGAAAATTAGTGATAATCATTATTAATCTGTATCACCTATAACAAAGATCTGTCTTATGTCTTACTTTCAAATACACCATAAATAAAAACAAATGCCAACATGTAAAGATATAAAGAGTTCATAGGACAGAGCTCATAGAGTTTCTCAGAAATCTTTTTCTCGCAGTGATATTTGATCTAGAATCTTTTTAATATGACATAAATTGAACAAGGAAGTTAATCAAAATTGCCAGAAGAACAAGTAAAGACAAAACATGCACATGGTGGACTGAGACTTACCTTTTGCTGTGAGGGAGGGCAGACTGTGGCCTTTAGAGAGTGCTGTTGGTGACAGATGTCCTAGCCTTGATGTCCCTCCATTCACTTGCCTAAGCCTTTCCCTCTTAACCTGTTCCATCCAGTGCAAGCGCGGGCCCAGACTCCTGCGGGGCTGTAGGGTGAGAGTAGCTGCTGTGGCTGTAGCAGTAGAAACAGTGTAGACCATGCCGGGGGAATCCTCCTCTTCTCCCTCAATGTCCTTCTTGTCATCCTCCTCTTCAAAGTCCTGGTTCTCCCCCACCTCCTCCCCCACCAGGCCAATAGTACTCACAGCAAGTTTGAGTCCGTGGCTGAGATGGGAGCTGGTGGGGGACTGGTCACTGCTGCATGAAGACTGACCGCCAGTGCTTGGCTGAGACGTCTGAGAGAAAAAATATACATGTATGATTAAATGTGACAAGCCCATGACAATAGGTCCTTCAACGATCCATTTTCAATTAGAGTGATGAAAGGCATTTGGCATGGCACATAGAATGGAAAAAAAGCACTAACTTTTACATCTTTTGGTCAGAACTGATTTAAGGTTAACTGTAGACCTCACACCTCAGAGTTTTTTGTTTGTTTGTTTGTTTAAACCATCAAACCATGCTGATTGCCATAATTCTGGCTTTACTTGTAGCATTGAGATATTGCAATATCCACACTTGCTACCTATAGAATGTATATTTAAAAAAAAAAATAAAAAAATAAATAAAATATATATATATATATATATATATATATATATATATATATATATATATATATATATATATAAACCACCCATTTGATAATACATAAGAAATAAAAAAAAAATATTATATGTATATGCAAATGTTTTTAGCAGGTGGACCAGTTTCACAAGTTTCACCTTTTACTTCTCTAAGGTTACTTTGCTTTCTGTCACTGAAAGGCTCAGTCAGTCTTTGAAAATTAAAAACTTTTGGCCATGTTTTGCAGTGTCCCTTCAGACATGAGCAGAGCATAAGATGTATGGTATACTGTATGTTCAGGAAGATTTGCACAATTAATTCTGGTGACCTATTTTCTAAAGGTTTTGATGCTAAACTGTACAATGACACCACGCACAGATGGATGAAATGATTTCTGTTTAATCTGATGAAGTCTATCTTGTGAGGACAATATGAATTATGGCAGGAAGTGCAGAGCTCTGATTCTTAAGGATATCAATGTTTATAGTTCACCAAATCTCACCTGATCACCCACTGTCCTTAGAATGAGGGCAAGTAAAGCATGAAGTATTGGATGAAAAACACATTTAGTTATTATACAGGCCATGCAGTGCAAAGTTGCATAGGTGTAAAATAAGTGACAGGCTGAGTTATAAGAGCAAGCAGTGGAGTAGGGTAAAATATGTCAAACAAAAGATCAGCTCTGAATTTTAAAAAATGGAGTAAAGAGGTCAGTAAAAGAATTTAAAAGCAATTAAAGGTGTGCTTATTAATGTTAGTTTATTTCAAAATCAAGATTTAATTATTATTTCACCAATATGAGCATATGAAGAATATGAATTAAGTGTGAATATGAGTTAAGTGTGAAAAGGGGCTCACCATGGGCTTCTCTGTTTTGATTGACTTGACTTGCAGACCTTCACCTTGTTTTGAGGTAGCATGGTTATACCCCCTTTGGTCAGAAAATGCTTCAAAGGGGCGTTGCAATTTTGATGATCTGCCCTGTCCATTGGCTCCTGGTTCACGTGGATGGGCAGGGGGTCGGGGGTAAATGTCTCCACGTTGTTTCTTAGTGACATGGGCTTCAGGTCCATGAACAGTTTTCACATGTTTGCGTAGAGAGCTGGGATCTGTGTAACGCTTGGTGCAGCCAGGTATCTTGCATACATAGGGTTTCTGTGAAAAATTGTGAGAAATTGCTAAAAACATTTTTTTCATGAATTGCAATGGCAGGGTAAAACCCAATCAGGAGCTGCATGCCGCTTCTTGTTTTAGGGCTTGTTCTGGGAAAATGCAGCCTGTACAGTGGAACCTTGGATTACGAGCATAATTCGTTCAGGAAGCAGGCTCGTATTCCAAAACACTCCTAAACCAAATCAAAATTTCCCATAAGAAATAAGGAAAACTCAAATTATTCATTCCACAGCCCAAAACAATAAATAAGTGTTTCCGTTTGGGAACGCAGACGCAGTGTGTGTGTGTGTGTGTGTGTGTGTGTGTGTGTGTGTGGAATTAACCCCTTCCCTTGCTTCGTCTAACACAGTAAAACTCCTCCTCCCTTCCCCCACCTCGCTTTTTAAGTTTCACAACAAACACACACACACACACACACACAACAGAAAACACTGTTTTATGGGGAAAAAAAGAAATCTCTCTAATGACGCTCGGGTGAGCGCATACTAACAGAATCACTGCTGTAAAGTAAAAAAAACAAAAGCAAATGAACCAGCACCTTACCTTTGGAAAGAATCGCAACAGAGCAGAGTTTCTGTGTCCGTGTGTGAAGCCGGAGGTGGGGGGGGGGGGGGGTGATTAAAGGCGAGAGAGTGTGTGTGTGTGTGTCGGTGTCAAATTACGCTCGCACACATAGGAGAAATGCTGAAACAGAGAGGGAGATGTTGATTATACCAGTAAGAGACGAGCACTAAGACCCAGCAGGGGAGACGATTACCCACAATTCCGCAGCGCAAGAGAGAAAAAAAAAAAATTGGCTCAGTTGTGATCTTGTGACGCTTGGTGTCAAAATAAGAGGTGCATGCGTGATACATGATACTCGCCAAGACTTTCGCTCGGTTTTCTTACTCGTTTTGCGGAACACTCACAAACTGTGCTACTTGCAATCCGAGGTTCCACTGTATATTTTTACATTTTTATTAATAAACTCAAAGTGGCTCTAGCCCTAACTGGTACGTAAAATAATAATAATAATAATAATAATAATAATAATAATGGGTAATTATTTACAATGCTATAAATATTCAATTCACAATGCTATAAATATAAATTATATTTTTATTCAATAACTGCTTAACAGTTCTACTTGCCTGAGCATGAACAGGCCTAAAAAAGGTCAAGCGTATATACCTCATTGGAGTGGGTCCGATTCTGATGTTTGGCACGGTCTGATGCATTTGAGAAGGCCTTGTTGCAGCCCTCATGCTCGCACACATAAGGTTTCTCTCCTGTGTGAGAGCGCAAGTGTGTCTTCAAGTTCTCCAATCTAGAATAGGCCTTGAAACAGCCCTCAAACTGCACTTGGTAAAAAAAAAAAAGGACACAAACAAGTCAAGAACCTCACTCACACTTACTCACTGTAATGTACTGTTGATTTGCTACAAACAAACTCTGATTTGTTACAGTCATAGTCTATTGATTACTGCCATATACAGTAATACAAAGAGAATTCAAGTCAAACAGGGACCTGTGAATTGTGAATGAAGGCATAACACCAATTGACATTTACAGAAGACTTCAATCACAGAACACTGAGAAGACTCATAGCCACAGTATAACCAATAGATAGATAACTTGACGCCAACTCATTCAAGAGACCCATCAGTGGGAACTGTAAATGCAATCATTCATGAACAGCACTTGCACATTACAAAGACCCAGCTGTGAGTTTTTGCCACGTCCCACATATAGTCCTGACCTCATTCCAAGCAATTTCCACATGTTTGGGCCATTAAAGATGTTCCTTGTAGGCCAATGTTTCAAACATGAAGCAGGCAGTCTGATTATGCCTCAGGTGTATTGATTGACTGATTTGTAATCCAAGCACTAGTAAAATGAGTGTAACATTATTGTAGCAGAGGATTATACAGAGAAGGTAGTTTTATAGTATTGTTTTTCTCTTATAACTTTTAAGTTATTGTGCAGAGTCAAAAGTCCCAGTTTGACTTAAATGCCCCTCGTAATTAAAAAATATATTTATTGATGCTCTATTAAAGCGTTCTTTGTAACAGAACCATAGGCTGGGTAATGTGTTTTCTCACCGTGCACTTGTGTGGTTTCTCCCCTGTGTGCCTGCGCATATGTACCACCAGCATGTACTGGGCTTTGAAAGGCTTCTGTTCCCGAGAACACTCGTCCCATCGACACACAAACTCCTTCTTCTCCCCATGGATATGGTCATTATTTATATGCTTTGTGAGAGATCAGGTTGAAGGTCAATGTTCAGATAAGAGAAGCATTCATAGTCTTAAGAGTATGATGTGTGCTGTGACCCAAATACACAACACATCACTGAGTAAAAACTATTCTACTTTTACAAAATAATTTTGAACTGTTGAAAAAACTTATTTACACAAGCTACCAATTAGTATGTATACAGCAACAGGGTGGGTGAAAATTAACTAGGCAATAATATCGGGATAACATTGGCAATCCTATTTCCATGCAGGATGGTGCACCTCATTTTGCTCTTACTGTGGCGTGCGTGATTAGACCAGCATTTTTCATGACTCCTCTGAGAAGTCCAGATTTTACTCCATGTGATTTTTTTTCCCTGCGGGGCTACACAATGGAGGAGGATCGCACACTAGAGGATTTGGAGGCATGTATTTAGGAGGTTTTCAGCAATATCCCCTTCAGAAGACAGTGCATTTAATCTCCAGCTGTTTGAGGAAACTGGTTGACGCCACAGTGCCTATTTTGAAGTTTAGATTTGCTTTCATTTTCCTATGTAATAAAGTACACATACTAGTTGTTTCAATACATTTGTATTAGAAATATGGACTTTATTAGCAATTTTAATGCCTAGTTACTTTCACCCACCATATATAAAACTATACATTTGATACTGGAGGGAAAAGAAAAAAAACATTTCGTTTGGCTGAAAAATTACTGAAAATAGTTACTGAAAAAAGTTACTGAAAATTTCTGTCCCTCCTTAAAAATTAGTGAGTGTAAGGGACTGCCCCTAGAGTACACTGTGATGTGTGTTTTTTAGTTTTTTGTAGTCCTGTTTGTAGACTCAGTTTCCCAGAAGGCACCTCGGTCAGGTGATGACGGAGCTCACCTGAACCGAGGTTGCTCATTAGAGTAGTTATAAATAGCTGGTTGTTCTGGGAAACTGAGTCGAGCATTAATTATGTTATGAGGGTTTACGTGTTTTGGTTTTCGTAAAGTGGTTTATTTTGGTTTTATGTTTTGAAGGCTCCATATGAGTTGAAGGTTGTCTGTGTGTTCTAAAGCCCTTGTGTGTCACGCGTCAGCCTGCATGAGTGTGTGTGTTTCAGCCTGTGTGTGTGTGAGTGTGTGGTTCAGCCTGTGTGTGAGTGGGTTTCAGCCAGCGTGTGAGAGAGTCGCTACCTGCGTGTGTGTGTTTCAGTCTGCGTGTGGGTTCTCCATTTGTGCCTGCTCTAAGCCCTCTAAGCCCAAAAAATTTTCAAGTAATAATAAAAATATTGTAATGTAGCTTACAAGTACAACAATTTGGAATGTCCTGAAAAAGAGAAAATAAACACCGGTGGGCATAACTACCAGACAGAAAATAGTTCATTTTAATGTTTTTTTTTTAAATGCATGGTACTTTGTAAATGTAATGTACTAGCAATTGAAACAAGACTCAGTTCTAGGCTAGTACTGAGTTTCATTTGCAGTTGTCTATTTGATACTGTTTAAAAGCCACAGACAGGTGCAAAATTTCAGTAATGCTTAAAACTTAAAAGGTGAAACTAATATATGAGATAGACTCATTACATGCAAAGCAAGATAATTCAAGCTGTGAGTTGTCATAATTGAGATGATTATGGGGTACAGCTCATGAAAACCCCACATCCACAATCTCAGAAAATTAAAATATTACATGCAATCAATAAAACAATGAATTGTACATAGAAGAATATCAGACCTCTGAAAAGTATAAGTATGCATATGTATTCAGTACTTGGTTTGGAGCAATTACTGCCTCAATGCGGCGTGGCATGGAAGCTATCAGCCTGTGGCACTGCTGAGGTGTTATGGAAGACCGGGACGCTTCAATAGGGGCCTTCAGCTCTCCTGCATTGTTCAGTCTCATGTCTCTCATCTTTCTCTTGGCAATGCCCCATCGATTCTCTATGGGATTCAGGTCAGTTGAGTTTGCTGGCCAATCAAGCACAGTAATCTCACGATCATTGAACTAGGTTTTGGTGCTTTTGGCAGTGTGGGCAGGTGCCAAGTCCTGCTGGAAAATGAAGTCAGCATCCCCATAAAGCTCGTTTGCAGAAGGAAGCATGAAAAATCAAAAATCATCAAAAATCTTCTGGTAGATGGCTGTGTTGACCCTGGACTTAATGAAGCACAGTGGACCAACACCAGCAGATGACATGGCTCCCCAAATCAACACAGACTGTGGAAAGTTCACACTGGACTTCAAGCATCTTGCAGTGTGTGCCTCTCCATTCTTCCTCCAGACTCCTTGGTTTCCAAATGAGATGCAAAAGTTGCTTTCATCAGAAAAGAGGACTTTGGTCCACTGAGCAACAGACCGGTTGTTTTTTTCTTTAGCCCAGGTAAGACGCTTCTGACGTTGTTTGTTGTTCAGGAGTGGCCTGACAAGAGGAATACGACATTTGAAGCCCATGTCCAGGATCCGTCTGTGTGTGGTGGCTCTTGGTGCACTGACTCCAGCCTCAGTCCACTCCTTGTGAAAGTCCCCAACACTTTTGAATGACCTTTTCCTGACAATCCTCTCCAGGCTGCGGTTATCCCTGCTGCTTGTGCACCTTTTTCTTCCACATTTTTCCCTTCCACATAACTTTCTATTAATGTGCTTTGATACAGCATTTTGGGAACATCCAACTTCTTTTGCAATTACCTTTTGATGCTTTCCCTCCTTATGGAGGATGTCAGTGATGGTTTTCTGCACAACTGTCAGGTCAGCATCTTTCCCATGATTGATCTTCCTACTGAGAGACCATTTAAAGGCTCAGGAACCCTTTGCAGGTGTTATGGCTTAATTAGCTGGGACACTTTGAGCCTGGAATATTGAACCTTTTCACAGTATTCAAATTTTCTTAGATTGTGGATTTGGGGTTTTCATGAGCTGTAAGCCATAATCATCTCAGTTAGGACAAATTATGGCTTGAACTATCTTGCTTTGCATGTAATGAATCTCTCTCATATATTAGTTTCACCTTTTAAGTTGCATTACTGAAATAAATTAACTTTTGCACGATATTAAAATTTTTTCGAGTTTCACCTGTAATTACCACCAAGTGTATGAGAATGCTGTACTGCTTATTCATATATATTTTTTTAAACCTATATGAAAAACAGTAGTTTCAAATTTATGAACACTTATCAACATAAGTTTTACTATTTAAATACAAGACCTATGCTGAAGAAATGCACAGCAACAAGACTATTTAAGGAGAAACAAACAGTAGATAGCTCAGTGGTTATGGCACTGAGCTTCTAAATCCTTAACCATCAATTGCTCACTTGTACTCTGTCTCACTTGTCAGTACCGTTTGATAAAAGTGTCAGCCAAACAAGGTAAATGAAAACATTTCACACAATGTGAAATGCAATGCACATGCACTAATCTATATCATGTTTTACATGTTTTACAGCCCCACAACACTTCATGATCTTTTACAACCCAATTCCAAAAATGGGACAGAATGGAAATTGAAAATAAAACCGAAAAGGAGTCATAAAGGAGACAAGTTTCTATAAAACTCCACAATAGCTCATTGTTTGATGATTTACTATGTGGTCTTGATTGTTTTGAAAAAAACATGTTGAAAAATTGTTGAAAAATTGCACTAATTTCCAATTTGGTGGCTGCAACATCCTCCAAATCTTGGGACAGATGACTGTTTACCAATGTATAACACCATTATTTCTATTAATAACACTTTTTAAGTGAAGACACCAGTTGGTCAAGTTTAGCTAGCAGGAATTCCCCCCATTCTTCCATCACACAGGTCTTCAGCTGCACAATTGTACTGTGCCTTCATTGCCATATTTTGCACTTCATAATGCACCCCACGTTCTTAACTGGAGCAGACAGGCCAATCTGGCACCTATACTCTGTGTTCATCAACCATGCATGTAAAATCCGAGCATAATGCGGTTTTGCCTGTCCTGCTGGAAAATACATTAATGTTTTTGAAAAAGATGGTGTTTGGATGGCAGCATATGTTGCTGAACATATTTTCTGCATTAATGGTGCCCTCACAGATATGCAATCTACCCATGCCTCTGACACTGGCACACCCTTGTACCATGACTGATGGTAGTTTTTGGACCTGATGTTGATAACAGCTTGGATGGACCTTTTCTTCTTTGACCCAGAGAAGGCAACAACTGTTGTTTCCAAAAACTATTTGAAATATTCACTCATCGAACCACAAAAACATATTTCCAGTGTGCCACTGACCATCTCAGATGAGATAGCCCCCAAAGAAGTTATTTACTCTTCTGGACAGTATTCATGTATGGCTTTCTTAAGCCGTGCATTTGTAAATGCAGCAACAAATGGTGTTAATGGAGAACCTAAATGTTCCCGAGCCCACCTCATAATATTCACTACAGAAGCATGATGGTTTTAAGACAGGTTATCCTGAAAGTACGGGATCATTTGCTATTGCATTTATTGTCAAATCAGCAAGCTTCAGCCCATTTTTGCTCTAGGACGACTCTGTCTTTCTTTGAAACTCCTTGTATACTATAATATAACTGCTTCACTTGCTTAACAGCACTTGTTTCTGATGTTATTTGCATTAATTTGCCCCTGTCACAACTTTTTTTGGGGGGGATGTAGACAGCATATTTCAAATGAGTGCATAGTTTTAGCAAACAATTAAATTCACACGAATAAATAATCATATAATGTGTTGTAGTGTTTTCATATAGTTTGAGGTGAACAGACTTTGCAGATATTTTTTTATTGACAATTTCCATACTGTACAGTTTTTTGTTTGGAATCGGGATTGTTCAATACCATTCAAGGTCATAGATGGTCTAGCCTAGAAGGGTCTCATTCGTGCCTTTGTCTTTGCAAAATCATCTACCAGTTCTTTAGTGTCAAGGTCTTAGGTCTTAGACAAGTTAGTGTCAATGAGGATAGACATGACTGGCTCATACTGATCCACAACTAATTTTTAACTCTGACCAAAACCTGACTAACTCTGACCAGGTCTTTCTAAACATTTCATGTAGCGTTTCCTAGGTAATTTAAATGCAAACATGACAGTGACTATAGCACTGCAGACCACTTTGTGGCATCCATGTCCTGGACCTTCAGACTGCCAGGGATCCACAGATGGTGTCCAGGCATGACCTGAGGCCCATAGAGGTTATGCCCTATAGTCACAAACCAGGAGTCCCCAAAATGTCAGAGAGCCCTGGATGTGGCCTCAGGCTTTCTAAGAGCATTGGAATGCCAGGAACCTAAGAACAATTCAAAGCTGAAGCTCCGGGAGGTCTGCGGGGCTGATAGATCAGAACATCAACATTCATGATCCAGTATTTACATCTACATGTATTGTAGGTTGGGCAAGAAAAAACAGATAATACTCTGTTGGTAGCTGTTTTTCTTTTTGAGTGTACATGTGTATGAATGTGAACTGAACTATGGACATCAAAGTCACTGTGTTGGTTCTGCCTTTCCTACTTTTGTGGACTTTGTTTACAGTCGTATCTGGCACCTCTATTTACAGCTGCAGTTCTACTGTTTACACCAGAAATCAGCTGTTACTATTAAGTAACATGGCGATGCTATGTTCTGGAAAAAATGCATATGTCCTGCAATCTAAGAAGGCGAAGACAGGGGAAGTGAGCTGATGCTTTGTGTCTGGCCAAAAGGAAAAGTTACAGACGTTACAAACTCTCCCATCCTTCTTCATGGGGAACGTGAGATCTCTACCCAATAAGATGGATGTGCTAGTGGCTCTTATCCGGCAACAGAGGGAATTTCGGGAGTGTAGCATCATGTTGTTTACAGAGTCATGGTAACCAAGCTAACGATGGATACGACCGTGGTTCTGGATGGATTACTGTGCCTGGACAGAACGATGGAGAATGGTACGAGAAAGGGAGGAGGACTGGCAGTATTTGTGAATAAAAGATGGTGTAAACCTAGTCATATTACTATTAAAGAGCAAATCTTCTGTGCGGACATTCGGCTGTTAGCTATTAGCATGAGACCATAGTATCTGTACTTTGATATCTGAGAATCTGTAATTCTCACATGTTATCGTGATAGCTGCATATATACCCCCCTCTTCAAACGGCGAAGAGGCATGTGATGTTTTGCATTACAATATGTTGTTAACAGACTGTTAACACAGAGTCCAAATACCCTTCTCATTATCTCTGGAGATCTTAATCATGCTCCTCTCCTTTGCCCACAAAACACTGGATTTATTTTATGCCAACTGTGTCCCGCACATTGAGAACATGGTCTGATGAGAACAGTGAGGCTCTGAAAGACTGTTTTGATAGAACTGTGTGGGAAGAACTTTGGAGGATATTCTACCACATGGGGAGGACATTCATGATTTAACAGAATGTGTAACGGATTATATCAACTATTGAGAAAACAAATGTTTTCCCAATAATATGCCATGGATTAACCCTGATATAAAGACTCACCTTAAAGAGAAGAAGCAGGTTTTTTATTAGGAAACAAGGAGGAGCTGAAAACTGTAGAGAGAAATCATGGATGGAAAAGCATGCTATACAAGAAGAAGATGGAAGATCAGCTGCAGCACAATAATGTCAGTGTCGGTGTGTGGAAGGGGTTAGAAATCATCACTGGTCATAAGGAGCCCAGCTCTCAGGCAGAGGGTGACCAGAAGTGGTCTGGTAAAGAATTTTTTCTTTAACAGATTTGATCAGCTACACACCCTTTCCCTCACCCAGTTCCCCCTTGGTGCAACCCCAACGCCCCGCCACCCTACCCCCCACTTCTCTGCTTCTTCAGCAAGCTGCTCCAGCCCCACCTCTCTCTACATGGATCTCAGCTCACAGTCTAACCACAAGTCAGCAAACCTATCCCCCCATCAATCCTCCCCTGCCCCCACCTCAATCACTGCATACAGCCCCTTACGGAAGCCAAGGTGAAAATGGAGCTCAGGAAAATCAAGGCAAGGAAGGCTGCAGGCCCAGACGACATCAGCTTCAGGCTCCTTAAGACCTGTGCAGACCAGCTGTGAGGCATATTGTTGTAAATGCCACAGCAGTGGAAGACATCTTGAGTGGTACTTGTACCAAGGATGTTGCACCCAAAAGACATTGGTTTATCCAAGGAGTTTACACCAGGAATCAGGTTTATGCCAGATGGCACTGATCTCATACTGGCACTGATGGCACCATCAATAGACCCACTTCAGTTTGCCTACCAGCCTGGCATTGGAGTCGAAGACGCTCTCATCATCCTCCTTGATAAGGTTTGAAAATGGCTGGGAGCACTGTGAGAGTCATGTTTTTGACTTATCTAGTGCTTTTAACACCATCCAACCTGCTGAAGGACAAGCTGGAATACATGCGAATGGACCATCATCTGTCTACATGAATTGAGAGAGAGGACTCTTATAAATACCTAAGTGTTTATCTAAACAGCAAACTGGACTGGCCAGACAACACAGATGCTATTTAAAGAAACACACGGATGCTTCCTGCTGAGGAGACTAAGGTCTTTTGGAGTGCAGGGAGCACTATTTAAGATCTTTTTTGACTGTGGTTGGCCACAGCCATCTTCTATAAAGTGGTTTGCTGGTGCAGCAGAATCTTTACTGCAGACAGGAAAAGACTGGACAAGCTGATAAAGAAGGCCAACTCAGTTCTGGGGATTCCCCTGGACACTGTACAGGAGGTGGGAGAAAGGAGGATTGTAGCTAAGCCATATTCATTGCTGGGGAATTACTCTCATCCCCTGTATGAAACAGTTTAATCTCTGAGCAGCTTCTTCAGTGACAAGAGTGTCACATCCTAAGTATCTGAAGAAGTGATATTGGAGGGATTTTTTTCCTGCTGCTATTAGACTGTACAATCAGAGCTGCAATATACTGTTACAATATCTTAAATTTTACAATATAGTTACAATAGTTACAATATATTAAATATAGCTACATTATCTTACAATATAGTTATAATATCTTTCATTTTTGACTGAAAAGTCAAAACGATTGTATTCTTTTTTTATTTTGCATTTATACACTGTATTGTGTATAAATATTTGTCTTTGGCAGCTGATGACAGACCGTTGATTTTAGCATGGTACTTAAGTGTTTGAGCTGTGCTACCTGAATTTATGTACCTAAAAATGTGATTCATGCAATAGCTGCTGAAAGAATGTGCTGCTATACCCATTTAAGTAGTAGAAATTGAAACAAGACACAAAGGCTGGTCTGAGGCCCCGGTGCAATGGCCCCATTTGGGCCTGTCCATAATCCAGCACTACCAAAAGGAAAAAACCTTTGCTTTTACTCTGTATGCAGAGCTACACTTTGCTCCCAATTCAGGTTGAATTTAAAGACATTTGTCTTAAAAAATTGTTGGTAGGAATAAGAAGCATGCTCTCATGGCGAAGATCAGTCAAAATAAATTTTGTCAAAATGTCGGGAAAAAAAAGACATCATACAGCAATCAGCTCTGCTTGACTAATTTCATCGGACAAGTGTTCTTATATGTGGTATAAGCACACTGGGACCTTTCATTGTTGCAAAGGTGATTCTAGGATGTTTTGTGGCTCTAGGGAAAAACTGGCAGGAGAAGATTCATGATCATTATCTTATAAAAGAAGTTTGTCAGTCGTTGTCCTTGCCTATTGAAATGCAGTGCCTCTGATCACTCCACTTGTCTGAAATGCCAGTTCTATTATTATTATTATAATTTTTTTTAAATAGCAAAACTGTACTACACTTACGATGGGCTGTCAATCAATCATTTCATGGCAACATGAAAAGCTCTATCTACGGTGGCTTCTTTGGGAACTGAAAGTATAATGCCAAAAAAGAGGAAATAAATTACCATACCCATTGCATGTCCTGCTTGGGGCGCTCAGAGCCCCAGGATCCCCAGTTCGACAGGAAAGTACCAAGTACCTTAACCAAAACATTTTCACTTCTTATTTTTCACAAATTACCATACCATACCATTGAGGTTTTGGGGGATTCACTTATGCACAGCTTTGTTAAGGTCCTGTAAAAATATAATAAAAATCATCTAATTCATTCTTGTACTTGTCTCATACAGGTCTTAGTATTAGGCAAATACAACCTCAGATGAACACATCATCACAGCATTTCGGATGAGGTCTGGTCTTTTTCTACCCCATTCCAAAACCTTGATTCTTGAGGCTTTAACATTTAACAAGCTCAGTGAGGTCTGTACGGTCTGGGATGTAGTTCTTGGGTTTTTTCTATTTCTCTGAGCATTGCCGAATTTGAGGTAAATGTACTAGGACATCCACTTCTGGGAAGATTGGCAATTGTCTTGAATACTTTTCATTTGTAAATAATCTTCTTATTGTAAAATATTGTTTGGAAATGGTTTTTATAACCCATTCCAGATTGACGTGAGGCAACAGTTGTTCTCTAGGACCATTGCTTATGTCTCTCTTGCTTTGTGTGAAGACAAACCTAAATGCTCCAGACCATCAAACTGCCAAAATCTGCTTTTATTGAAGTCTGCACAACTATGATGGTGAGTTAATAAAGGGCTGATGATTAGCTGTGTTGGCTACAACTTATTCTGTTAAATCATGGGTTAGCAGTAAGGGTGAACTTAGTATTGCATGCATGTTTTTCTCTTTGGCTTTTTTATTTAAAAAATAAGGCACAGTGAAAAAAAGTTACATGATGTGTTCATCTGAGGTTGTATTTGCCTAATACTAAGACCTGTATGAGACAAGTACAAGAATTAATTAGATGATTTTTAGTACATTTTTGCACGAAAAAAACATAAAATTAACTAACTTTTACACATGACTGTAACATACTATTTGTCAGATGCTTTTATGCCACAACATACACATAGTTATGATACGCTCCATTATACCCAAGCATTAAAATAAAAAACGTCATAGGAAACACAATGCAGCCATTCATACACTTATTGTGTAAGGTAGGTGCATTAGGAATCCATACAAGCAGAACGTTGGCCATTTCTGGAATGCTACTGCTTTGCATTTCAGGCCAGAATAAAAGCAATAGCCTGATCATGGGCAACCTGTTTAGCTGTCAGAACACTGCCCAAACAAGGGACAAATAAAGAGAAAAAGAAAGGAAAGCAGAAAAACAGGGAGACACCAATTCTCTCACATACAAAGTAGGATATGGACAGAGGCAAGTGACAGTGAAAAGGCAAAAATGAGTGAGATGGACTGAAAAAAATGAGTGAAAGTTGCTAGTAGAGACAGAGAGAGGAGGTTCTCATGAAGACAGGTAGAGGAGCTCATCCTCTATTCTTCTTTATGACATGAAGGAAACCAGTGTCACCAGCTTCTTTTTCATCTTTCTAGTATATGCCCAAACTTTCCCAGAGTTAGGATAGTGCTGGAGGAGTGTGTTATTGGTTTGTGAGTCAGAAAGAATGACTGTGAGGTGGTGGGCTGTCATTCAAACGTGACCCCTCTTTTACACTTGGCCTTGATTCTGCTTACTGCCAGTGTATTACCCCAGGAAGCCTCTGCAAAAACATCTTTATTATAATAACATTGAAAACCCAGAGGCATCACTTGCCATATTCACCCATTTTAAATAAAAATATTAAAGAAACTGCACAGGTAAAGATACATCCAAATAAATATGAATTTCTTTGGATATTAATTATGGATTTGAGCAGCAAATGAAAATAATCTAAATAATCAGGGAGAGAGAAAGATGACATGAGGGCTTAAGCACAAGCCACTTTTACTGGAAAGATAGTTCATTTGTGTAGAGCTGCTCAGAACTGTGAGATGTGACATAAGAGATTATGTAAATAAGCTTTTAGAATTTTTTGGACAATCTTAAGCAATGACACAGTTTAGCAGATTTAACACAAGAGGATTTACATTTATTATATTTATCACAAAGACACCCGTGCTTCCTCTTCAGTGTGATTTCACATTCCTCCTGACATGTACATTTCAAATGTTATTAGGTAATATGATACTTCCCTACAATATGAGGTGATTAAAATAATCACCACTATTAAACAAACACTTAACAATTTTGGCATGGACTATGAGACTATTTTTTTTATAACATGATCTAATAATAAATTAAACATAACTGAACCAAGACAAAGACATTAGCAAAAGATCTTTAAGTCCTTAAAGTTGAGGTTTGCCTGCTATGGATTGGGCTTGTTTTATCTAGCAGATCTCAGAGATGTTTTAACAGATTAAAATCTGGGGAATTTTTTGAGGCCAATAAAACACATTTCAATCTTTGCATTGTGAGCCATTGGCACCAAGTGGTTCACTTTAGAATTCTCATGTGCATCTTATGTCAATAATGTTTTCACTCTATTGAAATATAAATGAAATGAAATATAAAAAATACTGCTAATATAAAAGTCATAGGCAATCATATTCTTCATGCTTTCTAGCAAATCGAAGCATTTTTTTACTCAATTATTTTTTCTTATTTTTTTTTACCAAATGGTTGTGATTTCGTGTGAGTGTGTGTATGTGCCCTGTGATAGATTGGCACCATGTCCAGGGTGTACCCCGCCTCATGCCCTAAGTCTCCTGGTATAGGCTCCAGGCTCTCTGTGACTCTGGATAAAACTGTATTGACGATGAGTTGGTGATTTCTGATGACAATCATTAAAAAAAAAAAAAAATTCTGACCACATTTAGTCCACAAAGGTTTTTTTTTTCTTTTTCAAAGCAGTTGGTGTACAGCTCTAGAAAAAAATAAGAGACCACTGCAGTTTACTCCTGAAAATATGTGGAATGTCATCAAGAGGAAGATGGATGGCCACAAACCAACAAGCAAAGCTGAGCTGTTTGCTTTTTTGCAAAAAGAGTGGTATAAAATTACCCCAGAGCAATGTGGAAAAACTGGTGGAGAGCATGAAAGCTGTAATTGCAAATCGGGGTTATTCCACCAAATACTGATTTCTTAATGCTATTTAGCCAAAGCATCAACACAATTTGTTTTCAAATTATTTGTATTTTAGTTTATTTGAGGTATTAAAGCTCTGAAGCTTTAGTTTTGGGTTAATTCTTGGGTTTAATTTGGGTTATTTTGATGTGTTGTGATGTTGTCATTTCCTTTAAATATACACTCACAAAAACTGTCTCTCCAATACAGGCACGTGTAAGAAAAAAAACATAACTATAATCTTAAAACTGATTATGTTTCTTAATCATTTATGTTTATGTAGGGTTGGTTGGGGGGCAGGGGGTGGAGGGCGCAAACAAAATTAAAATTAAACCTTTAATACTCGCCTGTAAATAGGTATTTATCAGGTGATTATGCGGTGATCATGACTACTAGTATAAAATAATATGAGCCCAAATATTTAAAAACAATATGATTCGCTAAGAACAAAAGTGGGAGGGTTCAGGGCGCACAGTGCTGCACCCGAAGGATGATTTGAAAAGATCCAATCAGAGCTCAGCCTCTGGTCACATGCTTTTCAAAGACGAACGTGCCTACATAGACACTCATTTGACCGGCGCCCCGCGTACACAATCACAAATGAACGTAATACAGTTTAGATTTTTTTTTTATTATTGCAAATAAATTATATTAAGAAATAAAGCGGAATATTGTAACTAAATGATTTAATTTCATTATTAAAATTATTAAAATAATTATTATGTTAAATAATTACATGTTAAAGTAGCATTCTTCTCTGCCTAACTTAAGGGAGGGGACCGGCCGCCACTGATGTATATATATTTAAATATATATTCACACACACACACACACACACACACACACACACACACACACACACTACTGTGCAAAAGTTTATTTATAAAATAAAATAAAATCCATTTGCAAAAATGCAGCTCCACAGCTGCAAGGAACCTCCACCATACTTCACTTTTACCTGCAGAAACACATTATTTGACCATTCTCCAGCCCTTCGGCAAACAACATGCCTCCTGCTACACCCAAGTATTTAAAATTTCGACTCATTAGTTCAGAGCACCTGCTGCAATTTTTCTGCACCACAGTTCATACTTTCGTGCATAGTTGAGTTGCAAAATAGCTTGAACAGCAGAAAGAGCTTGAAACCTGGGAGTCCTTGGTGATGCAATAAAACTACCTTGCATCTTGTTGCTGTGCTCTTGTGTTTGGCCATGCTGCATGACTTGTGACATGAAACTGTCTCACCTGTCTTAAGCCTTCTACATACAGTAGCTGTTTCTGTTCCAGTTAGTGACTATTTCAACCTACATATAAAATTTGATAATCATTTGAACCGGTTTGGTATAATTGGTTAATCATACACCTGACTCTGATCCTACAAAATCAAGAACAAAATTAAAAAGGAAGAATTAAGGAGGAAGAATTGTGTCAAATCATATTGCATGTTAAGCTGACTGAAAGGAAAAGAAAAAGGATTGCAACAAGCAACACCGATGACCACAACTTTAATAAAAGTTTCAAGCAAAGCTGAATCAAGAACTTCATAGAGCCGCAAAAGGAATGAAGTTAGGCTGGAGTCAGTGCAGCTAGAGCCCCTTTGCACAGATTTCTTCAGGAAATTGGAAAGTGTCTTACCTGGGCTAAGTAGAAAATGATCTGGACTGTTGCACAGTGGTCCAACGTTCTCTTTTGAGATGTAAGTAAATTTGGCATTTCACTTACAAATCATGGTCCCAAAGTAAGAGTGGCGAGGCACAGAATCCAAGTTGGTGATGATGGAGGATGATGTGGTTATCTGCTGATGTTGATCCACAGTGTTTTATCAAGACCAAAGTCAATGCAGCCATCTACCAGGAGAGAGCACTTCATGCTTCACAAACCTTAAGCAGAAAAAACGTTCTGGATACCCTCATTACTAAGCTATTTTGTAGCCTCCTTACCAACTCTTGAACCCTTTTATATTGACTGCTTATCATCGTTTTTACTGAGCTGTGGCCTATGCTATTAAAATGCAACCATGCATGAAAAGAGCCTGTTTACAGGGCCATTTCCCTGAAGCGGGGGAAACTCCAACAGCATTCAGTTTTATCAGTCACATTAATAAATCATGCACTCCTTTTGCATGTCAATCACTGAAGCGTTCTCTATGAAAAGAACAGAAAAAGAGGCTTAATGGGAAATGAGGACTGGAAAAAAGGAGGAATTAGGAGGGTGGAGTGGAATTGGCATGTGTAATTCTGCTTTGCCTTTTCATCTCTGTGTAAGATACTCCAGACTGATAAAGCATCTAATCCTAAAGGGAATCAAAAAAAAAAAAAAAAAGAGGCGGGGGGTGGGGGCATCCACATTTAACCAATTAAAGGCTCCCTATACCAGCCAGAGGGTATGTTAAAGGAGAAGAAAGGTCTGCCTCCCCCATCAGCCTCTCTTTATCTCCAAAGCACAAACAGGAGCAGAGAGAGAATAAACAAGAGAGACCCCTCTACACACCACTAAACATTTTGTTAATGTTTTATTTTCCCTCCTTTTGATGTTAAAAAAATATTTTTCATATAATTTAAATAAAATTTATCTTTTTTAACACGGTGCTAAAGATATCAGCAACTAATAATAATAATAATAATAATAATACATCGCTGCTTTTGTCCATTTTCCATTATTGCACTGGCCAATTAGATTTTTACCCCTAATGTGACCTGACATGAGAAGATTCCTTTCCACAGCTTGTTGTGCAACTATGTTGTTCTCTGGTGGAGTGTGGCTTAGCCATGGCTTATTTAAATAGACACTAAAAAATTGCACTTAGACAAGGAGTGAAATAAAAAAAAGGAGTTTGAGGAATGAAAAAATGCATTATCTGAGAGATATTTCTGAGATATATATCAGGAAAATTAACATGAAAAACATATGCCACCTCTGAAACCTATGCTACATTGTGATGGTTGAAACTGTCAGAATATGCTATTTAGATGTATTATTTTTCATATACATACACAGTTACAAGAACATTTATTTATTAATGAAAAAGCTTTTGAATAAAACTACACTTAATTATAATAAAATAAGCATGATAAAAACGTAAGCAAGAATAAAGATCCTACATGGTCTACTCATTTCTACTTAAAGTGTGTTTTATAACTATAGACTTACAATTTTGAAGACATTATATTAATAACCCATTTGACTACTATATTTCCGAAGTAAGTGAGAAGGGGAAAGTTAGAATTCTAGTGAAGTTACAGCATATGGAGAGGGAACGTGATTTTTAAAGAGTTTTTATTATTATTATTTTTACTTTACAGTGGAGGAAATCAAAACTACTGTATTAGTATAATATAATATAAATATATAGATTATTGAGCTTTTACAGCTTTTATCTGGTTTGACTGGTCATATGAATTTACTGGGTTAAATTCAACATTAATAACTCAATAAACTATATATACTGTTTTATATATAATTTTATAATTGTTTTATAAGTAATTCAAGCCTAATATGTTCTGTCTGAGCATAACATTTGAATAGTATATTGTATTAGAAAGAATATTTAAGATTATGTTTAATGTTTTATTCTTTTGTACACTTTGAAAAGCATCCTGCGGAATCATTACACACTCATTTAATATTAAATATTAAGACAGCCAAGTGTTTAAAAGGAGGTGAATTGTTTTTGAACAATGAGTTCCTGCATTTACAGTAATGGGTATGAGGCTGATTTCTAGGTCTATAACGGGTGTCATGCTTACATGGGGTGAAACCAGTAGTAAGGTGACCATTAGAGGGCAGTGTTGCATGAGACACATCTGGATTTACAGAAAATGAGACAGTAACTAAAAGGAATATACAGTATGGAAGCCTATTTCTGTCAGTGTTTTGCAAAGTGCACAAAATGCACTTTGTAAAACTTGACTTCTTGTGAAAAAAAATTCTGACTTTCTAAATTAAAATTTTTCACATCTAACAATTCATACATTGTTGTTCAAATCTGGACAAAAAAGCTGTTCAAACCTGCTTAGCCCTATGTAAAAAAAAATACTAAATCATGAATGAACTGTGATTTTTAAAAAGCTGAATTAAATTTGGAGCTTATGATAACAAATTCAACAAAAAGGGTCTGGTGAGCACATACTGGAGTACATCCTCAGTACAACCTATGCCTCAGCTCTTTATGCATTTAAAAATGTAGTGACTCTACCTGCTCCTGCAATCACATTTCCTTGTTTAAAGGGCTGTCTGAATGTTAATCAAATTAAATAAAAGGGAAAAAAAAAATAGAGAATAAAAATATAGAAAAGCAGGGATACACAACAACATTCCAACAGCAGTTTGATTCTGGGCTTTAACAAATTGTTATCTAAATCTAAATCTAGCCTTAATCTAAAATAACAAGTCATATACAAACCTATGCAATTTACAGATTTTAATAAACCACACAAGCTGCAGGCTAAGACTTCATCAAAGAAAAATGACTGAAAAAATCTGCCCCCCACCTCACAATTGCCAAATATCCTCAAACTCAGCTCATTACAAAAGAAATATAGGATTCTTCTTTCCCTTAGCACCAAATAATTTGAAGGCAGAAAGAAATGACAATAATGAAAGATAAGTAGGGCTACATGAAGAGAATTGGTGTAGAGCTTTAATGAGACATACTGCTTTGTAGATTAGCATCATCAAGACTTGGGCTCTGAACTGTGTGCAATGTGCTTGCTGTGTCTAATTATTAGGGCTGATTTGTAATTAATGAAATAAGTGGAAAGTATCCTCCTAAGCAGATTTAGTGATAAATCATCAAGGTTTTGCATATCCAGAATAGCCAGAAAATACTTACACACACACACACACACTTTTTCTCTCTCACACACAGACGAATTTTCTTAATATCATCATAAGGTCTTTCCACTGGCCTAATTATAAATGCCACTAAATTAAACCCTAACCTTGTGCCAAAAGACTAAATTTGATTTAAACGAAAGCTACCTTCTAGAATAGGTTTGTGCAGTAGGTCTAAATTGGAGTCTGTGCATAAGATATGGCTAAAGCTAACACTGAAGCTTGCCTACGGGAGCACCACTTCTGTCTGCTTCATGTTTTTTCTCCTCAGTGAGGCACCACTAGAAATCTGAAAGATCTCTGGTTAAAGAAGACTCTATTCTAAGAACTGTGAAATTAGCTAGGCCCAGGAGTATTATGTCCAATTTATATGGCCAGTTCAGCACAGCAGTACTGTGACATCGTTGCACGTTGGCGTTCTGTATGAAAAGAATGTTGCACATTGTTTTAGAGCCATTAAGCCGGCTGCAGAGGCAGTGACAGTGGTGAGACGAGATATTCATCCATGGGAGAAACCCTCGTATGCAATTCTGGATAATTACTGCAGTGATGCCTTATGTTTCAGTGGCAACAAGTTATTTAACCCTAATTGATGCAATGAGTAGGATTGTATATTGTCTGGTTTAAAATTAATTGTGATTAGCGATCACTTAGTGTAATAAAATATAAACATAACAGTTGGACAGTGAAAGTAAAAGCATTTCCACACTCACAATATGAAAGAGAACTCAAGGGACTTGGACTAAACAACTGTGTAGTCTTAAGAATACAACTTTTCACTGAGACTAACTGAAAAAGAGCTTTTGTGGTAAAGTGCTCGCTTTATTATCCGGAGATCACTAGTTTGATTCTCAGGTGATGCTGTAGTCTCCCGCAGCCCCCTAGTGATTGGGGGCTCTCACATTAAGGAATTGGATACAACTAAATTAGGGAGAAAACTGGGGGAAAAGCCAAAAAAAAAAAATCAGACTTGGACCTTTGATTATTAATAATTTTGAGAATCTCTGACCTCACATGTATTTTAAAGTACACTTTTATAAGACAAAAAGTGATCCAATTTAGTCCCAAGAAGTTCTGAAATAGAACATTACATAAAATATACTTGAAGTTTACTTAATAAAATTAAGTTTAAGTATAAAAAAAATATGTATGTTTTTGGTAAGGAAAAACATACAGTACTACAAACTAATATGAAATATTTTGTGCATAGTTTAAATCACAAAGGAATTAAAAGTATTACTTCTAATAACACATATTATCACTCACTCTTCGTCTATACTGCTCCATCCTGTATACAGGGTTACTTGGGCCTGGATCCTATCCCTAAGGAGAATTAGAGCATGAGATGGGCTATCTCCTGGGCAGCGTACCAATCCATCACAGGGTACACATACATACAATTTGGGAACATCAACTAGCCTAATCTATTGTCTTTGGACTGTGTGAGAAAACTGGAGCACCGAGAGGAATCCCACGAAGCTCAGGGAGAATATGCACACAGACCCGACGTGGGAAGTGGGAAGCCGCAATGCACAGAATTGTAATTTTACAATTTGTGGCGAAAACACAAAATCAAAATTACAAATAGTGAAATATACCAGTACTGTTATATTAACCATAGACAAAGTTGGATCCTGGTTTGTCCAATAATAATACTCTCCTTTGTAACTGTGTATAATGGTAAACAGCAGTCATCACTTCTTTGACTCTCATTTATTTACTAGTTATAATATCAGTACAAAGAGGACATCAAAATGAGCAGGATACAAGACAAACTGAAACAGCTCTCTGTTGAGCGTTTATTACAACAGGAACACCGGAGTAAGACAGAATACGACATGATTTTGCCACAGAACTGTCAAGTGCTTCAGGTGCATGTTGGAAAGTGTGTACAGGTTCATGGAAATCATCAGTCATATCAAATCATAAAGCTGTCAATCACCCTATCAACCATAGCCTTTTGTTCATCATCAAAGAACTCCTATTAAACCCATTTATTCTTAGGAAAAATGTTGGTTGCGATATCAATCTCAACGATACTCGTAAAACTTGGGAATGGGCAGGGTTAAAAATTGTTCTGTAGCAAGCCACTAGAGGGTCTCAGTGTAGCTTTACTTTTAAATGCCTGGTACAACATCTGCCCACATATACAGTTGTTGGTCTGCCCAATTTCACTTTCTCTCTCTCTCTTTCTCACACACACACACACACACACACACACACACACACACACACACACACACACACACACACACCATTGCTTTCAGAAACAGTGGCAAGAAGTTGTCAAGGTCTTCAAGTACAGGCCTTCAAATGTGGGAGGCAGGCCATTCCCAGCTCAGGATATCAATTATAGATAGGGGTTAGCATGGCTGCTTCGGATTGCCATGTCAGAGTATGGATAGACAGCTGTGGAGAACTGAAGATCTTTCTATCCGATGTGTGCTTGTGTGAATGTGTGTGTGGAATGGTTAAAAGGGAACTGAGTGTGTGTTAGGATGAGAAATGGGTGCTTAAAGAGGGTACACAGTGGCAGATATTTTTCCACAGGTGATGAGCTTTCATGTCTCAGGAAGTGAGAGGCTTTTTACTTGCTGCTCCAGAATGGAAGTGGGTGTCACAGATGTCATGTCTGGAGCAAAGACTGTGTGCAAGTATGTGTGTTCTTCTCTGATTTTTGTGATTACCATGAGCACAATTAGATCAGTGATTGTAAAGTGAAAGTGGACTGTTTGAGAGACATTTGAAGGAAAGGCAGAGACATATTACTAATATGCAAGTATGCATTGTGTGTGTGTGTGTGTGTGTGTGTGTGTGTGTGTTTCCTTACATGCACAAGTTGTTCCTGGGTGTCAAACTCTCTGGAGCAATTTTCCCAGTGGCAGTTGGTTTCATATACAACTTCTGCCTCCTGTTTTCCATCTTCCTTTTCTTCCTCCTCTTTCACCAGGGTCATTCCATCTGGATGATCCTGTACCAGCATAATACAAACAAGAGGACACACTTTGATCAATGTTATTCAATTTAGTGGAATGTCCTGAAAAGTCCATGTATCGAAGAATAATGCATGATATAGAAACTCGAAGCCCATTTACAAACACTATGTACATTGATGTACATAGTATTACAGTTATGTAATTTGATTGTCCAAAGTATTCATTTTGAATGAAAACCTTTGCCTTTAACCAGGAGAAATTCATGCAACAATGGAGCAAAGCAAATCAAGACACTAGAATGAGACTGTATGTTATACAACTGCATTGTGGAGACTTTGGGATAATTCAGGACCGTCGCATCATTGCACCAGTGAAGCACAGTTGTGTCTATACTTTCCAGAACCTTTGCTCTCCCTGTTGTCACATCCACCATGGACAACCCCCACCCCAGACTGACAGCCGCACATCTGACTTTGTTGTCTGCCTCATTTCTATTGTTTGTGCGTCTTTTGTTGTGTTCCTCTAACTAGTTAGCCTCTGTGTTTCCCTTTTCATTCACTGCTACTTTTTTTGTTATTGTTACTGTTCTAGAGTTCTGAATGTAAGTATAATTCGTTCATTTGTTTTTCAATGTAAAACAAAAACAAAAAAACAAGAAAACAACTTGCTTTTTGAATACTGGTGAAAAAATAAATAAATAAATAAATAAATAAATAATGGCTCATTTTCCATTTTCTTATTTTGTCCTCAAATCAAAACCAGAAAACTTAAATAATAATAAAAAATATTAATAAAACATGCTGTGTTGTGTTTTGTTTTATTTGGGAATTTTCATGCAGTTTAAGGAAGCCAAACATGTAATGCTTTGAGAAACTTCATATAAACCATGATGAATGCAGCAGGACAGGGGCAGGATTTTCACACATTTAGTTAATGGCATCGAAAGTGGCAAACGAGCATCAGTAATCTCAACGGTGCCAAAATATTGCATGACACCAGTGCACACAGACACTTTAAATTAAAATGAAAATTTTGCCACTTAAAATGCTAATTAAAATGTTTAGATTAGATTAGCTTGCATTCAACTTTATTGTCATTTGTCAAAGTATACAATATGTAAAAAGCCAATGAAATGCAGTTACAGTAGCATCTAACCAGAAGCCCATAAGTGGCCTAATAAATAATGTGGTGATTGAGTGTATGGGTTCGTATGTATATGGGAGGTAATGATTAATGTACAGAAGGTGCAGTATGTCATAAGGATATGTTATATATGGTAATAAACAATATAACATGAAAAATGTGCCATGGAAAAGACAAGTCAAGCAGATAACATGCTCAACAGGATATACATATGTACATATATGAGTTTCTGTATGATATAGAATAAACAGGGTGGAATATATAGTAGTGCATTGATAAACATAAATTATGGATGGTGCAAAGATGCATAGTTGAAAAGCAGTGCAATATAGACTGAAAATGACAGTGCATTAGTGTAGTGGTTAACATGCCATGAGCAGCTGTTTAGTGTGGTAATAGCCACAGGAAAAAGCTATTTTACAGTCTGTTTGTGCGGGCGCTGTAGCAAGTGTAGCGCCTGCCTGATGGGAGAAGGGTGAATAGTCCATGATTGGGGTGAGAGGTATCTTTGATAATGCCTCTCACCCTTTGCAGGCAGCGTTTATAGTAAATGTCCAAGGAGGGAAGCTGAATACCAATGACTCCTTGGGCGGTTTTCATCACCCTCTGAAGGGCTTTATGGCCCAAAGCAGTGCAGGTCCTGAACAGTGTTGGGGGATGTTACTTTTTAAAGTATCTAATTACATTACAAAATTACTGTCTTCAAAAAGTAATCCGTTACATTACTCCGTTACGTTCTGATAAAAGTAACTAGTTACTAGAGTACTTTAACATTGCAGAAAATGAAAATTCCTTTGTGATTCCTCATGCATGTTGTTTTAGTCAGCTACGTGCTTTTATGCGGCTGAGGATTTGTTCCTCGTTCGTACTGGACTGAGGGTATCGCTCCTCCTCCTTGCTCGGCTGAGGACGTCACTCAGCCTGCTTGCCTGGTTTGCTGAGGACATTGCTTCACCTGCCTGCCTACCCCAGATAGCAGCTGACTCCTGGGTGGATCCACCATTCAGTCTCACTCATTTTGCCCATGTATGCTGGATGCGTCTCAAATAGACACCTCTCACCCTCAAATGACGGCCTTACTGAGGTTGCTGTGTATATTTGCGCATCGAATAAACCTTTATTTTATACAACTGTCTGTCTCTCCAAGCCAAAAGCTTGTGGCATGCCTTACTATTAAAGTTGCCTAGTCAGGAATCTTTACTAACATTATCTTTACTAAGATCTCTACTAATCTTTACTGTGTAAGGGGTTTGACGAATGGGCGGCACCACAAACAGACACGAGGCAAGGTCTTATGAAAAAGGGGAATTTTATAAAGAAAAATGAGGAACAAAAATATTTAAGGAGGGGTGATGGAAAGAAAGAGAAGGAAATTATATGAAGAGGTCTGGTGGCAGTGCCCAGCTTACACGCTGACCTGACCAACCGACCAGTTCTCCATTGGGCACGGCCTTTGCCTTTGCATTATTAGTGTTCTATGACTCATTTCTTTCATGTCTTTCCTATCAATTTACCTTGTTGGGACCCTGATTTCCAGTTTGCAGTTAACTAGACAGGGTACTGGCTGTTATGTTCTCTCAGTCAGATAAACAAAACAAAACCAACAAACAAATAAATAAGAAACGGTTAAAGTCATGGGAAGCGGCAGGGTGGCTTAGTGGTAAGCACTGTTGCCTTGCATCTCCAGGGTCTGGGATTGATTCCTGTGAATGTGTTTGCATGTGTGCCCTGCAATGAAGTAGCACCCTTTTCAGGGCATACACCGTCTCATGCCCAAAGTCTCCAGGGATAGGTTCCAGGTCCCCGCAACCCTGTGTACAGGATAAAGCAGTATAGACGATGAGTGAGCGAGAAAAGTCATGTGGTGCCCAATTTAGAAAAAAGAGGACACAAGAGAAGAAATGGGTAAAAGATAAAGCTATGCAACTATATTATGTTGTTATGAGTATTATGCATATAATGAAATGAATAGTATAACACTTTATTAACCTATGTTGCTAGCCTGCGTAACTTTAGGTATAATTTAACACAGTTCCGGTTGCAGCAAACCTCAACACAACGTGTTCAGAATTCATTCTGCTATCAACAATCACACCTCAATGTACTGTAGCATGCATCAAAACCATTACAATCTAACTACCATGCTATGATGTCACTTCAGTAAAAGCTAGTCAAATCAGTACAGGTATTCTGCAATTTAATTGATTATAGATGATTAAAGAAATTAACTGGATCTGAAATATTTACGATACCAGTCACAATTTGGTAAAGAAAATAAAACCTTTAAGACATTATTGAAAAGATAATAGTGATCAAGGCCGCCTTATTTTAACAGACAAGTTTTTAATTTCAGCTGTCTGTAATTCCAGGCCTTCCAAGTGTCCGTAACCTTTACACCAGTCATAATATCATGTCCAGAGAAATGTCACTGCTTTAATTTGACTAGTCTTTATCTCGAAATAATTGTGGATTAATTGCACTTTGCCTGTTACTAATGTGTGCTTCTGTTGTACAAGGTCTGTTCCTCATCCTTCCTGTAGCCTGAGTAAAATAAAATTAAAAAGAATTTAAAGCTTAATTTAACCTACTAAATTAAACTTTGGGCCAATAATGGTCCAGATTACCAGTCAAAAATACAGTACGGTACCAGTCAAAAGGCACAAATTTGGATTTATTTTCTACATTCTAGAACAATACTGGATTTAACTGTGAAATAAAAAAATGGTAATTAAGCTTAGCCGTTATTCATTACCCATACATTAGTGCACAGTGGAATTATATATTTTTTTGCTTATCTCAGCTTTTTATGAAGCAGACAATGTTAATGCCTAGACAATACCTTGTTCAAGGGCCAAACAGCGTTAACCATGCAGAGCTGGGGCTCAAACCGCTGACCTTCCAATCAGTAATAAAGAGCCTTAACACACTGAGCCACCACAGCTAAGTAACAACAACAACTACGTAGATATAATTAGAAGGTTTGCCTAAACTTTTGCCTGGTAGTGTATTTGATTCCAAAACAATTTGGTTATTAACAGATAGTGATATTTACACATACAACAGCAGTACTTGATATTTGATTTTTCCTTATTTTCAGATTGAAAAGTAAGTCAAATTAACGTGAACCACTATGAATCAAGCTTTTTGGCTGTTCAACACAGCTTTAGAGGTTTAACCATTATTAATATTTCATCATTATGTGGCTTGGCAGTATTATCTGTGGTAGGCATGATTATCAGAATAAATGCAGAATAGTTTAATTCTTGTTCATATGACGGCAAGAGCTATATATATATATATATATATATATATATATATATATATATATATATATATAGAAAGGCTATGTGAACTGTATCTGCTGAAAATAAAATTTAAAAATCCATAAATATTTTAATATTTCATACTTGTCAAGGGGTGGCCAAACCATTCAGGGACCAGGGGTCTGGATAACACCTCTGTTGAAATCAGAGGGTTTTTTAAATGTGTAAGCATCTGTTTCTGTTTTTACATAAAATGTTTATTGTGACTTAACCTATGAGACGATTGAGTGTGGCAATGAAAAAAAATTACAGTACAGTTTACTATATATATTGTTAGTCTGTCTGCATCTCACCACTTAGCAGGCTATTAAAGAACACTTAATATAAATGTTGTCTCAGCAATACTTAGCAATTCAGCATTTTATCAGTTATCTGTTATGAAACGTCCTGTTTCGGACATCAGTTGCCTTAACACTGTTTAAAACTCACTTGTAGACTCGTGACCCCTTATTTTATCAATGATAGTTTAAAAAGCCACAAAGTTTCATTCACAACATCATTTTCTCCAGACAAAGGATAGATCATGGCTTATATTCTACTGGGTATATGCACAGATCAGAAATATGTGGATATAACCTTTTCAGCAGAATTTTCAAGCCACACATACAGTACACTGATCAGCCAACATTAAAAATATTAACGTTATAACCAACTAGGTTATAGGTTCCTACTGTGCCACCAAAGCAGCTCTGGCTCCTTAGAGTGTCGTTCCAAAGGGCCTCTGGGGGCATGCTGTGGTGCCTGGCACCAGGATGTTGGCAGATGATTAATGTGTGCTCGATCAGATTGGAATCTGGGGAGTTTGGAGGCCAGTTGGCAGCCTTGGGTTCTTTACCTGCTGGGCCTCATGTGTGGTGGCCTTCAGTGCACTGTGAGTTTTAGTACTCATCTACTGTGGCCAGCATTGACTTTTTTTCAGCGAGTTGTGCTGCATTGGCTTTTCCGTGGCATCGGACAAGGTGAGCATCGGTGACCTTAGGTGTCAATGATCCAGTCACCAATTTAGTGGTATATAATTGATGATCAGTGTTAATGTGGTGGCTCATTGGTGTTAGTGGTGCTCTGATTAGGGTTTTTGGGGCCAATCACCGAACCACGATCACAGAAATCAGAATTGGCGGCTATTGATCACCGATCGCAGATCATAGATGTGTGTGGGTTTCTTGGATCTGCCATTTGTTCTATTTATTATGTAATATTGTTTATTTATTTACTATCTTTTACTATTTATATACTATTTTACTATAGCAGTAAAAATAACTATGCTAAATAGAAGTGAATATAAATATAATTAATCTGAAAAAGTATAATAAATTTTAACCTTTTATTTCTTGGAAGGCACCATATGCAACATATTCCATTCTGTTATTATTTCATGTAGATTATAAACAAACCCGAAACCAATAAAATAGCCTCTGCTTGACTAAAGAGCATAAATTTTCCATTACTTAACTAGCACCAGGGGGCTCTCACAAATGCCGAAATGCTTATCTGAAATGTGATTGTCCTACTATATTCACTCTTTATAACGTGCAGCACATGTAACAAAGCAACAAAGTTTTAAATAAGCATCATTCATCATTCACATCAGTCACTTTGAAATGGCAAGGCAATCATGGCTATTCATCAGTAAACAGCAAGGGCAGGCATTAAGAGTTAATATAGTTTAACTCTTAGTTAAAATAGTCAGCATTTAGAAGAGACAGTCTATTCCTCATATACATACGTACGTATACAGTATACAGTCAAATGCAAAAGTTTAGGCACCCCTAAAAAATCAACAGAGTTTGGTGATTTTTTAATTGAAAAGATGGTAACACAGTCGCTCTTGAAAATAGAAAAAATGCCCAATATTTTCTGCAAACATTGGTGCATAGTTACTTTTTATAAAAAAGAAATAACATTATCGTGGCACTGTGCAAAAGTTTGGGCACCCTACATAATCAGTACTTAGTAACACCTCCTCTGACAGATATCACAGCTTGCAAACGCTTTTTATAGCCAACTAAAAGTCTTTCAATTCTTGTACTTGGGATTTTCTCGCATTCTTTCTTGCAAAAGGCTTCAAGTTCCATAATATTCTTTAGTCGTCTTGCATGCACAGCTCTTTTAAGATCTACCCACAAATTTTCAATGATGTTTAAATCAGGGGACTGTGGTGGCCATTCAAAACCTTCAGCTTGCGTCTCTTGAGGTATTCCATAGTGGATTTCGAGGTATGTTTAGGATCATTGTCCTGTTGTAAAAGCCATCCTCTTTTCAGCTTCAGCTTTTTTACAGATGGTGTGATGTTTGCTTCCAGAAATTGCTGGTATTTAGTGGAATCCATTCTTCCCTTCACCCGTGCAATGTTTCCTGTCCCACCACAAGGTGTTCTTTTCACGAAATGCTACTCGTTTTTTCTCCAAACATGCCGTTGCTGATTGTGGCCAAAGATTTCTATTTTAACTTCATCAGTCCACAGCACTTGTTTCCAAAACGCATCAGGTTTCTGTAGATGTTCTACTGCATACTTCTGACTTCTGAATTTTTTATGGGGACGCAGGTAAGCTTTTCTTCTGCTGACTCTTCCATGAAGGTCTTGTCTGTGCAAGCATCACTGCACAGTGGAAGAGTGCACCCACTCCTGAGTCTGCTAAATCTTCCTGGGGGTTTTGATTTGTCTTTCTGACCGGCATATGAGCAGTTCTCTCTGAGAGTTTTCTTGGTCTTCCAGATCTCATCTTGACCACCACAGTTCCCCTGACCTGACATCTCTTAATTACACTTTTCACTGTGGAAACTGCAAGCTGACATCGCTTTGCTATCTTCTTGTAGCCTTCTCCTGCATTGTGGACATCAATAACTTTCATTTTCAGCTGATTAGAGGAACCCATGGTTGAAGAGTGTCCAAAATTGTGTGCACAAGGTTTGAAGAGTTAAAGTATTTGTAAAGCTTTGAAATTGGCATTTACTAATGACAGCTGTTGCCATGCATCAGATCTAACGAGCTGATTAAGGTCTGAAACCTTGTAAAAAGAACCTGGTGCCTAATCTTTTGCATAAGACTGTATATATATATATATATATATATATATATATATATATATATATATATATATATATATATATGCACTTATATATTGCTATATTGCACTTTTTGGAGCTGGGAATTGCTCTTTAATTTTCTCTTGATTATTATTTTTGTGATTTGTTTTGAGTAACGCTGATTGAGTGAGGGTTGACTTATATGATTTAGCTGAAGCCATTGCGGATAACAATATGGTGCATTGTTCTTAAGTGTTGAATAAGGTTTGTTAGGTTAAAGTTTTTGGCAGAGAACTTTCCCCTTGTGGTTTTGCTTTAAAAAGCTTTGCATATTGCAAATTTGAGTTTTTTTAAAGAGGCTATGTAATATTCTCAGCCTGTTGATGTGGCTGTGGACTCATATATTTTCCGTCATCACAATCATGTCAGTTTATGTGATCCAGTTCATGTGGTCTGTTGAGAGACAGACAATCAATAAAAAACAAAGTGATTGATTATTGGCAGTGTCTGATTGCTAGCTAATCGATCAGAACACCCAATATGGGTGTACAATATTACTAAAAAGGGTGCACATAAACACAATTTAAATTCTACATGTAATATTTTAATGTGGTTAATGATGATTTCATAATTGTATGCATTGTTTGAAGAATGTGTCAGGTTCTATGTCACATATTCTGCCAGTATATTATATTATTTTTAATGTGGTCTCAGATTTTTTGGACCCTTATGTTCATTCATTATTTTTTATTCATCTTCTATTCCGCTTATCTTGTGTACAGGTCTGCGGGGGCCTGGAGCCTATCCATGGAAAATTAGGGAAAGAGTTGGTTTGGACAGGTTGCCAGTCCATCGCATGGCACACACACAACATACACAATTTGGGAACGCCAATTAATCTAATCTGCACGTCTTTGTACTGAAT
The DNA here is from genome assembly GCA_013621035.1 of Clarias magur. Taxonomy (NCBI): domain Eukaryota; kingdom Metazoa; phylum Chordata; class Actinopteri; order Siluriformes; family Clariidae; genus Clarias; species Clarias magur. The sequence continues at coordinate 1,790,607 of QNUK01000104.1, forward strand.
CAGGATAAATATCATCCAGAAAATTTGTGGCACTAAACAAAGTTATACGCAGATTAAATACCACCATTATAACTTTTTTTTGTAAAGTTCCTACCTCATAATATTATAAACGATTATACAGTGTTTTGATGACACTGATGTTGCCATCTGCAGCTTCCAATTCAGCAGATGAGAGTGAAGTTTTCACAAATATAGTTTTCACAAATCAGAAACTATGACTCTTTACAGTCTCCTTGGCAATCTAGACCAGATTTGACCGTCTAAGTGTTTTGGTTTGGTTGTCAGAATTTTTCCTGCATAGAGAATTATGAGGCGGCCATCTCTGTCAAATTTTGTTCCGTCTCCGGCTCTTGACAAAACTCTTGGGGGTTTCTTCAAAGAGAATACGATTTTCTAACAAGAGTTGCACTTGGTTGATTTCTGATGTGGTGGCACTATATCGCAATCAGCACAGCCTACCAGAAAAGCTGCTGCTAAACTTCCCAAGAGAAGAAAAAATGCTGAATGTCTGTTCTTCCTTATTCTTACATTACTAATATGTCCAGTGTCACCCTGGTATTTTGTGGCTGTTCAAACAGGTGAATATTCTTTTCATTGCATCCAAGCACAGAATCAGTGCTTCCTTTACAATATGAGTTAGTGGTGTGGAGAATTGCGAGGACACATGAATCAGTACAGACATGGACAAGGAAGGAGATAAGTAATAATTCCTGTTATTCATAAGATGTGTTAAATCTGTTAGGTGTAAGGATACGTTCACACTACAGCTAAAAGTGAGACATATCCGATTTACTGACCAAATACATTTTTTCTTTAGATATTTTTCACGTGACCTGTATCTGACATTATTCTGAACAGATCACACTCCTAATCTGAACCACATGCACACAGATACCATAAAACGCAGTGTCACCATAAAACCGGCCACATCCAGCCACTTCTTTGGCTTGCGTCTTGAGTTTCTTTTAGTCTTGTTTTTAAACTCTTAGCTTTCCTTTGCTAATACAGTAAGGTTCACCTGTTGGTGTGCTTGGCCAATTCTTTCGAGATCTCTTTAAACACATGGTACAGTGGAACCTCGGATTGCGAATAACGCGGTTTGCGAGTGTTCCGCAAGACGAGCAAAGATTATTAATAAATTTTGACTTGAAAAACTAGCAAGTTTTTACGAGTACCAAGTATCAGTCTCTCACTGGTATAATCAACATCCGCGTGTGTACTGTTTATTATAACACACGTGTGTGTGCACGTATAAAGCAAAAGCAAGTCAACAGTCAACGTGCCCCTTTACACACACACTCTCCGTGCAAAAAGGCGAGAGAGAGTATGTGTTTTGAAGGGGCATGGCGTCAAATTACGCACAGGCACACACGTAACGACAGGCTTATACAGAAGTAGCAAATGGATCTCTCGGTGTGAAGTCTGCTACAAACTTTAAATTAAGTTATTGTCATTGTCACCTGACAATGTACCACCTACCACCACCAAGACTATTTCAGGTGTGTTGAACAGTGTCAAGTTTGTGAATGCCTGGATACAGTCCAGGAGAAAATAATGGCACTGATGAACAAAAAGTGGATACAATATGGATTATCTTTGTTACAGCTTTATTCTTTCACCCACAAACCTGCATCTTTGTAAACAGATCATTTTTTCAAAGGAGACCATGAAGTCCTCACGGTTTAAGGGGCACATACTGTACAATACATCTCAAAAATCATATGAAAAAGTTATTGGTTTTTTATTTTTTATTTTTTTTTACTTTATTCAAAATGTGAAACTCTCATAAATGCTAGATTCATTACATGTATCAAAAACCCAGGCCCTCAATATATTATTTTCTAATCCTAATTTCCTTAGATCAATAATTTTAAAAAATGTCCACAGAAATATCAGAAATGTCCAACTTCCAAAAAGTATGTTCATTTATACACTTAATACTTGACCAAGAATCCTTTAGCATGAATTACTGCTTTAATGTGGCATGGCATGGAAGCAATCAGCCTGTGGCACTGCTGAGGTGTTCCTGAAGAACAGGATGCTTTGCTAGCAGCCTTCAGCTCCCCATAAAGTCTTTATCGGTTTTAGGTCAGGCGACTTAGCAGGCCTTAGTTTTGGCACTGTGGGCAGGTTCTCTGTCCTGCTGGAAAACGAAAGGGGCATCGCCATATTTATGAATTATGAAGTGCTCTAAAATCACCGAGTGGATGGCTGCATTGACATTGGATTTAGTAAAACATTGCACCAACACCAGCAGATCAAACATCCAAATCATCACTGACTGTGGAAATTTCACACTGGACTTTCACCAGCAACTTATTTCCAAATGAAATGCAAAATTTACTTCTCATGTATAGAGACCTTTGGGCCGCTGATATAAATATTTAAATACTTTGAGATAGTGTTTTTTTTTATTTCCATGAGGTTCAAACCATGTTCATTAAAATTAAAACAAAGATTAAATTATTTTACTTCACAATTCATGAATCTAAAATATATGAGTTTCACATTTTTAAATAAATTACAGTGAAAAAACTTATAACTTATCACAATATTCAAATTTTTAAGATGTACTGTTTATATAAAAAATTCACTTCAAGAATTCATCAAAGAACACTAGCTATTTTCAGTCCCTAAAGGATAAGCATTCCAAGAAAGGTACCATCAGCAGTCTCTTTGCTCAGATTGTGAACCAACTGGACAATAACTGCCATTCAGAACAAATGGTGATTAAATTACATGATCTGAAATCATCCAGTGACTGTGTGCAAGGTGAGGCGGGGCAGAGGCTAGGGAAGGCATTCACCCAGTAAAGGTTGAGATCCACTGTTTTGACATAAATACTGAAAGTTTATTCAATTTTGTATGAAAATCTCTTTGTGTAAGTACAGATGCAGAGAGATGTGTCTCATGCTGCCACTGACAGTGAAATTATTAATCACACACAACATGACAGGAGATAGGGAAAGTTGTAGAAACCGTACCACTGTCAGCATGCCTACCCCTGAAAGTGGAGCAAATGTCCATAGCAAATTTAACAAATTTCATAATGGATTGCTACTAATGGACAAAATTTAGTTCAATGTCAAAATAATAGAAATTTGTGTTTTTAAGTTCTGCGTTAATATTGTAGCACAGTCGTGTTTTGTTTGTTTTTAATATGGCTAGCAGCTTTTTAAATGTTTGTGAAAAGTAAAAGTCATGTTCGTTCAGGCTGCAATATTTGAGTCCACTCAGCTCTGCCAAGCCCTTTCTCTTCCTTTTCTAATATTAATAAAGTTTTTTTTTTTTTTTAAGAAATTGCTTTTTCTCAGCAGTGAAGTGGTCACTATGGACCCCAATCCAGACCCATTTTGTGGATTGGGGGCTGAGTCAGTTTGCTATCAGCGAATGTTGATCTGCAAATCAACCTGCCTGGATGTTTATGAGATGTTATTGATGCTATAATTGATGCTTATATTCTTACTGGACCACTTCCCTTATGAAGTATACATGAGTGGCATGAGTATTTCTTTGATGTGTGTACCTTCACCCCAACTGATCCAGGGGCCGGAGTCCCATCATCAGACTTAAGTTTGGATCGCTTGTGGTGTGTGGGATCTCCTGTACTGGTCACTGCTGACTCACTGGTGGGTTTACTCTGAAACACACACACACACACACACACACACACACACACACACACACACACACACACACACACACACACACACACACACACAAACACACCATCTTAGGATCAATGCTTGGCCAGCCAGAAAAGAGTTTCAAGAAAGTAATTGGGATCTGCTTGCTATTCTAGTAAATTTGGCTTTTTTTTTTTTTTTTTACAGTTAGTAAAAAATTTAAAATGTTTCAGGAAATATCCATTTATTAATCAGAGCTAAACAAAACCAGTTTTTGAATATATGGTCATTAAACATATAGTGTTCTATACTTCCCTGCAAACAGCAAGTACATGCTGTGAACGTGTCAATCTTTAGAAAGAAAGGCGCACAGTAGATCTGTTTTTAATCTAATAAATGAAGCTAAGCTTAATTCTAAATGGGGCACATAGAAATGCAAAATTCTCATCAATCACTTGGGGTTTGTGTGAGGAAATGGCTACCTGAAATGGGTTTATGATGTGCTTATGGCATATCTCCATAATGGGCAAACAGCTATGAAAAGCTTCAACATTTATGTGAAGTGATAATAAATCAAACACTTTTCATAAACAACAATGGAAAATGAGTTTCTTAAACTTGTTTGATTTTTCAAACATGAGGTTTCATTTATTTAGTTATGCATTTATTGTAAATAAGCAAGATTCCTGAAACAATTCACAACAGGTTATGAACACAACAGCACACTCACTTGTACATCAGTGGAGCTGATAGAGTGCTCTGTGAGCCCCGGTCCTGAGGGTATGATGCCTGCTATTGGTCTCTGGGTAGTGAAGGTAGGGCCATGGTGGATGAGAGGGGGACTGTGCCTGAAAGCAGAACTTAAAATGCCTGGAGGTCGGCCAATTAGCTGCTGCTGCATTTGCAGTGCCACTGGAGTGGGAGGGTAGGCAAAACTCAGTGCAGGACTACAAGGGGGAAGAAATGAGAAAAAAGGTGTCATGATATGCCCATATTTGTATCTGGATCTATGTTTTTAACATTTCTATTTCAGGAAGACTTTTATGTTGAAACTTGTCCCAGACTTCAGTTTATATAAAACTGTTCATATAAAGCCAGTTGTTTCTTTGTCTTGTGCCTGTTTGATTTTATACATTGTTTTCCCAGTTAGAGTCTTTGTTAATGTTCCCATGGTTGTTGTTAGCATTAGTATTAGCATTACCTTTACCCATATTCCCTAGCTATAGTCTTAGTTTTCATGTTTCTCTTTGTATTTAGCATTTATGTTTGTTTGCTTTATAATGTTTAAACTCTCCTGTAATAACCCACAATCAGCACTCCTTCTCCTCCATACGTGACAAAACACAAGACTGTCTACTTGATTCAGTGGACTATGAGGAAACAGTGAGGTCAGGCTGGGCATGCCTGCATCTGGCTCCATCTCTTTGCCCCAGACAGAGCTCCTGAGACTTACAGTATGGACATATCAAGAGCCTGCGACGGAGTTTGACCCAGTTTTTACCTGCAGTGCCAGTATATAGGGAGGGTTTGGCAGATCCTAAGCCATGGGAGTGGCTTATGTTCATGCTCATAAATGCTGGCACATTTATCGGCTCAGCTAGTGATGGCCAAATGAGGCTAAATGAAGCACTGAGGCTTCCCAGACAATGGATTCGAGAAACGCGTTATTACTCGAATCTTCATTTAGCACACTGTTCACTAGTGACCCCTACTGCTGAAGCATGTATCAAAGTAAGATCATGGCTATGCATCAATCGAACAGAGGATACATGAAGCAGCCACTGTGTATGTGCATCCATGTAGTTAAAAGCAAACATATTTCTACCCTAAGAATTCCTATATGTAATATAGCAGTTGTTACCAATCCTAAAGAATGATAAAGAAATGTTATAAGAGAACCTACATAAAACAACTTAATGGATGCACGTTTAACACATTATTTGTGTTTCTTGTTCAGTGCTTGTGTGATGGGACTTGCAACTGCAGTGAATATGATACAAGAGGAAGAAACGATAAAAATCATCTTTATTCATAAAAAGAATTGTTGCTGCTATACTTGGGGTGAGGCAGTTCGTTTTCTTATTTTACCAGCCCTGGAGATCACCCTCTAACACAAAAGTCAGGATCCAGGTATATCAGTGCCAGGCAGTATAGGCAAGGATCTCAAATCTTACTCTGGAAGTCAATCCTCAGCTTTGGAGTGCTTCTGTTCGCAATTGCCAAATAACAGTCCACTTAATGCGATTTCACTTGCACAACAGCTCTCAGCACTATTAATTAAATAAATATACAATATGAACAAGAATGCAAAAAAAAATTATCAAAATTTTTGTGCACATACAAAGTGACAACCATAAAATAACCATTACTACAAAGACATACAAAGACATTAAGTTCATTTGGACCCCCATTTCTAAGGATTTCCCCCACAGCATAATATTTTCGATTACTCACAAGTACCAGCTGAGAAATAACAAACAGACAAAAAAGCTAATTGAATAATTAATAGACAATAAGTACTCATTATTATTTTATGTCATTATCACTAATAACAATAACAATACAAACCATACAGTATATTTGTTTAATGAAAACAGTTGGTGAATAGGCAGAAGCGACAGACCGATGTGGTCAGAGTGGGGCCAACAGGCCGGATCCTTGGTCCGCACTCAAAGGAGAGTCTGACAGTGCAGAGCCTCAGGAGGGGGCTGAGAGTGTAGAGCCCCATGAGGAAGCAGAATGTATAGAGCCCCAGGATGTGGCAGCTCACACCCTTACTGACAATGACAGCTAGACAGGGCTGGAAAAACTCAACCAAAACAAGGCTGCAGGTCCTGATGATATTAACCCCCAGGATTCTAAAGTCTTGTGCTGCTCAGTTGTCTGGTTCCTGCAATACGTCTTTAAACTGAGTCTGATGCAGGAAAGAATACTGGAAAACATCCTGTGTCGTACAGATACCTAAGAAGGCCATCCCTTCTGGCCTCAACGATTTCAGACCATGTCAATCAGTAGAATCAGGTTTTTTTTTTTAGTTCTCCAGTGCCTTTAATACAATACAACCATATCTACTGAGTGAGAAACTGCTCAGGATGGGTGTCAGGATATCCACTGTGTTCTGGATAGATAACTATCTGTTAGATAGGCCCCAGTTTGTAATGTTGGGGAATTTCCTGTCTGATGTGGTGATCAGTTACACAGGAGTACCCCAGGGGACTGTTCTTTCTCCATTTCTGTTCACTCTGTACACCTCAGGAAACAACTTTTGTTTCCAATACAAGCCCTACCACCTACAGAGGTTCTCTGATGCTTCTGCAGTTATGGGTGTATCAGGAATGGACAAGAGTCAGAGTATAGAGGACTTCTGTATAGCTTTGTGAAGAGGTGCACCAAAAACCACCCTGTTCCTAAATATTATACAAAGTAAGGAGTTGTTACAAGGAAGTGTACAACTGTGATTAAACCTCTTACCATTCTGGGTGAGGAGGTTGGGGTTGTGGACAACTACAAGTACTTGGGTGTTCACTTAAACAGCAGATTGGACTGGACGACCAATGATGCTGTGTATAAGAAGGGGTTGAGCGTATATTAAAGTTCAGATCCTTCAATGTATCCAGAGGATGATGGAAATGTTTTATTAGTCTGTTCTGGCTAGTGCCCTTCATAGTGCGGTTGTCTGCTTGGGGGGCAGCATCAGTGCCAGAGATGCAAGCAAGATAAATAAAATCATCCGCTGAACACATAATCGGACACAAACTTGACAGGTTGGAGACAGTGAGGGACAACAGATCACTGAACAAACTCCTGTCAATTATGGAAAATCCATCCTACTCATTACATTATTCTATACAGAAGCAGCAGAGTTCATTCTCTAACAGACTGAACCAGCTTCGCTGTCACAAAGAACGGTTCAGGAAATCATTCCTACCTTTCGCCATTGCACTGTACAAATTACTCTATGTAATAATACAATAATCATACATTTTATTTATAATGCACTTTATAGTTAAAGCAAATCTCAAAGTGCTAACAGAACACAATAGCAAATTATATACATATCCCATTATTCACTGACACGTTACGCACACTTTACGCATATTGACAATTTGAACATTTTAATTTTCTTATTTTAAATTGCCAGTTTGTACTGTTTTTTTTCTATAGAGTTTCTGCAATTATTGATTTATATAGGTTTTATCTCCACCCCACTTTATTACTGTTTGTGTAACCTTCTGCTGCTGTAACACAATAATTTCCCTCCGTGCAGATCAATAAAGTATATCTGTATATCTATCAATATCTAGGTGGCCCAGAGCACCGCTCTGCTCCAAGTCATGCTACCTGATCAACACCCACATCAATGAAATGACTTCTCACACCAGATAAGAATCATGCCATGTTCTTTTCAATGATGTATCATGTCAGGATCATGTTCTGTCCTGTTTTGTGTGATGTCTGAATCATGTTCCTTCCCTTCTATGAGGTGCTTGGACCATGTCGTGTTCCATGCTATAAAATGCCTGAACCATTTCCTGTTCCAGGGTATGTGATGCCTGAACCATTGTCCGTTACATGCTATAGTCTTGCTGGTCCTCTGGTGTAGAGGATTCTCTGCTGGCCAGCCCTGAGAACATGGCTAGCTCTGAGAACAGGGTACTGTTAAAACCAGTTGGCTTTGGGGACACAATGCTGCTGCCACCACCTGGCTTTGGAGACACCAAGCTGCTGTCACTGTCTGGTTTTGGGGTCACTATGCTCCTGCTAATCCCACCACCGTCCTCTAATCCCACCACCTGTTCATTAGACCCAATCCCTTTCACAATGCCCCATGCTATCTCACAAGACCTCCTTCCCTTCATCACAACCATCATCAACCATTTCATGTCATCCGGTCATGTTCCTGCTGCTTTTAAAAAGACAAGGGTTATTCCCATCCTCAAGAAACTCTGCCTGGATCCGCAACTATCACCAGGTATCACTTCACTCTTTTATTTCTTAAATTCTTGAAAAGACAGTTTATAACCAAATGTCTCTTTATCTCTTACAGAATAACCTTAATGATCCCAAGCAAACTGGATCCAAAGTGGCACATTCCACAGAGACTACCCGTCAGTCACTGAGAAGCTCCATGCTGCTAGATCAGCTAAACCATCATCTGTCCTCATACTCCTGGACTTCTCAGAAACATTTGACACAGTGAACCACAAGAACCTATTATCTATTCTTACAAGCCTTGAAATGGCTTGCTTCTTATCTAGAAGATAGGTTGTAAGAAGTAACATGGAGGGGATTCACATCTGCCCCACACAATCTCTCTACTGGTGTCCCACAGGGTACAGTACTTGGTCTTCTTCTATTCTCCCTCTGTACTCGGTCTCTTGGTAAGGTCATATCATCGGATGGCTTTTCATACCATTGTTATACAGATGACACTAAGGTTTCCACCTGGATCTCAGCATGTCTGGCAGTCATCTCATCCTTGATGGCAGCTCATCAGCTGAAGCTCAATCTGAGTAAAACTGAACTGCTGTTCATCTCTGGTGATTCATCCCACGGTCAAGACCTTGTGATCTCCCTGGACAACATTCAGATCACTCCTTTAGCCACTGCCTGCAATCTTGGAGTAATTCTGGACACTCATCTGTCCTTTTTCCCACACTTTGCTAACCTTACTCACTCTTGTCAATTTATTCTTTACAACATCAGAATAATTTGTCCATTTCTTTCTTTATGGCCTACTCAGGTGCTTCATCAGTCCCTTGTTATTTAAAGACTGGACTACTGCAACTCACTTCTGGCAGGTCTGCCTCTGTCCACCATTCGTTTTCAACCTTTCCAAGTTCTCCCACACCACCCCACTTCTCCGCTCCCTGTACTGACTTCCTCTAGCTGTCCACATCAAATTCAAAATGCAGATGCTTGCCTTCAAAGCTAAAAATGGCCCAGCACCCACTTACCTCTCAGTTCTAATCACACCCCGCCCCGCACCACACTCCCTCCGATCTGCCAGCACTGCTCGCCTGGTCCCACCATCTCTCAGGGATCAAGGAAGACATGCATCCAGACTCTTCTGTTCTGGCACCAAGGTGGAGGAATTAACTTCCTCTAGATGTCCATATAGTCTTTGGCATCTTTAAACAAAGACTCAAGACGTATCTGTTTCTTCTGTACTTGAACTCTGGGTGTTCATTCAAGACTAAGGAATTTGCTGTGTGTTTCATGCTCCAACTCAGTTCCCATGCTTCATCTCTGACCTAGTACAAATGCCTAGATCCAGCTTCATGCCAAGATTCAATCTAGTCATCCAATTTCACATGGAACAGTTAAATATGGGAGTGTAGAATGGCTGCCCTGAACCTCCTGTTATAATTGTTGTAAGCTACACCCATATTTGTCTTTTTTTTTTTTTTAGGTTTCAGGAGGACTTCTGATTCTGATGACATCTTTGTGAATGTGGCCTTTTTTTTTGCCATAGTGTTAGTGTTAGCCCTAGCCTTACCTATTGTTCCTAGTCATAGTCTTAGTCTCGTATTCTTGTTTGTATTTAGCATTTGTGTTAAAAAAAAAATAGGTTAACTACTTATACTACTAATATCATCTGCATTCACACCTGTCTCTCCTGGATACATGACATAATGTTTTTAAAATATAGTACAATTAAATAATAATTTTTCTCATATTGTTTAGTTTTAAAAGCCTTGTGCTTGTTAAAAAATGAAAACAAATTCAGCAAACAAACATGTTAAATGCATGCTTGTTGTAAATTTTAAATGAAGTGTGTGATGTTCCAACATTTTTTAGAAAATGGAGCAACTGATATACAAACAGATGTTATGATGCTTGCATTAATATTTAGGTGTTTATTAAGCATATTCATGAGTTTCTAACAGTGAAAAAAAAAATAAGAGTATGGAAGAGATTACACACAAACAAACACACAAACATACAAAGGTTCTTGAGACCAAAAATACATTCTTATCTCACTATCCTGTAAGTGGACAACACAAATATACTAATGTATAATAAAACACAATCAGTATATCTAACATGTTGTCCTGCTCTGAAGCAATGGAGTATTTATAAGTACAATATCTTAGTCAACCAGATTTAAACAAAAGTGTGATCTAAGTTCAGCTATGATTTTTTTTCTGACCATTTTCCCATTATAATCAAAACACTCACTACATACAGTACGTGCTATGTTAGGAAGTACTAAATTTAATGAATAAATAAATAAAGGGGATAATCATCAGTCAAAAGCCCATAAATGGTAGTACAATTTAAAATAAACCTATTAAATTAAATTAAACTAGGGAACTCAACCTGTTTGTAATATGTCTGGCTCCAAGGGCAAGGCCCTAAGGCTCAATTCATTATAAGCTCCTCTGGTTCATCATGTGCCTATCTTATTATTTTCAGATAGGAAATCAATGCAACTGGACAGTATATCGTGCTACACAATGTCTCATCACTCATCAGCTTGTGTCCACGCACAGTCCAGACATGAGTGATTAGCCTGATTTTCTAGATCAGTGATCAATTGCTCTGAATGGGGGTCAGCAGCTCCTCTGTCTCTTGTTGTCTGCTTTTGGCTATTTTTCTTTGGGCTTGCAGATTCTTTCTTCTTCACCCCACCCTGATCATGTTGGGAGGTGGCCCAATATAGGGTGATTGACACCAGAGTTGCTTGGACCAGCCACACAAAATCATTGTCCAACTTCCAAAGTCCAATGTTTGTCATTAGCCTATGCTAATGAGTTGCTATGTTTCATGAGTTCAGTAACCTTATTCTGCTACTGGATTCAATCTGTTGTATGAATGTTTTTCCTCTTGATTCAGTGATTTTCATCAAGATGAAGGCAAACCTCATCATATACAACCATTAAACCAAATGTATGATTCACCATGGGTTCATGCACACTTTTTAAGGGTTTTTAATTTAACTTCTATCATGGAAATCAAAAATGTCATTTTAAAACTCCTTAAAAATAAACCAACGTCATAATGTATCATGTCTCTTAAATTATCTCACATTCAGTCACATACATGAAGTTACAAGAAAATAGTTCATTAGTTCAAATCAAATTAGTTTTCTAATAGTTACTTGTTTTCTGAGCTGCATCTTAGTATCTTAGTACATGTTTCACAATTTTTCATTCAGCTGTTTGCTCAGCTGCTTTCTGAAAGCTACAAAAGATTTAGATACTATAGCAAATGAAGAAAAAAAATACTGAAATGTGTTTTTAGTTTTAAACTATCATACTTCACCCTGAAAGCAGAAACTATGCCATAAGACATGCACCATGTTTTTTATTTACTATTTTGACCTGTCTACTTGCCTCCTTTCTCTTTTTTTCCCATTAGAGCCAGTGTTAGAGTCCCCAATCCAGCCTTATCCTCCTCCCCATGTCCCCTTCTTTTATGACCCTTTCATCCATCACCCCCTTTTCTTTCCTCCATTTCCAGTATGAGCAATTGTACAGTGGTGGCATTGGGGTAGAGTGCTCCTTCTCTGATGGAGGGAACATTAATCAGGTGATGCATATCAGAGAAACAGATGCGAGGAAGGAGGAGAAGAATCTGTTCACACGTTTCCGCCTAATAGCACTCAGCCTGTTCCCTCGTTTATTTTGCCGCTGTATGTTCATTTATCACTCTGCCACAGAGCCCGAGTAGTACTACTCCACTCTCCAGCTCTCTCTTCCTAGCCATCTATCTCTCTATCGTTCTTGTTCTTTACTCTTCATGTCTTCCCCCTGCCAATCCTGTCTGTTTTAAACATGCCTTTCTCATTAGTGAAATACCTTCAGCACTTTATCATGGTATTTCTCCGACCCACCCCTCTTTTCCCTCTCCGTTTTCCTCCCTTTATTTTCTGGTTTCTTCTAGCTTTTATTTAGCTATTACTTATTTTCTTTTTACAGTGGCTGCTTACAGATATAAAATTGATCTAAATGGTCATCAAGCTAATGTATGAATGATACTGAATGATCATCTAGCTTGTTAAAATACATAGTGTATTAAATCGCTGCATGCATATTCATTATAAATAAAGCTGTTGGTACCTGATAGTGCCAGCAGACAGATGGCCGTAGGATCCACTGGTGGATGAGCTGGGCCTTGAGCTGTTCAGGATGCTCACCAGGGAATTTGGTGACTTCCGAATCATTGCTTGAAAATCAAAATTTGAGTCTGAGTGTGGTGAGCCAGGAAGGGGGCGTTTCCTGCCCTGACGGGCAAGAAGTCTTGGACTGGGGAAGCGAGAACCTAATAAAAGAAAGAAAGTCTAATTTAAACTTAAATTAGCATTTAGCATTAAAGGTATCCAGGGATATATCCAGTACTAAAGTAGTTCAAACTTTGAGTAACACCATTGCCGATTTTCAATTAATTGTAGGGATTTAACATGATTCTTTTTGACATTCACTATTGTGACTGTTCTTTCTCTGCATATGCTGTCTAAAATCACTACTTAAGGGCAGTAGATTCAGCAACTTTGCTTCGCTCACAATGTATAACAACGACTTTAGTTAAGGACTACAAATATGTACATATTAAAACAATAACTTTAAATGCCCTTTTTTTGGTTAGTAACTTGTTAGACGTTCATGCCATAGGATATCAAAACATGTTACTTAGTATGATCATTTATCATCAGAAGCCAGGCAAAAACAAATTATTTTGCATTCCCCGTTATCTGGAGGTCAATTCCAAGACATTGGAGCAATAGAAAGTCCCAACCCATGTCTATAAAAGAACATTCCAGACTATTGACAACAAACTCTGGAAGGAACTGTAGGCTTCGGGGAGAGACGTTGGGGACATACTGTATAACTATGTCACAGCACATACTTTTTCTGCATCTCACACTTACCTAGGGGAAACATTTATGTTTAGCCTGTATGGGTCATCTGGAGGCAGATAAGAAGGCATGTGACAGTGTACATTATTAAAAACCTTATACAAATGAAAAGGATTGAACTAAATTGTCCAAAATTCTCAAATCTTTACCATTGTTTGCAATTATTTAGCCTCTGCATGCATACCATTTTGCTAAAAGGTTCACAAAATTGTATCTGAACAAACCTCAAGGCTTCTGGAACACATGAAACCAAAGTGGAGATGTTTTGCCTTAATGCCCACTGCCATGTTTTGCAAAAACCAAACAGAATTTCAGCAGAAACAGCTAATAGCCACAGTCAAACACAGTTTTTGTGGTTTTGCAGCCACAAGACCTGGGCACCTTGCAATCAATGAGTTGACCAAGAACTCCTCTGTATACAAGAGTTTTCTAAAGGTGGGGGGGAGGGGGGGGGTCTGATGTTTTGTTGTTATATTGTCACTCAAAAACACAGAAAATTAAAAGGGGGGGGGGGGGTTACTAACTTTTGAACATAACTGTAAGTGTCTCGATTATGTTTCTGGTTTACCCAATATTTTTGGCCCTTGCTTTGTCTGCTTTTTGTATACTGGTCTTACTGGTATAATCGTCAACAATATGGAAACGTGTAGATTATTTTACCTTAAACACAAACTAATCCTGGATAAAATAATAATAATAATAATAATAATAATAATAATAAAAACATTTTGAAAGATTTTGAAAGAGGTCCTTAAACTCATTATTTCACATACTTTACCATCTCAACACACACACAAAACACAACACAGCAACTTTCCCCTCACCCATGTGTCACAGCAATATTTAATCACATTTAATTTCCTTGAATAGTCCTTTATTGGTGAATCAAATTGCAGTGGTTTGTTTTTGAAAAGCCTTCACTAGAACGCAGCTTCGAAGGAGACAGGCCTACTTGCACACAATGACAAGTATCTACAGATTAAGAAATGACTTTTGTTGTCTTTTCACTGGAAAATGTCACAAACAAGAAAGGAGGGACATAAGTGTGTGTGGGGGGAGAGTGACGCTGAGGCGATGTAGCTTCTTTGTTGCATGGAGTGACACAATGACTTTATGACTCATTTTTCTCCTTCAGTTGTTTTATTTTATCAGAAAGCAGAAGCAAGCAAGCAAATAAGATTACTCTCAATCCTCTCTCTCCCTCTCTCTCACTCTCTCCTTTGACAATTCAAGCATTTACAGTGCCTGCCATTCATATGTAAATTACTAGATGAGTGTGTGTGTGTGTGTGTGTGTGTGTGTGTGTGTGTGTGTGTGTGTGTGTGTGTGTGTGTGTGTGTGTGTGTGTGGTTGTGTGTGTGGGTGTGTGTGTGTGTGTGTGTGTGTGTGTGTGTGTGTGTGTGTGTGTGTGTGTGTGTGTGTGTGTGTGTGTGTGCGTGTGTGTGTCCATATGCTTGCAGCATGTTCACATTCACATTCTGTTCACAGCTCTGCTCAAAGGCTTTCAATGGATTTAGATTTTGATGTGTGGGCTTTCACTTAGTCTTGGATGATATGACAGCTGTTCAAAATGATGAATCTGAAAACAAAATCTAAATTCACTATATAATACATACAATCAGCAATAACCTTAAAGCCCCTGACAGGTAAAGGGATAACAGTGATTATCTTGTTACCACATCACCTGATGCGAGATTGGATATGTGAGGCAGCAAATAAACAATCAGTTCTCAAAGTTGTTGTCTTTAAGGAGAAAAAAGGAGAATCTGAGTGACTTTGACAGTGGCCAAATTGTAATGGCCAATAGTTCAAAGTATTTCCAAACCAAGAGATCAAATGTGATGCCCCCTGGTATGCAATGGTAATATAGTACAGTGGTACCTCAGCATATGAATCTGGTCCATTCCGTAGGTGAGTTCTTGAGGCAAAAGTTCATATTGCTAAACACATTTTTCCATAGGAAATAATGTAAGTGCAGATAAACAATAATCACCCATGAATATTACCAATATTACCCATTTCTAACATTATAATCATATTTTTGCATATAAAAACAATTCAAACATTTAAAAAAGACATGTAAATGAAGAAAATAGAAAAATAGATATTAAACCTCACTTAAGCTTAATTTAAGATTCCTTTTGGCACCAGCTGCTCCAAAACTGGAAGTGGCTGACTGTTATCACTGACACAAGATTTTTTCAATGGCTCCTGGATGCACATGAACGGTATGTATGCACAACCAAAAGTACTCATTACCAGAAGTATGCATGACTGCATCATACAGTACGGTCGCTTGTATGCCGAAAATTCTTTTTTTTTGCTGGGGAAAATTTCTTGCAAAATGTAGCTCTTAAGGCGGAAATTCACAAGGCAGTGTGTTTGTACGCAGAGGTACCAGTGTATTACACGATAATGGTGTAACCCATGATGGGTTATTGGCTGAATACTTTCATACAGTATGTAACTGATTCTGTGCCGATATCCGTGCATGAGCTACTGTAGCAAGGAAAGCAACAATAGGACATTTGCCTTATCATTTGGAGATCTTGAGCTTTCCTTCTACCCCCTACCAGAGTAAACACTAGTGCACTGAGCACAGATCCCTAGGGGGCCCCAGTGCTCAGTGTGTGTGAGCCAACGCAACCCAAACTGACTGATATTTAAACAACATCCTCATCAGAACACAGACAGACCTGGTTTGATCTATTTTATGAACGGAGCACGACTAATATCCAAGTGAGCTACTACTCTCTTTCTGAGCTTAAGACTTTCCATAGTGCTTCTCTCTAGTTGCTTTCACGCTATATCTCGACATCATAAAAGAGTGCTTTAAGTGCTAATTTGGCTTGGGTGGAACATGCATTGTTGAAACAGGATGAGTTATTACTCAGGCTCGATCATAGCGAGTATGTGAAGTGGAGAAAGCCTTTACATCTCCATCAGAAAAACAATGGCCCTAATTGTTTTGTTCCAGTCTATTAATCTTAAACAGTGCCATAGTAGAAAGGATTTTCCATGATGAATAGTGGGACATTCCAATTCCCATTTAATAGCAATTAATTTTCTGATACCAGTGCAAGTTTGGCTAGTTTTAATTAGGTTGTAAGGAAAGGGAGACTAGATGACAGAGAAAGAACGCTAACAAGAGGCTGGCTAAATGTTTCCATCAAAGGCAAACAGGCGAGTCAGTACAACCTTTCGTGAAAACTGTGTGCCTTAATTTCCCATGTAGACTTAAAAAATATCTAATTACCATACACATGCACACACACAGACACACACACACCATTCCCCAGTCAAACCATTAAGACAGTGGCTTATTTAAATTCGATCACTCAATTATCTTACCATTTTAATCACTCGAAGCATTAAGAAAAAGGACAGCTTTGAGGTATTGATTTCTCTAATTCACAGTCAAAGAGTAAAGTCACAAATTGTGTACAGAATGTACAGAATGGTCATTAGTCTCTGTTTGACTTTTGATACAATCCCTGAGTTTACTTGCACTGTAGAAGAGGCAAACAAAAGTAACTATGTAAGTGAACTTATGGATCATATAACACCATTTTACATAATGCTTAATGCTTCTTATCTCCCGATCCACGCTTCGTTTTTCGTAAATATGCATACACATCATTTTTATCAGATAAAAAGAAACACATTTTCTAAATACAATTTCATGTCCTTTTTTATATACTGTAGTATCTGTAACATTTTTGAATTCAAATCTTTCAATCATTTAAATTGTCATTCAGATGAAACTTGGCCAATTAAGATTTCACATAAAAAATTTCACATGATTTTTTTTTTTCTAAAATGATGCTGATAATGGCGGGAATGCCCTAACAAGACAGGTCAGAGTGTCAGAGTGTATAGTCTGAACACTCACCTTCCAGAGCCTGGAGGTATTCCATGTGCAAAGCATTGGTCCCTGCTCCAGTGGTAGAAATGGTGGAGGAACTGATGTCAGCATAAGGGCTACGGTGACCTGCAAGTAGTGCCATTTGATGGTAGTATTCTGCAGTGGTCAAACCAGTGTGCGGTGCTGCAAGAAACAATAATGATATGGGGAGAAAAAAAAAAACTCAGTCATAGTCATACAGATAAGGTTACTTAATTCTAATTTATACCAGAGCGCTGTTGAATAATTCATTCAAATTGGTCAAAAGGAATTGACTAATTTTCAGCTTTGACAGTTCTGGCTACAAATGTACAGTATATAGTATTGTGCTAATTCTAATATACTATACTAATAGACATTTAAAGCGACATGAAGAAATCAACATGAAATCAACGTGAAAAAATGTGTATTTGTTGTTTAAACTTAGCCAGAAGTGTATTAACATCAGTACGCTAACATCAGTATGGGGAAATCAATCAATGCATTGATTTCCCCAAAATAAGAAATAGGGCAGAATTTGGGTTTAATAAGTGCAGAAAAACATTACAAACCCTGGAATTATATGTACTGCATATGTACTGCCCACTTGGGACCAGACTGCATTGCAATTTTCTTTTTAGCTAGAACAGGTTTTGAAATCAAGAAAAGAAAATTTTGAAACCAACACACAAATTAGCACAGGACAGAGACCTCAGTGAACTTTGGAAAGATGCAAGTCTGAGACGCACTGACCTGCTTCTGTTGAGATGTTTCAGTTTTATTTGGAGCTTACAGTATATGCTTAACTCTATGCATTTGAGCAGCTTATACAGTACATACAGACATACACACACATACACACAAAAACCACTGTTACTCAGCAATCAGCTACTTGTCCTCTGAAAACTCCAAATATATATACATACACACACACACACACAACAAAACCTGTCAACTATCTGGCTGTCATTTAATTGTTTGTTTGTTTGTTTGTTTGTTTGTTAAAACACATTCTTAATTAAACGTCCAGTCCCAAGCCTTATCATTTTGACATCACATAACTTGATTCTTGGTTATATCTTGGATGGGGTGCCAATTCATTACAGGGCACACATATACTCACACGCTCATTCACACACTACAGGCAATGTCGGAACGACTGTGGGAGGAAACCAGAGCACCTGGAGGAAACCCACCAAGCATGGGGAGAACATGCACACTCCATGCACACAGACCCGTGGCGGGAATCGAACCTGGAACCTGGAGGTTCAAGGCATGCCGCCAAGATAAAACGTCTACTTCAGTTATTATAATAATAATAAACAAAAAACATAATAATCACTGACAAATTATTTTGGTATAGGAGGAATAAAACATTTTAGAATTAGCTTTTATTGGGAAAAAAAAAAACTTTTATTGGACTGCTTCACGCTGCGCCATCATTGTTTTTCCCCCCTATAACAAGACACCTCAAATTTTATTTCTTACATCAATAATACTGTTTTAAATATCAAATTTAAAAGTACAGCCAAAATACAAAATACTGAGTAGATCTCTGACTCTACGACTCTACTATGTTCAAAATATTCATTCAGGGTAATAATGGGTAATAAATAATGACACTGTACTATTCTACCTGCATTTCTAATTATTCTCCATAATTAAAATTACAATAACTTGTGTAATGTGCATGCATGTTTGACAGACATTGTCTATATGTTTTAGAATGCAGAAATTGTTGTTTAGGTAATAGCATTATTTATGCTAAATGACGTTATCTATATTTTAAAAGGTATTTGAAAAATATTTTTACCAATAAATCACAATTCTTTTAATCTCCTTTATTAAATGTCCTTAATTTATTTCGCTTTTTCACATTCTGTAAATAACTGGAGAAGAAAGCAAGGTGTATTTAACCTCATGTGCAAGCACTCAATTTCAAGACTCGGGGCAATCAAAACAGTGACTGTATTTGTTTTGGTATTGAACAGCTTGATAACATATCAGGTAATATGAGTTCCAAGTTCCTATAATGCAGAGAAGATAGGCAGGAAGGTGTTATCGTGAGGTGCTGAACTCCACACTGCATCTTCTCAGCATGCATTTCATCCCCTCTCTCTGGCAAAGTTAAAACTCCATTTAAAAACAAATGGCCCAAATCTCCTCGGATCTGCATGCATAAATAACAGAGGTATGCTTGGCATTTTACTCTCTATCTTCTTTACTCCATCTCTGCCTTTTACCCCGCCAACACACACACACACACACACACACACACACACACACACACACACTCAAACACACACACACACACACACACACATACACTATCCTTCTGTTTGGTTCTGAGAGTGCAAATGCAAAAATCATTTTAGCTACACTGTGTTTTGGCAAATCCCTGCTCTATCCCAGCTCCAAACTAAAGAGGAAAAATGAGGAACACATAAATAAATAAACAAACAACGGGACTAAAATGTAGATAGTTGCCCAGTCTCTATGCCTGGAATAGGCGTCTCAGATTGGCTGTATAAATGAAAGAGAAAATTTCCAAATGAATTTGACATGGGTATTATATCTATAAGTGGATTGGGAGGGGTGAAGGGTTGCTATGCTAATTGTCTCTGCCTTGCAAATCTGAAAGTTTTTTTTTTTTGCCCTTAGCAAAATGTTTTGTGGAGTGCTCTGGATGGGATGGCAAGTTTGAAGATGTGAAGAGCTGTGGGTGGCACACTGGCTTTTGGAAGAGAACAAAACAAGCCAGTTATTCAGCCTGCCACCACAGCCTGAGGAATATCATCAGTAAGGCATAGACATAAGCAAGGAGAAATTTTGCTCACAAAATCAGTATTCTTAAAATGGAATAAGACGGTACATTAAAAGATTTCTAAAATACAGGTCAACACTACAAGTTTTACTGATTGTGCAAAAATTTGCAGAGTTGCTATCGGACATAAGAGTCTAGCTCAAGATGCTAGTCTAGACAAGTTGATAGCTCTAATAAATTAATACAAATAAGCAAACAGAAAATTTAAATAGTCATAATATTTACTAATTACACCACAAACGTAATTCTTACCATTTGTGACTGGAAAAAATAAGAAAAAATAAATAAATTGCAGACACCCCATACACCCCCAACAAGAGTCGTTCAATGAGTTTTAATCCCATTATCATGCTCTTCGATCTGAAGTAAATACCCAGAGACACATGAGCTTCACTGAATGACTATTATTTCTGTATCGGGAGCTGCATTTCAGGGGCGGTGCCAGAGTGCTATGTGGGTGATTGACTTTTCTGTTAGGGTACACTGAAATTTAGGTGCAGGTCACCACAGTTAAATTTAACACACACACACACACACACACACACACACACACACACACAAACAGGTTTGTGCACATTTCAGCCTCAGAATCAGAGATCACAATACTCTGTGTCGAGTTACCATTTCAAAGTCTCTCTTTTCCGATAAAAGTCAATTTTATGTTTGATTTGGAAATCAAGGTCCCAGAGTCTGGAAGAATGGAGAGGCACAGAATCTTGAAGTTGCTTGAAGTCAGGTCTAAAGTTTCCACAGTCTGTAATGCCATGGGTCTGGTCCACTGTGTTTTATGAAGTCCAAAGTCAATGCACCCACCGATGAGGAGATTTTAGAGTACTTCATGCTTCTATCAGTTGCATAGACGGCTGTTGCATCACAACGTTAAGCGAGTGTACAGGTAGAGTCGAGTGTGCATGGAAAAAAGAAAAATGATATTGACACTGCATGCGCATAGAGTGCTTTGTCTGCCCTCAAAATGTTAAAAAACTGCACTCAGGATTGTGGCATGAATATAACGCCATAGATCATAAAGTCAATTTGGGCGCGATGCAACAGACATCTGTAGCTTTACTCATTTACAGGAGCTTACTTTTGTGAGGAAATCTCAATATGGTACTTGACAGAATATACAAATATAAAAATAATACAACAGTAACATGTTACTTTATATAGTAGCTAGTAATACTAATATATTTGTGTCAATTTGTTTTGAACTGCAGGGTCGATTTGAATGAGTATTTTTTGGTATCTGTACAATATTTGTTTAAAATTATTTTAATTTAAAGAAAATAAGTATGTTCTAAATTATGGATATGTCTTATTATTTTTTATATGTGTAGTCCACTGGTAATGTTAATTAGTAAATTAGAAGTCTATTTAAAGTACAGTTAAAGGTATTGTATATTGCCCGGTCTGATTTTAACAAAGCAAATAGTTAAAATCATTGGATAATTACTGCGGTGATTAATGTGACAGGATTCATCAGGCTGAAATTGTGAAAGAGTAGTTCAAGAAGCATGAGGCATTATTTTCACACATGGATTCGCCACGACAGAGTCTTGACCTTAGCCCCATTGAGAATCTTTGGGATGTGCTTGAGAAGGCTTTATGCAGCGGTCTGACTCTCTCACCATCAATACAAGATTTTGAAAAGAAATTAATGTGACTTTGGATGATAAATCTTGTGCCATTGCAAAAGCTTATAGAAATTATGTCATGGAGAATGTGTGCTGTAATAAATGCAAAACGTGGTCCAGCTAAATATTATGTGTTTGACTTTTTTAAATACTGAAATGTTACATTTAAAAGTATACCACTAATATACGGTATAATTAGTATCCTTACTACATAAATTATTATTGGGGAATATACTAGTTTACTTAAAAAAATAAACTTGAAATTGACTTTTTGGTAAGGGTGGCCTCACACATCACGTAGGCATTTTTAAAGAGCATCTGTCTGTGATTCATACACATATTCAAATCTTGGCTTATTAACCTTAAATAATCAGCCTACTTGCATGTTTTTGACTGTGGGGAAAAAAGAACCTATAGAAATATATATTTTTTAACTGATGCATGCTGAGGGAAAGAGTATAATAATGATCTAAGTAAACTTTTGTATATCTCGTACAGTTAGTCATCTTATGTGGGATGGGAAAACGTTTTGTTTTCAGAGGCAATTATCTGTAGCTTCTGAAAGGAGGCTCCAGCCAGCCTCTTTCATTAATTGAACTCAAGACTTAAATTAAAGCCCCTGACTGTGCAGTAGGCCAAAAGGCCATCACAATGAAGCACCCCTTTTAAGACAGCAGGTTCCTGGCAACCCTGTAATTGATTTTCCAGTCTTACTCTGTGCAGTGAACCCAAACAGCTCCCTGTAGGCCTGAAGCTTCAAGTCCATGCTGCTTGCCTTCCCTCTTAGGTTCCTTCCATGTTGTGCCCTTTGCCCTAAACCCTGGGCTGGTACCTCCTCCCTCCCTTTAACTTTGAACACTCACTTGTTCTTTCTTCAGGCAGTGACATAGGAAGAGGATCAAAGAGAATGACCCAGCAACAATCACACATGCTGAGATCAGTGATGCGAAGTAAAGAATATTGTTATATAAGTGTTTGCAGTACATTTGTACTTGGCCAATAAACAAGCCAATTAAAATCTGGCCTTGAGCCATAACATTTTGAATGCTTTTGCTTTTTGCACTAGGGTGACAAACTGTAGAACCACCTTTCATTGCAAGTCTTTTAGGGTATGTCTTGGTATTTTGGTCTCATCTGACTAGAGCACATGTTTGCTGTGTTCCCCACATGGCTTGTCACAAACTACAAACAGGATTTCTTATGGCTTTCTTTCAACAATGGCTTTTTTCTTGTCACTCTTCCATAAAGGCCAGATTTGACTAATAGTTGTCTTGTGGACAGATTCTCCTACCTGAGCTGTGGATCTCTGCAGCTCATCCAAAGTTACAATGGGCCTCATGGCTGCTTCTCTGATTAATGCTCTCCTTGCCCGGCCTGTCAGTTTAGGTGGACGGCCAGTTATTGGTAGGTTTGCAGTTGTGCTGTACTATTTCCTTTTTTGGATCATGGATTGAACAGTGCTCCGTGAAATGTTTAACGCTTGATATTTTTTCAGCACCTAAACCTGAGTTAAACTGCTCCACAACTTTACCCTTGACCTGTCAGTTGTGATCTTTGGTCTTCACAAGGCTGTTTGTTCGCTAATATTCTCTAACAAACCTGAGGTCCTCATAGAACAGCTGTTACTAATATTTACTAATAAGGTGACTAATAAGGCAATTGGTTCCACTGGATTTTAGTTAAGGGTATCAGAGTAAATAGAATAAATACAAATGCACGCCACACTTTTCAGATTTTTCTTTGGAAAAAATGTTGGAAAAAAAACATTTATTTCCTTCCACTTCTTCAATTATGTGCCTCCTGATGTTGGTCTATCACATAACATCCCAATAAAACACATTTATGTTTATGGTTGTAACATGATAAAATGTGGAAAAGTTTTGCAACGCACTGTAGATGATGTGCTAGAAAACTGGACAGAGCAAAAAGAGAGAATCTGGTGGTCTCTGTAAAAACATTAGAAACAGACCCCTGCATTAAAAGTATACTGTTGTTTTGACTAACCTGCATAGCGTGTTGTGTTTTTGCTATTTCAGTTCATGTATAATTAATACCAAGAAAAAGTTGCTAAACATTCTTAACAAATCAATTAAGCGTTAGGATGTTTTTTGTGCATGAAAACAATTTTCTGAAAAATATTCTAAAATGTTCTTTGCTGTAGAGTGCCTATTATAAGGTAAATCAGTGGCCCCAGAATGAGTCCTCTAGTTCTTACCATCTGCAGGGCTGAGTCCTTTGGCTGCAGAGATCATAGAAAGCGAGGGACTGCTGTGAATTGAGCGGAGGTAGTCCATGTAGGGGTTGATGTATGGGTGTGGGGGGCTAAAAGTTGAATCCACTCCAATGCCTGAGGAATTTCGGTGGGGTGGGATTCTGATGACGGAGAAATCGGAAAATGCAGGGCTGCCTGCCAGTACAGGAGGCCTGGATTCAAAAACACAGAAAGTTAAAATGATTACACTTAATATTACTTAAAAAAAAACTTAATATTTAAAGTTGAGAAAAACATACAAAAAAAGAACCGATAATGCGTACATTTGGAATTAGCATTGAGCATAAAAATGCTTGCCATTCACTATTGGTTTCTGTTTCTATGCTTCTTCACCTAAGAATGAAGTAGGAAGTGGAGCAAGAAATGACTGGCAACACTATCTGTCATCATTTGTGCAGGCAAATCTTGGAGCAAGATAAAATGAGAAAGCCCAAGTTAAATCAAAACTGTTCCCCTCATTTGCGAACATTTTCTAAGATCAAAGCCAGCGTTAATAGGAGCATCTTAATCAGATGATGACGACCAGGAATCTCCACAGTGTCAATGTTTTCTTATATCTAGGAACCTTGAAGTTGTATTTTGTTTAGATTTGTAGACACACTGTAACTAGCAAGGGATATTTATGCGTATATTATTAAATATACTTAAATATATTAAAGGTTATTACTCATGGGTAGAGACTCAGCAGAAAATTTTCAGTGAATGATGGCTCTTAACAGCTGTACTTTATACTAATTATAACATAATCATGTGACTTTTTACTCAGGTGTTAACATGTGTGAGGACAAGAAAATATACAAGTGTTGAGACAACACTCCTGGGTGTTTAGGTATATTTAAATAGAATAGATATTAACACATCATAATAGATCTAAATCTGTCTAAAATAAATATTTATTTAAGATGATTATAGCTGTTATTTACACAAAAAAGGCCTTTAAAATAGGAAAACAATAGAGAGGAAATCAGTTCAAAAAGCCAGAGGGGAACATTTTTGTCCTGTGGAGAACCTTGAAAGAACAGAAAAAACTCATTAAACCCCCAAAACCTCAGCAGCTCAGACATCCACTCAAGTCTCCTTACGGGAAAACCCTTCAAACTAATGAAGCAACAGCTATTGGAGTAACGGGACAACCCAATCACTGAGCTGCTAAAATAGTTTCATGCAAAGTAAAGAAAACAATCAAAATGCAATGAACTGCTTTTATTTCTACTACAGTACCACAAGATGAAAATCGACGAGGTATCCCATCGAGATATTCCATCCTAATCTCATAAAGTTTGTCAGACCCAATTTTGTTACAGTTGTTCAGGGAAGATGTACATAAGCCTGTGATGGTCAGGTGTTGACAAATTTGGCCATGTGGTGTACTTAGAAGTGTGTTTATAGACACATACACACATACTGGCCACTTTGTTAGTTCATTTAGGCATGTAGAAATGAAGACAATCTGCTGAAGTTCAAACTGAGCATCGGAAAGGGAAGAAATGTGATTTAAATTACTTTGAATGTAGCATGGTTGTTGGTGCCAGACGGGCTGGTCAACATATTTACAAAACTGCTATTCTACATGCACAACCATCTCTAGGGTTTATAGTTCAGAATGTTCTAAAAAAAAAGAGAAAATATCCAGTGAGCTAAAGTTCTGAGCACAAAATGCCTTGTTGATTCCAGAGGTGAGAGGAAAAGCTGAGCTGGTGTGAGCTGATAGAGAGGTGGTGAACATGGTAAAGAATGATGACATTTGAGAGCTGGTGGAACAGCAAATGGTGTGATATTATTATGTCAGTATGGACCAAGGTATCTAAGGACTGTACTCAGCACCTTGCTCAATCTATACGAGGAAGGACTAGGGCAGTTCTGAAGGCAAATTAAATATAACAATTAGATATATGAATATTTCAGACATAGTTGTGACACTGTGGCAATTAGTTATTTTATTTATTATGCTTCTTCTTTTTTTTTTGTTAATGTCTAACATATATGCCCATATGCATTACAAAGTTTTTTTTATTTTACTGATGTGCATATGCATATATGCATGTGTGTATGTGTGTGTGTGTCTGTGCATTTTCCACTTCATTAATTTAGATCAATTGACCAGTTTACAAAAGATTAACACCTACTCATATTTTGCAAGTAAATAAAAAAACAAATTCACACACACACACACACACACACACACACACACACTTTCATGATGAATTACAATCTTTCTTTAAAAGCCATTGGCTGCAATACCTACAACATTCATTATTTGATATCACGACACTTTGCTACAAAATCAATACCTGCAATAGCAGCTTTAACACAATCTTGGAATCAATAGCCCCGGTGGCTGCGACAACAGAAGCATTTACAGAACAAAAGCTAAAACATTGCAAACACAAATCTCCATCCATAGCCCCAAACTAGAGGCTCACGTTGAAAGGAATTATTTGCACAAAACAGCCTTGTTGCATTTTGTTCCACTGAGGTGGTAAACGTTTAGTTGTAGAGGAAATTTAGGCTGGATAAGCAAGACTTTCCATCAGCGTGATAATGCATCACACCTTCGCTGGAAGGATAAATGACTTTCACATCACAACTTCCTTACGCAGTGGAGCAGCGGTCCACTGGCCCAAAGAGACTGATCAATACTTTTTGCATTTAAAGTAGAGAAAACCCTATATATACTGTGTGTGTGTGTATGTGTATGTGTGTGTTTATAGTGAA
This sequence comes from Clarias magur, assembly GCA_013621035.1. Lineage (NCBI taxonomy): Eukaryota > Metazoa > Chordata > Actinopteri > Siluriformes > Clariidae > Clarias > Clarias magur. The sequence goes on from QNUK01000104.1 coordinate 1,817,423, forward strand.
AAAGTATTTACCCACGTAATAGTTTTTTTTTTTTTTTTGTATATTTGTCAAACTACATTGACTGAGATCATCAAACAAATTTTATTATTACACAAAGAAAACCAGAGTAAACACAAAATGCAGTTTGTAAATGACGATTTACTTTATTAAGTAAAAAAGCTGTCCAAACCTACCTGGCCATATGTGAAAAAATATGCACGAAACCTAATAACTGGCTGTGCCACCCTTGGTGGCAATAGCTACAATCAAGTGTTTGTGATACAGTAACTCTTTCACATCGCTGTGGTGGTATTTGGCCCACTCTTCTTAACAAAATTGTTTTAATTCAGCCCCACTTGAGCATGATTTGAGGTTGAGGCTTAGGGATCCCAATTGGATTTAAGACTTAAAAAACTTAATTTTTAATATTTTAGTATACAATTTGAAAACAGGATTTTGGCTGAAATTGATTAAACTATTTTTTAGTTTAATTAGTTTTAGTTTATTGATTATACTATTTGTCACCTACGGCTATGTGACTTTACAGAGGAGTAGGGGCACTATTCTCATTTGTACTCATAAAATACAAGAATATCTTTTAGAAAATATACTGTACATTGAAACGTCTTTTTCCTTTGTTTTAATTTTTTGCTTATCTTGCAGAATGCTCACAAACCAGGTTACCCACAATCCGAGGTTCCACTGTATATCTAAAAATTTGGGAGTATAATGTTCTGCAGTGAGAAATATTATTCACAAGTGGAAAGTACTCAAGACAGTTGACAATCTTGACCCCAAGGTCATGCAATGCTTAGAGAAATACATGAAAAACCTCACTGATCATGTTAAATGTTAAAGTCCATGACAGCACTGAAGTGGAGGGGTGATGATTTGGACTTGTTTTTGCAGCCACAGTACCTGGGCAGTCTTCTCTGTATACCAGAGTATTCTCGAGGCATATGTGAGGCCATTTGACTGTTATATCTTCACATGGCTTTTCATACCATTCTTATGCAGATGACATGCAACTAATTCTCTCTTTTCCTGCCTCAGACACTCAGGCTTCTCGGCATGTCTGGATGATGGCTCATCAGCTGAAGCTCAATCTGAGAAAAAAAAAACTACCTGCTGTTCATCTCAATTCATTAACCAGTTAAGACCTTGTGATCTCCCTGGACAATAATCAGATCACTTCTTCAGCCTCTGCCTGCAATCTCGGGGTAACTCTCGACAATCAACTGTCATTTTCCCCACACGTTATTAAACTAACTCACTCTTGTAATTTCTTCTTTACAAACATCAGAAGAATTCACCAATTTCTCTCCACACAGGCTACTCAGGTGCTCGTTCAGTCCCTTGTTATTTCAAGACTGGACTACTGCAACTCACTATAGGCAGGTCTGCCTCTGTCCTACATTTGTCCTCTGCAGCTGATCCAGAATGCAGCTGCACGTCTCATTTTCAGCCTTTCATAGTTCTCCCACAACACCCCACTTCTCCGATCCCTGCACTGGCTCCCTGTAGCTGCCCGCATCAAATTCAAAACACGGATGCTTGCATACAAACCTTAAAACGGCCCAGCACCCACTTACTTCTCAGGTCTATTCACACCCTGCACCGCACCATGTCCTGAATGATCCTCCAGCACTGGGCGGCTGACCAATGACCTACAGTATCTGTTTAGTTAGTAACCTAGTAACGCAGTGTAAAGTTATATCCAATAGAAACTTCAACTTTAAACAAAAACATTCAAAGCACTTTTGTAAGTCGCTCATGATAAGAGCCTCTGCCAAATGCCTTAATGTAAATGTAAACAAGGGGGAACTTAGTATTGCCTCAGGTTTCATTTTTGTTAAATAAATAAATAGTAGTTTTGACCTGATTGATCCATAAATACTCTTTTTAAAAATCCATTTGCATCAAAAAACTATAAACTGATATTTCAACCTTAGATTTCTTAGTCAAATTACAAAGAAAGTATACACAATTTAAAAAATGTCTAGCTTCAAACCAATGTTGACATCAAACCACTCAACAGAGAGTAAACCTGTAATTATATATATTTTTAAAAAATCACATCTGTAAACATTATGGCTACCACATATTGTGATAGGGTATATTATAGGGTTATCATTAAAATATTGCAACTTAATTTTGTAGTTAGTCCCATATATAGTCCCATACAGTATCTAACGCTCTACTTAGGCAAATAAAATCCACATCCACAAGAAGGAGATACAGTGGAACCTTGGAGTAACTTGGTGTTGCAAGACGAGCAAAAATTTGGCATAATGGCTTGTTTTCAGATTTCTGACATTGTGCTCAAATCTACAAATCTCAAACAGATTTACTTTCTACAAAATTTTTTATTTAAATAAATAAGTGACAAGTTATGAACATAGAGCACTTTACATTATCTATGAGTATGCAGGCTAAATGTTTTCTATTTTCTGTTTTATCTCTTCAAATGCCTACCTTATCTCATGAACCTGTAAAACATCTGAACACAACAAATACATTTTACATTTGTTCAGAAAGCCAATTCTTCAGCATCAACTACAAAATAAAATACTTTAAACTACTGTTTATCTCACTATGTCAGACAGATTTTCAGAAAAATTTTAATTGGATTATTTATACTTTTTGTATTTGTAGCACATGCTTTTGCACATGCTTACTAAGTACTAAGTAATAAAACTGAAGTAGTCTTTAGGCGAGTATTGAGTTCTCTGTACACAAGTTAGTACTAGCTATCAGTTGTAAGGTGTGTGGTTGTTAGGAACCTCCACTAGAGGTCACTGTTCATGTCTGTCTGTCTGTGTGTAGTTCCTGTTGGTTGACTCAGTTTCCCAGAAGGCACCTCAGTCAGGTGATGAGGCTCACCTGAACTGAGGTGGCTCATTAAAACCTTCTATAAATAGCAGTTTGTTCTGGGAAACTGGGTCGAGCATTGTCTGATTGTTTGTGATTGTCTGTTGGTGTCTGTTTGGATTACCATCATGTGGGCATTAATTTGTTACTTTAAGTTTATATTTGGTTTTTGTTTTGTAACCTTTTGTTTTCAGAGGGCTCTAGTTTTGTTTCCTTGATGTTCCTTGTGTCTGTGGATTCATGGAGCTGCTTTGTTCACTGTGTAGTTAGGCTGTGTCTCCTCCTGTGTCCTGTGTAAGTACTGTTTTGCCTTCTGGTCTTTTCCCTTGTATGTGTAGCCACATGAGTGCTTAGCCATTAGCAGGGTTAGCCGCTAGTAGGCCTTGACGGCTAGTAGGGTTAGCCCCTAGTAGGGTTAGCCTCCAGTAGGCTAATCTCTAGTGGGAGTGACTGCTAGTGGTTCTGGTCACTAGTAGGTTGGCCGCTAGTTTGGTATAGCCTCATGTGTGCCCTGCCTTTTGTCTTCCGGTCCCCTAGGTCAGTACTAACACTATTAGCCACTAACCCGGTTAGGTCAGCCTCCAGTGTCCCCAGTACAACATGTAGCTACTAACCTCACTAACCCAGCTAGTCTAGTTCCTGTCAGTCTCTGTGCCCCTAGCCCTGCCTCCTGTCTAGCCCTGCCTCCTGTCTAGCCCTGCCTCCTGTCTAGCCCTGCCTTTAGTTCCCCTCTGTGTCTTAGTTAGCTCCAGCTCCATGTTTCCTCATCCCTGGTTCCCTGTGTCAGCTCCTGGTTCCCTGTGTCAGCTCCTGGTCTCCTGTGTTCAGTTCCCTTCCTGTTCCTGTGTTTTTCCTGAGCCCTAGTCTTAGTTTGAGTTTGTTGTTTTAGTTTCTTTGTTCATTTGTCTGTTTTTGAGTTTTGTTTGTTTAAATAAAAGACTCTTTCTGTTACACCCCTCTGCCTTCATGCCTACGTTCATGCCCACGGCAACACCATCAGCCGGTCTAGCACTACCACCAGCTAGACCCGTGACAGTGGTCTTTATGGCATCCACAGATTTATTATTATTATTATTATTTATTATTATTATTTTTAATATTATATTTCAATATGAGTCTATGGCAGCTCACTTTTTTGCATTTTTAAAAGATCTGGCACTTTTATATCACTATCTTTTTTATTGTCATCAATAGAGCAAAGTTGGCCATTTACAACAATAACAATATCTCATACAAACACAATTCCACTTTACTCTGATTATTTGAACTATGGTGTAAATATTAATTTACACCATATTGAATCCCACTCCCCGATATTTTTTTTTTTTTATTATTCAAGCATGATCATGAAGCCAACAGACAAGAAATGTCTGATACCTTGATGCATTCTGACCAAACTGCGTATTTAGTTAAACATATTGAGAACTTAAATAATTGCAATTAGTTCAAATTAATAGACCTTGATGAGTATTTAGAACTTTTTGGTACTTTTCAAGTTAGCTGAACAAATTTTACATTTTAAGTAACTAAGTACTTAAGTAACAGTAACTGTCACCTTAAAGTTCCACCAACTTAAAATCGTTCAGCGTAGCACTTTTGTGTCTGACGTCATCAGGGCAATAGGGCACTGGTGGCTCAGTGGTAGGTGTTTCACCTGCCATGCAAAAGGCCCGGTTTCGATTCCCAACAACTGGATGAAGTGCCTGTCCCAAGCCCAGATAAAATGGGAAGGTTGTGTCAGGAAGGGCATCTAGCGTAAAACCTGAGCCAAGCTTGTGTGCTAACCAGATTGTCTGCTGTGTCATTGCTGGGAGCAGCAGAAAGACCAACAACAATTTATTTGATTTGCAACAACTAGAAAATATATATAATTGTTATTAAATAATATGAGTTAGGCTACTCAATAATGCAAGTAAAGAATGATTAATATGAGTGCAACAAACTCAAACTGATAGTTCTGTTAACTTATTTGAAAACATCATTATTTAATAAAATGTATGTAACTAATTACCTCAATTTTTTTTACTTTTGCCAACTTATTGGGGTTTACAGATGACAAAAGGACCTCAAAGTAGTGGTCTCCAAGAAGTTTTGTCTAATTTTACCTGCAGTAGTACAATTATTTATAAATTCATACAATCGTGATACACTTCCAAAGCAGCTTGAAAGTTAATAATTTTGTTCATCCTTAATCTTCTTAAGGTCCAGCCACTATCTACACCACTTATTTCATTGTAGGGTCTCAGGGGGCCTGGAGCCTAGGTTAAGGGTCAAATGTCAAAGTCAGGTATACCGTAGATGGGATCGCAACTCCTTGCAGGGCAAAAGCACACACATTCACAAACCTAATCAATACATTACAGGGAGTTTAAAATGCCAATTCTATACCAAGCAGCAAGGAGAATATGAAATCTCTATGCGCACAAACCAGAGGCAAGATTCAAACTATAATAAGAGCATAACAGCTTAATAATAATAATAATAATAGAAGGAGGAGGAAGAAGAATTATTATTATTATTATTAATAACAATAATAATAACTTCTGTAATAAATTTTGTGGAATTTGCCACCATGATTGAGAGCAGTCTCAGGCTAACTTCAAACTTCAAAACTGCTCCAAACACCTCAAAAGCTTAATATCAAATCAAGATTCTTGTTTTTATTAATTTCCATGAAAGTTCTAAGTGTGTTGCTGAACTCATTTTGCCCAGAAAATTATTTTTTTTTTTTTACATTTAAATAAATCCATTTGCTTTTTCTCTTACAAGTTGGGTCAAGAAACCACAACATTCGTAACCAAATCAAGAAATTACATAAAACCATTGAATAAAGAAAACTGGTTTCTCAGATTCCTAATAAGATGAATGATTTACCGACAACAGGTAAACAAATTAGTCAGCAAAGTTACCAAACTAAAAGTGAGGGTATATCTCAGCTTCAGTATGATTTTTTTCCATTCATAATCCACAAACAAATGTGATGGCTGAGTCAACAATTGTCAAATAAAAGCACTATACAAATAAAATTGAATTGAATTCAAACAGGAAGTCGGGTTGTATCTCAGCAATCCTTCTATTTGTTCACATTTAATTTGTCACATAAACTGCCAGGCCAATATAAAAGTCAAACACTAAGATTTCATTTGACTGCCTTTAACTTTTATTACAGCATGCAATGTGATGGCCTAATCATGTATGAAAATAAATCTTTATGCTCCAGCACCACACAGACACTGTTATTGACCATGAAAGGCCAAATACACAGAATATATAATAACACAAACTAGTGACTTAATGTGCTGAAATGCCCTTCAGATAATTTTTTTTTTTACGTCTCAAACTTCTCCATCAATTGCATTATTTCAACATCTAATGTATCTAAAAAGTTACTCCTGTGCCATGCCTGCCAGAAAACAGCAGAGCTCACCAGCAATCACTCTAACTCACTCATCGTCTATACCTCTTAATCCTGTATTCAGGGTCACAGGGGCCTGGAGCCTATCCCAGGAGACTTGGGGTACACCCTGGACAGGGTGCCAATCCATCGCAGGGCACAGACACACACACTCACTCATTCACACACTACGAGCAATTTGGGAACACCAATTAGCCTAACCTAAATGTCTTTGGACTGTGGGAGGAAACCCACCAAGCACGGGGAGAACATGGAAACTCCATGCACACAGAGACGGGAATCGAGCCTGGCCGGGGAACCGAACCTGGCGGTGCAAGGCGACAGTGCTAACCACTACACCACCATGCCGCCCCACCAGCAATCAATAATATCATAACAGGAGAAAAATCCTATTGGCTTGTTTAAAACCTGGCCTATACAAAATTATACCAAAAATAAGAAATATTTTTTAAAACACACTGGAGACCCATCTGAATATGTATAAATAACAAAAAAATATAATCATAAAAAATTATTTTTAAAGAAATTGTACCAGAAGAGGAGTAGATCAACTGACTGTTCTGACTATCTGTGACTCAACTTCATCTTGAAGTGGTGCATGTGGAATTAAACAAAAGTTTATCATGATAATTACCTTAAGCTAGTTGTTTGAATTTATGCACACTTTTGGCTAATATGGCTAAAGGGAGCTTGTATTGTGGCCAAAACAGGATATTTGGTTAGGCACTTGTGGGGAATTGTTAGAATGTACAAGAGAATCTGTGTAAAAAGTTTATAAGCCAGTTTCAAAAGCTTTTATTGGAACCATAAATCATGAATGATGGAACCATGAATTATCCATTCTACCAAAAAAAGAGGAATGTCCGGCCATTAGTTTGTAACCTCAAATAAGTTTTGGAGTGGCCTAGTCAAAGTCCCGATTTAAATCAGATTGAGATCCTTAAACAAGCCGGTCAAGTGTCAAAACCCTCCAATATTGCTGAATTAAAACAATTCTGCATGGAAGAGTGGGCCGAAATTCCTCTACAGCGGTGTGAAAGACTCATTGGTAGTTATTCCAAATGCTTGAATTTGGTTATTGCCACCAATGGTGGTACATCCAGGTACAGTTAAACCTTGGACTGCAAACATAATACTTGGTTTATTATTCTTATATATTAAAACACTTGTATATCAAAGTGAATTTCCCCATAAAAAATTATGTAAACTCAGATGATTCATTCCACAGCCCAAAAATATTGATATAAAATAATTAATCCAAAGTATAATATAAAAATAAAACAAATTAACCTGCACTTTACGTAAGATGAGCAAGGAGAAGAGGACGATTGGGGGCTACTGTTTTAATTAGAGGTGCTCCGATCAGGATTTTTGGGGGCGATCGCCGATCTCCGATCACTAGAAGCTGTATCGGCCGATACCGATCACCGATTACAGGATCTACTCGAAGTCTTATCATGCATTATTTATTAAACTATATCTAACAACATTGTAAATTAAGTATTGAAATTACAAGAAGAGGAATATCGTGAATTGACAACTGTATATATTGACAAGCAACATGTGCAACACGTCAACTTAAAACATAGAAGCCTGTGTTTGGTTAGTAATTGGGAACAGCTTAGAGCTTGACAAATACAACTTTCCTGTAAATAAAATAACAGACAAGTAGGACGTGAGTCGCCGGTGTTATGCGCTAAAAAGCGACCCCCACTACAGATTAGCCCCCCCCCCACCCCAATATAATCTCTATCAGCTATTATATCACAACAGAAATTCATAGGTTTATTATTATCAAATATGATATCACTATTATAATTTACCCTGGTCACGTCACAAGTGTAAAGACCATTAATACAAATTCTCATATAATGTTTATTTTCTGACACATTTATTTTGTAGGGATTTGTCATGTAAATGTATAATGTCATGTATAATGTTTGCACTAAATAAATATTTGTTATGAAGACTTACACAAAATTATTGTTATTATAAAATAAGTTATATAAAAAATCCATCTAGTATATGAAAAATAAATTTTTTATATTGCTTATTTTATAATCAAATTCGTTTGGTCTAATTTGTAATTCATAAACCTATAAAATTCTGTCGATTATATGGGGGGTGGCAATCTGTGGGGGGCATTTTAGAGCATAACACCGGAAGGACCGCCAAAAAAAATTAAACGTGTAATTTTTCATGTTTAAAAACTTCTTTAAAAATTTTTACGTTTGGCAAACATGTTTAATTTTTCGCGTGGAAAGATGGAAACGTAGTCACAGCGCCAAAGCTCGCGATGTATCATGATGAACTGTACTTTCGGCCACCGTGCAAAACCGCGTATGTGAGATAGTGGAATTACCGACAGCTGAGTGAGCGGCGGCGCGCGAGTTGCTGAACTCTTCCGCTCTCTCAAACGTCTGATGAGGTTCATGTTAAAATGCTTTGGGTGCTTCCGCCTCGTGGAATTGTCTTGTTACACAGGTTGCCGATTGCTAATGAATTGTCTTTTTCACACAACACGTAGAGTCGCCAGACCGGTGAAGCCATTTTAGCAGCGCGCAAAAAAAAAAATTGTCCCGCGAGTTTTGCGTCATCTGATCGGCTTTTCTATATCGGCCATTACAGAGACTGCCGATCAAACTTCCCAAGGCTATTATTGGCCGATTATGATCGGCGACCGAGCATCCCTAGTTTTAATTAAGCTAACGTAGGCAAACTGGGGGCTACTGACTTTCCGCTAAGCTAACGTAGGCAAAAGCATGTGTCATTAGAGCGCGCAAGCGTGTGTGTCACTGACACTGAGCATGGAAGACGATTACCCACAATCCCACAGAGAAAAGAACCATTGGCTCAAGTGTGATCACATGATGGCAGACAAAGCACATACTGTAGATACTTGTATATCAAGACCTCACTCTTTTATTAAGTAAAAAGACAAAAACAAAATTTTACTCGCCTGGCCAGGCAGGTTTGAACAGTTTTTTTCCCTTAATAAATGAAATCATCATTAAAAAACTACATTTTGTATTTACTCAGGTTATCTTTGTATAATATTAGAATTTGTTTAATGATCTTAGTGATATTTAAAACATAACTGATATGAGACAAAATCTACAGTTCCTCTTAAGAGCTAAAGATGTGTAGGTTAGCTGTTTAGTGGCTACACTGAATTTGAAATATTAAAAATTAGTGTGAATTATAAATCCTTAGGCAATAAGTAAATATATAAACATTTGAATTTAAATATAAATTTGAAAATGTGGAGTGATTTTGAATCCATGCATGCGCCTTGGACAAGACAAAATTCTTGCAGTTTCAGTTTTGAGTTATGTCTGTTTAAATGTTATTTCGACCACATACAGTACAAAGTGAAATAAGACATGTTCCTCTAGGACCATGGCTCTACAAAACAATGCATATCAACAATGCAATTAGCATATCTAAAACAAATATGCTAAAGAAGCCTAAAATACAAAAACAGTGCAAGACAATGCACAAGAAAGCATGCAATATGCAAGACAATGGGTACAGTTAAGAACAATACAGCATCGACCAATACAAAACATGTGAGTAGAGTACAAAAAAGTCTGGGAAATGAAGTCTGGAACTTAACATCAACATAAAAGACCTACAAAACCGTACCTACAAAAAAGTTTTAAAAAAGCACCACAAAAACAAAAGATAAATATAAGGAAAACTATGACATGCATAGGTGGGCAGAGCCTGCCATGTTTCCACAATAACTGAGAACTGTTTAATGTTTAATGTCTAAGAACATTAGTACCCTTGATAACCTACACCTGATACCTAAAGCTCAACAATATACAGGAAAAAAAGCTTTCTATATTAAAAGAAATAATAGATTAGAATACATTTACTCAGTTGAACACTTTCAAGTGGAAAGCCTTTCATGCACATCCAGTCTTGTCAGTTTTTATTATTACAGTCTTAAATTTCTATTACCTAAACAAATGTAAGTTTATCTGTTATTTGTTGGCTAAAGTCTTATAAACCCATTAGCAATAACATTAAAGCCACCTGTTTAAATACTGAGTACATCCCTCATGTGCAACCTAAAATATATATATATATTGATTGACGACCATTTTTGCAAGATGAAGACGAGGCTAAAACTAAATAAAAAGTAATCTTTGAAAACAATACCTATGATAAAACATTTTATATTTTTTGCCAACAAATAAAAATTATGTCTTACACAAAATGTATGAAATAAATGATAATGTGAATGACCATTGATTTTTTTATTGATCTGTCTATCCAATAATCATGACTACACCTAAAACTAAATGAAAAGAAGCTGCCAAATTAACACTGGTGTCCATGACCCTGTCCCCTTGTTAATATATCTAACATCTTCACAGATGATATTGTAACAAGACAAACAACAGTGGGTTGTGGCATCATATTTTTATCCCCAGGATGAGCCATATTTTACCCTTTAGTGCAGTAGCTGGTCTAACACTGCACTGTAGATCTGCAGTGCAAATGGAAAGATATACTTACAGTAAATTCTCAATGTTCAAGGTTCAAAAGTCAGTGCCCCCTCTTAATTCTTAAGCGTTAAGAAGATTAATTTTATCAGTACAGATTAGTGGGCTTGTTCCAGACATCACCTTGCAAGTCCAATTTATGACACTACCACCACCATGCTTGACTAATGCATGCTTGTATGTTTTGGACAATGAGCAGATCCATAACTGCTAGATCTGTCCACTGTGCTTTGACACGCTTGCCAGTCGCCTGTCGAGTGGTAGAGACATAAACAGGCATATAACAGAATGTCTGAATGTTTTTTGTTTTGTTTACAGATCAAAGACAAAGAGATATATAAGGCCTAAGCCATATGTCCAGAGTAAACACATATCCAGTACATCCATTATTACATCGAAGAGTATGAGACAAACAGAACTGTAGGCTGATTTACCCATTGTATCAAAACTGTGGCATATGGACTTAGCATTGTGATAATTCACTCGACATTCACATTAATAAAAAATGGTAAAATTTTGCCAAAGTATTTTTGCCAGTTCTGTTTTTTCATTCTTTTTGCACAAAATATTTTCAATAAGGTTGCACTTTTTTCTGCAAAAATGGAGTTATCTTATCTTGTTGTCAAACTGTTCATATTGAGACCTGTGCACAACTTTTGAATTATGTATGGCCTCATATATAATCATAAACTTAAGTTTAATCTAAAAAAGATTTTTAAGCTAAGAAATTTTTTGAGGTAACACAGCTCTGTGTTTACTTGAAGGGTTATCTATGCTGATGGTGAGTTTCTGACTAACAGAAACAAATGATGTAAGACTGCTGATTGGTCATTTTGCTTAGCAGCCAATGGCAGTTGCCTAATTAACTTCATCACATTTTAAAACACTATATGAGCATTTTTTACCTTATCCTTAACAACACACAGCAGACTTGGCCCAACACATATACAGTAGATATTATGATATAGGTGTTGTGACAGTGTTCAAATATTTTAATCTTGGTATTCAACATACAGATATTCTAAGAGATATCTGTAACTCTAATTTAAGAACAAAATTTGTTGTAATGCCGATTCCAAGGTGACAAGCTTATCCTGTGCTTGCAGGAAGTGTATGCTTGGACAAAAGAGGACAAAAGCCATGTAAGCTTCAGTAGTATGTGTAGTAAAGTGGTGGTGTGTCCTCAAAGCATATGCTAGACAGCTGGCTGTCCATGATATCCATATACTTTAAGAAGACCACCTTTGACCCAGATGTCTGAACGACTATTGCTCTGTTGCTTTTCCAATCATGAAGTGCTTCAAGCAGCTATATGTTCCTCCCTTCTTTCCACTATAAACCCAATAAGCATTCCATGTAAATAGATTGATTGATGATGCCAATTATCTGCTGCAGTACACACCTGTATAAGAAACACATTTATGTAAGAATGCTGTTTAACGATTTTCTAGTGTTGTCATTTTACTACTGTTTACTACATTTTACTACCATTAGCAATACTAGCACATTTAGCATCTCTAGTGCTATTAGCGTTGTTACATGCAGCCTCAAAGTGATGGTTTGGCCCCCACTATAATATCCTTAAATTCACGTAAGAATCTTTCCTCCGAGATTCACGCAAATGCTTCAAGATGTTTTTAAACCCCGATATGAGCAGACATATAAATAAAAATGCAAAAATCCTCCAGAAATACACAATTATACACTCCCTAAATAAACACTTCTTGAAGATCATTCATGAGCCTGCGTCGTCCCAGCCATCATCCTGGAAAAATCTGGTCTAACCATGCATGCACAGTATAAGCAAAATAGGATGGTTCATTGTGTTCATCATGACTCCAGTGACATTACAAGTTCTATAGCCAGTAAATATTGTCTAAATAATTATCACACACCCTGTACAATGTGAAATCACTCGCAAATGGAAAGCATTCAAAACAGCTGACAGGAATGAATATTCCAGCACATTCCCCACAAACCATGTTTGGCAAAAACCAAAGAGCATTTCAGCAGAAACGCCCTATACCCACTTTCAAGCATGATGGTGGAGGGGCGATGATTCTGGCTTATTTTGCAGCCACAGGACCTAAGCACCTGGGAACCTTGCAGTTTTCTTAGCTAGCCAAAGCGCACTAGTAAATCTACATTATAATGGTTGAAAAGTAAAAGAAAGAAGGTTTTTGGAATGGCCTAGTCAAAGTTCGGACCCAACCCAACTGAAATGTTGGAGCGGGACGATAAGAGAGCTGTGCATAAGTGAATGTCCAAAAACCCTCATTGAACTGAATGAACAATGCTTTAAAGAAGACTGGACCAAACTTCCTTCACAAAGATGTGAGAGATCATACAGGAACCACTTACTCATTGTCTATACCACTTTGTTCTGTATTGAGGGTCGCGGGAGGCCTGGAGCCTATCTCAGGAGACCTAGGCTCAGTGTATGTATACCCTGGACAGGGTGCCAATCCATCGCAGGGCACACACACTATGGGCAATTTGGAAACGGCAATAAGCCTAATCTGCATGTTTTTGGACTGCGGGAGGAAACCCACCAAGTACTGGGAGAACATGCGAACTTCATGCACACAGTGGCAGAAAGTGGCCAGGAATCAAACCCAAAACCTTGAGGTGCAGGGCGACACCGCACTTCAAGTGCTAACCTCTAAGCCACCGTGCTGCCCACATACAGAAACCCATTACTTGAATTTATTGTTGCTAATGGTGAATCTACAAGCTATTGAATCATGGGGGTACTTAGTATTGATGTGTTTTTTCTTTTTTGGCTTCATTTTTGTTAAATGAATAATGGCACAATGGAAAAAGTTATATGTTGTTATTCTGAGGTTGTGCTTACACAATACAATAAGATATAATTAAAAGAGGAGATACTAACCTTTGTAGTGCAATATTTAATTTTGTGTTGGAATATTAATGTTTGGAAATCAAAGATGTTTTTGTACTAATTCAATTATTTTGTCCTAAAAAAAATCCAAAGCAAAGTTTGTACCAATAAACACTGGGTGTCGAAGCCTTATGTGCAGTACATTCAAACACACAGAGTTTGTAGCTCGCACAGTGGCTTAGTGGTTAGCACTGTTGCCTTGCACCTTTAGGTCCTGGGTTCGATTTCCATGTTTGGCCTGTTTGCATGGAGTTTGATGTTCTCCCTGTGTGTGGTCTTAAATAATCTCTTTTTTTTCAGAGCTGATGATGTAAGCAATACCTGATGATGTAAGCATCAACCACAATTTAACACGCCTCATAATTTTAATTGGCACTAACATTTTGTGCACATGAAGAATAAACTTGTTTGATTGAATAGCATTGTACCCTGGACATGCTGTATTCCAGAGGGGGAGAGAGAGAAAGAGAGAGAGAGAGAGAGAGAGAGGCAGAGACAGAGAGAGGGAGAGAGAGACTACACACGTGATCTATCCTGTGGCTGTGGGTTTATTAACCACCTAAAACAACTTGATCATTGAGAGTCAAAGAGACGAAGAACAGCAGAGAGTCATCAGAAGAGTGCAGTGAGAAGACGTAAAGAGTAAACTAGAGGGAAAACACACTTTAATCCCCCAAAAACATCTCCCATACATTTGTTCTTGTAAATTGGGGACGAAAAAAAGAACATGGGGTAGTATGCTTTAGTGGGGAGGGAGCATGCATACCCTACTTTATCTTTGTCATTTCATCCATCTTGTTAGACTAATAAAATGTCAAGAACACTGCACTGATATTTAATCATGAGTGAATAGTTGGGAGGGACACTGTGTGTGTGTGTGTGTGTGTGTGTGTGTGTGTGTGTGTGTGTGTGTGTGTGTGTGTGTGTGTGTGTGTGTGTGTGTGTGTGTGAGCGTGTAAACGATAGAGAGAGAGAGAGAGAGAGAAACAGACAGCTGTGTAATAGAATAACAAAGAACATTACAGACAATGCATGAGGAGGAGAGTGTGCCCCCACCCAACATACTCTGCTAGTCAAATGTATGTATAGTACACGGGGGTTGGGGGTGGCAGTATGGGGGAGGTTTTTGTTGATGTTTATTAGCTTAACCACTAATGGCAAATTAATTAAGGAAACAAAATATACAATCTTCCTGCAATTATGCTAAATTTTTGTGGTTAAAAATGCATTTTAACTTGTATTTTTAAATAATAATACAAAAATCTATGTGTTTTTAAAACTAAAAATATGTTTAAAATTCAAAATTCTAATGGAATTATAATCATATAAGGTTGGCATCAATGTAAAATAGATTTTAAATTCCTGACAAAGTTTTCAGTGTTATTAAAGCACAAACAATGGCTCCAATAGTCATATTATTTACTACAGTGCTTTTTTCATGCTGAATCTTCTAGCCTTCAGACTATACACAGCACATCTGCTTAACCCATTACAAAAAGCAAAATGTTTTACAGTCCACATGTGGTAGCAATGTCCCCTACCATTAAGGTTACGTGATTTAACAGAGAAATATGGGAGAAGCACAAATAAACCAGAACAAGAGAGGCACAAAGAGAGAGAGAGAGAGAGAGAGAGAGAGAGAGAGGTAAAACACATGCCAGAGAGATTTTTCAGCAAAAATTAAAAGTGTTTCATAAAACTGATTAGCTGCAGTAAGTGGTCCCAAGACTGTTTGAGCACAGACAGATGAGCTAAACTTCCTAGAACTGAAAGACCATGTTTACAGCATGTTGTACTGTGCATATTTCTTAGGACACCCCAATACCCAACTATACTCCCATATTCACATTACTATGTACTGTAATGTGGAGCATGCACCTTAGTTTAACTTCCGAGTGTTTAAGGACAATTTGATGTAGAACTTTTGAGTAGAGTATTTACTGACACATAACTGTACATATTAAGTCAAATAGAAATGGAATGTACAAATATGACAGTGTATTATATTAAATGATTTCTATTAATATTTACATATGAGGGTACACTTTGCACAGTTTACCTTTTTTTATTTGTTAGACATTTTTGGTCATTTGTATGCCGGTGACCAGGTGTGGAAAAGCTCCAGACCTAAACTAGAGCATCAGATTTCCAGGAGTCCGAGATCTACCTCACACAGCCCTTTCAGTGTGTCTGATGGCAGAAAGCTTGGCTCAGAGAATGTTCTGAATGCGTCTGTTCATGTTCTGTGCTGCTCTGCAATATATGGACAAATGGCACAAGCGGTCCCTGATGGTATAAAGGTCGTGGATTCCCAGTGCCCTGGCGACTGATTTGGCCTGCTGCCTGGAACAATATATTTTTTATATTATTGCCCACCCAATGTACTAAAGTGATGATTTCCAAAACTGGCATTTAATTATTAAATTAAATAATGATAACAAAATTAATCTGTTCATTAATCTGAATCTGTCTTGACTGGCATCGTTACTCCATATTCTTTAAACAGACATGCTAGGATGGAGAGAAATTGGACAGATGAAGCAGAAAGGGAGGGCATGCAAAAAGATGACGGAAAGCAGTAAATGCTGCAAAAATCAGTTTCATCTGTAAATTACTGTAGTTTTTTTTGTACTTTTTTTTTTACTGTAGTATTGAACTGCTTGCAAATATTAGATGATGCTAGCACCTGTACAATCATTACCTAAAATACTATATGCTAAAATACATTATTATATTATATTATATTATATTATATTATATTATATTATATTATATTATATTATATATATTATATTATATTATATTATTATATATTATATTATATTATATATATATTTATTGTAAAGTATTTCAACAGAGAAAAAAAAACATTTTATAAAGGTAGGAAGAGAGTATAGGATACAGGAGCTATAGTGCTGACATGAACAAAAAAGACTTTTTCAATCCGATTTCTCTAAAATTATTTTGTGATAATTTTGTCATTATTGTTCTAATTAGTTTTACAACTCCCCCCCCCCCCTTTTTTTTTTCAAATGAAGGTGGAGACAGTCGATGTAGCACTAGCACTGGTGCAGTGATCACACATCAGATTGAGCCAGGGACTGAGATAGGGAGAAGGAAAATTAGAAAAAAATATTTGTTTTAACATATTTGATGAAATGTATTGTTTTGCTAATTTGGGTATCTGAGGCATTTTAGAATAAATAAATAAATAAATAAATAGATAGATAGATAGATTCTGAATCTAATTACAATGATCTAATTACAATAAGGTGGTTGTTTTGCAAGTGGAGACAGTTCTGTTCATAACACTAGAACAGAAGAGGTGACAGGTACAATAAAAAAAATACAAATTTTATTTATATATAAACTATATTTATTAGAGGGAATAAATATGGATGGCTGTGGTTTCTAAATGTATTTGGGTGTGTAGGATGGCCTGGGTTGTTGTGGGATTTCCCGGACTGAAATTGCATGCCAGTATAGCCTTGATTAGCATACTATAACTTACTATACTATATTTTACTATAATATTTAATATTTAAATAAAAATTATCCTATAACATTATTATTATAATTTGGTGTGTCTGTGTGTTTAGAGTTGTTTCTTGTAATGGCGAAGCAGTTTTGAGTGTGAAAAATGTGCTATATAAAATAAAAGAATACAGTATATTAGAATTTATCAATTGAACAACACCTCTCACAAAATGTGTATGAGTGTCTGAGTGAGAGAGAAACAGAGAAACAGAGAGAGAGAGAGAGGTTTTTACATGTTTCAAGTTTTATTGTAATATGGACAGTAAAGAAACATGTTCCCCCCCTGTACAATTAAATTCTTCCTTTGCTGTCCCCCTAATGAATGCCGCTAAAAAAGTAGAAAATAAGCAAAAAAAAAAAATAGAATATAAATAGTAAAAAATAAATAAATATGGGTATACAAAAGATTAAGTATATAAAAAAGGATATACTGCAGGCATAAAACTCCAGATAACATTTTTAAAAATTTCTTTAAGAGAAATTTAAAAGAATGTCATGCAGTCGGCAGCAATGCCGACTGCATGACTGCCATTTAACCCCATCTTTAAAAACGTGAATTTTATTACACGCATTTCACCCATCAATCCAAAAATCCGGCCTATTTCCAGGATAATAGAATTTATGGCACATAAATGAAACAAAAAGTCAATTTGCTAAGAAGTACAGTATATGACACTGCACAGATGCCTTTCCCTTTTAACTGTTTTACTTAATTTATGCAGCCAGTACATGAATCAAATACACTGTTTCCATCAAACTAATCTAATATTTTTATATATTTCAAACACTTAACTAATTTTTAAAAATGTAATATTAATAATATTAATTTAAAGTTTAATAAAATTACACTGTCAAATTAAAATACCATGAGCACACACTGTTCATAAACATACTTGAAATCATAAAATTCTTTAGACATACTGTAGAAACAACAATATGAGTATATATTCACTTAATTTTATAAGCTCACAAATATAATTTTAAATCTTTGGAATATGACTAGTGTAATATGAAATCCAGATATTACATGTGTAATTATTGAAACATAAATGTAATTGCTTAATAAATCATTTTAATGTGCTTATTTAATTGCTATATTTTAAAGCTTGGAGAGCCCCCTCATTCATTTGTTCTTTCCTCTATTTATTCTTTTCTGTACTTTGTTACGCCTAACACTACCTACAGCATGATCCTTGCATAATGTTCTCTATCCTCTTAAAGGCTTATAGTAAGGGGAAAATGGCCAACCATTTAGGCTATGAAACCAATGTATTGTCGAAAAAAGGGTGGGGGAGGGGTGGCAGGACTTCAATCTGTTCCAATTTCTCCTTCAGAATTTATCTCACTTCTTTTGAAATCCTGAAATTGCTCAAGAAAAAGCAGTCGTTTTCAAAAAGTGGCACGTAACTTTCTTTGCATCTTTCATTCTCTCAATCTCTCTTTTTTTGTGCAAAAATTGAAGCAGCTTAATGTCAAATGTGACTAAAGCCAACCTCCCCATATCAAACAAGGCAGCACAAAAATTACTGTGGCAATGATAAGACTGCCAGATAGCTCAGAAAGAGCGAGAGAAGAAGGAGAAGGGGAAAGGGAGAAAAGACGACAGAGGGGAAGTGACTCCACTCAATTATACTGCAAAATTGGTATGAGTGAATATTTTTCATTCAGGTGACTGATGGTATCTGGTGAGCAGCAATACAGATAAATAAGGAAGCTTTCCGTCAACTATAAACATCATTAATCATGAGGCCAGCCACTGCCTGACCGGCTGTCCTCGCACCACAGTGCAAGAACGAGGGATTAAGAGAGAGCGACAGTTGTTTATCACAGAGGAGAAGGGTAAATAGGTGCCTACTGACAAGATTCAAGCCGCTATATTTAATTCTTTTATTTAATCTTTTCTATCCTTTCAATTCTTTCCATTATACTTAACTGTTAGACAATTAAAACAACCTCATTAACGTCAAAATCTACAGAATAAAGGATCAAAGTAAATAAATTTAACAAAAGAAGGCCAGAAAAGAAAGCAGCATATTATGTAAAAAACAAACAAACAAACAAAAAAGGATAAAACTGACAGGACTGGGATAAAACAGCTGTGTGGCCATAAGAAAACTACTTCTTCATGACACTTATCAGAAAAAAACAGTAACATTTTCTAGGTATCATAAAGAGTGGACTTTGGAGCAATGGACAACAGGTTAGGTGGTCAAGTAGTCATAATTCAAGTTTTTAAAAAAGGGCAAATAACAACTGTTGAAGTGTGTATACATTTTTGGGCCCCTCTGTATATATTTGACTGCTTTAAAATATTTTAAATGATTTAGATTTTTTTTTTTTAAGTAGGCTTTTGGCTGATTAGTTTGATCATTTTAGATACAGTTTAAGCCTATGGCCAACAAAATAACAAAAAGGTTATATTAATGATTAATTAATTGAGAAACATGTTGTACCAAATTTGATGTATCAAAATGGTGCCACTTGACAGTAACGTCTAGACGAAGATACAGTATGCTTGTACTTCAGTGAAACACATTTGGTTGTATATACTTGTGGAAGAAATGCATTTTTGTATTTTGTGTACATTTGTGTACATTTTTAGGTTTAGATAAATATGTTTAAATAAACAATATATGTACGTTTATAGACGTTTAGAGAAATAATAATGAGCGTGCTGGAGAATGAGTTCTTCTGGTAACTTTGTCACACTTGGTCTTTTCTATTTTTATGAAAACCCTGGAGTCTTTTTTTCCCTTTTAAACACTTTCATATAATAGGTCATTTCTTTACAGCCATGCAAATATTCTTCTGTAATGTTATTTATCTAATAATTTTAGATAGATTTTAAAAAGAATATTTGGAAATAGGCAATGGATTTGTACCTAATAATACAGACATAATGGACATACTGAATATAACAAACATTGTACATTGCCAGGCCAAAAAAGAAAAAGGAAAAAAATAAGTCACCTGAATTTAACTCAGCAAATAGTTAAGAGCCTCCTATTGGATACTTATAGCAGTGATTAATATGGTTAAACTGGCAACAAGTTTTTTTTTTAACCCTAATTGATGCAGTGCAGCTTCTCATTATCCAAACAACCATGTCAGAAGACATATCCTGTAATCGTGGAAAAATGGTACTCTGGTTCAGAAGAGTCAAATTATTGTGCTGCATCAAAAAAAGAAACTGAGATTGCAGAAATAAATAAAATTGGGTAAAGAACTATAAAAATATAAAGGTGAACTATGATCTTCGAAAAAGAAATGTGGTCAGAAAAGCATTCTGAATAAGCATGAATGATGCTCAGTTAAATGCTTAGTGAAATCAAACTGGAAAAGAACAACAGTAGAACTCATGGCTATGTTCAATAGTGAAAGTAAGATCATTTCCACATGCAATGTGAAGAGAGGGATTTGGACTTAACAGTTTATCAGTTAGGCTAATCTGGAAATTATATTGCATATGCTTATCAAAACGATGCCATAGCCCTAATCAAAGCATACGGAACTGTATATATATTTTTCAGAAAGATCATTACCCTAGATGGAGGCTACCATATATAGTAACCAGCCATGATTTGCAACATAAAAATGACAGCAATGAAAAAAAAAAAAAAAATTCACAAAAGAAAACAACAACAACAACAAAGTCTTAGAAAAGTATTTAATTTCCAGGTATTTCAAAGGGTTTAACCTCCCTCTTTTTTCCTCTGATAATGTCCTTTGTTGTGTCAATGTGTTGTGATCCATAATGTTGCTTTATGAAGTTAATTACATTAGATCTCTGTTAATTGCATGAATGTTTCTGTAGAATTCTGAATTCATTCTCTATAATCATTATGATTTATATCATTAACACAGATTCCTGAGCCTATTCCTAGAACAACCATGCAAGGCCATGCCATGACACCACCTCCATCATGCTTTATCCCGAATTACCGATCATACACAGAAAATTTATTTCTCCACTTTGGCTTTTCTATCTGGCCATCTGATTGTTACAGCTGATGAGTGATTTATATCGGGTGATATCGCCTCTATATTTACCTCCTAACCCTGCCTTTTACCTCTTACCCATGACTTTTGATCAGAGTGTATATGTGTAAACTTTAATAGTGTTTCAATCTCACTGCTAGAGTAAAACATGCACTATGCACTATATTATAATATGTTTAACTCGCTTAGTAAAAGCTTTTTAAATAATTCACAACCTAAGTGCGTTGCATTAGAGCAAGTACTAATACATCAGTAGTTTTACAGGTGGCATGCATAAAACAATGTGCCATATATGACAGGTCATTTTTAACTATTACCCTTTATTATTTTCTTTTCCTTATCAACTTGAACACAGGTTTGACCTTTAACGTGGTTAAAGCAAACAACTCTGTATATTTGTCTTTGTGTATTGCACCCACACAGGTGAATTTCCTGCTATTTATTTTTCTGTAACTCTTTAATATTAAATAGCACACCAGAGCTCTCTCTTCTGAATGAATTATTCTTTTTCGTAATTGTACTTTCTTTTGGCCTAATAGCACTGCCAGGAAAAAAAAAAAAAAGTGGGAGAAAGAACACAAAGGACAGTTAATTTGTGATTTCCTCCGCTCATTCGGAGGCAAATTAAGTGTCAAATAGCTAATATAGAGCATATTTCATTTTATGAGCTTTTAATTTAATTCTTTGCGCTCATATCAGGGCTGTTAGCGGCGGTTAGGCACTATGCTAGCGGTCTCTACTCAAACCAAAGGGGTAATAAATAAACATGTTTCAATTAAAGCCTTCCAAAATAATAATATGCGGCTGTGCAAATCAGCAGAGGGCAAGGAAAATGAGATGGTTATAACCATTGGGAGGGTTTTTTTTGAGTGGAGGGGTTTGGGGGGTGGTGTTTTTGTAGCCGTTGATACCCACTCACAGCTCAAGGCATGCCGGTTAGATTAATAGCACAGCCGCAAGGTAAAAGCAGCTGTAATTACAGGCTGTAATGAGAGGCAGCATGGGGAAATACTGCAATAATATCCTGCCTGTACTTACGCATATATTTAAGAGCACTAATAACGATTAATTCTGTTCACCTAGGAGAACTTGTGTTAAAACAATTCAATTTTTCTTCCTTAACCTCTACTCCCCAGGCTCCATCAATCCCAAATGCACCTCTGAGCACACACGCGCACACACACACGCGCACACACACACACACAAACACAGAGGTGCACACAAACATATAGCTTTAAAAACAGCACTGCATAACTCAGGTTGGGTCCAACAGAAACACAACTGTTAGTTTACCTGAATCCCTATCTCCAGGAATGCATTATTTTTATGGCCTCCATCAATTATGAAATTAGAATGACAAAATGTCAATAAAACATCTAAGGTTCACAGCAAGTGTCTGACATGCTATTTGACGAAACATAATACAATTGCTTTCCCCTGTTATAGCTCCATTCCAGTCAACTTGGAATGGATACAACATAAAAATACATATACAGTAAGTGTCTGCCAGATCACAATTTCAAACAAACTTTTTTTTTCTTTTTCGTTTAAGAGGATCAGAGGCAGGAAACATTTGATGGTCAGCCTATTGTGGGTCAGCTTCTGTCTTAGAAATGTAACTTTTATTGTTTTAGAACATGAATGATAGTCCTTTTTGCATTTTCTAGGAAATGAAGTCAACTGAAAATCTTCACACATTGGGTGGCAAACCTTCCAATTTAGGTGATCAAATGTATAGCAAGTCAATTCATTTTAAGTGGATTTATTTCAACCACGGACAGTACACACTGAAATGAAACAGTGTTCTCCAGGACCAATGTGTTGCATAAAACAATGCAATGAGTGTGCGCCAGTACAATCACTACACTCATCGCTTTTTCACAGTTTTACTCATCGCATTTTAAAAAATCTTTTGCACTGATCAGCCATAACATTATGACAATATTGAGTATCTAACCAAAACAGTGATGCACTGTGTGTTCTCACACCTTTCTATTGGAACCAGCATTAAGCTTCTGTTACACGGGCCAGTCACTCCTTATGTGCAACAGTGAGCCTTGGCCACCCATGACTCTGTTGCCAGATGACCAGTTTTCCTTCATTAGATCATGTTTGCCTGAGAACGGAAGCTGATCATTGCATCATCATTGCTGCCAGTCCCCTCCAAAATCTGTGTGAGCGTGGCATGCCTCTAGTCTACAAATCCATAGCTAATAAACATTGCTCTTAACATAAACGCTGCCCTTAACATTTTTCAATAATAATAATAATTCAATAATTAAGTTAAAAAAGGCATAGGTGCAAAAGTTAACTTCCTTGTTCTCTTGTGTTTGATGGCGGCTCACAGACCAATTTGAAATTGGTGTATACATTTGCTGTATCGGAGAGTGTAAATACGCAAGCATGCCCAGGAATGGAGACCAAAGACAATGTGAACACTGGCCAGCGGGGGAGTGGGGAGGGGGAATCATTCCTGAGCACGGTACGAATCAATCGCTCCTAATGTAAAAAACCCTTAGTCTTTTCCCCCTCTAACACTCCACTCACTATTCTTGGAGACTTTAACCTCCCCTCTGACGAGCTTAAATCCTCTTTCCACCTCCCTCTACTCCACTTCTCACTAACATTAAACACCTAGACCTGGTTTTGTATTATTCCGTTCTTAGCCACAGATATCACTGCTATCCCACTTCCCCCTTCATATCCTGCCTAAAGCCAACCATCAAAATTCCACTTCTACCCACAGAAACCTCCAGTCTGTCTGCTTCCTCTGTGTTCTCCTTTACCCTCTCATCCTTCCCAGACCCAGACTCCTTTTCTTCTCTAACATTAGTTGAAGATGGACCTCCTATGCCGTCTGTCTTCTAAACCAAGGAAGATTTTTTGTCCTGTTCCTTGTCTCTCTGATGTACTGCACAGCAATAGAAGAGAATCAAGAACTACAGAGAGAAGGTGAAAGAAACCAAACAACACAAAGAGTCTGACATTCTTATATTTTTATGTAGTCTTGGGGAATATTTCTCCATGCTTCCTGAAGGACTTTTTGTGGCTGCCATATTTGCTTATGTATCATTTTTCCATATGTCCGGAGCATGAAGGATATGCGTGAGTGGCCCATGCATATCTGTTCTCTATAGTCCCTCTGTAGAAATGGTAAGGCTAGAAATTGATAGATGGGCTTTTCTCTTTAAGTAGCAACACTGTTGGGCTTATTTTGCTATAGACCTGCTGTTGATCGACCAAAGTAGGTTCTGCAGCACGTGAACAAGAAACCTGGTGCCCTTGTTGATCTCCATGAAAGAGCTGTCGATACTCAGTGAAGCCTAGTTGTTCTGTGCTCTTCTGAAGTCAACAAGCATCTATTGTTTATTTTGTTTATAAGTATTGGCTATGAATAAGTTATTTGTTGTGCTGGCAGTGTGTTTTGGGTCATTGCTTTGCTGCATGATGAAGTTCCAGTCAATTTGATTGTATGCATTTCTTTGTAAATTGGCAGACAGGATGATTCTGGAACATTCTGAATTAATTCTGCTACTACCTTCATGAGTTATATAATTAAAACAGATTAGTCAGACAATTCCAGAAGTGTTCATGCATGCCCAAGCCATGACACTACCTTCACCATTTTTGAACAATGACCTTGCATTTTTGGTTCATGAGAAGATGCTCTCTTTCTCAGCCTTTTTTGCCTTTCTGTCACTTGGATTAATCTGGGTTTATCTTAGGGAAATCTTGATTTCAGAACGTGGCTCGTCCATGTAATATTCCAGTCTGGATTACAGATTGATATCACTTTCCCTGTGGAGTTTGTTCATGTTTTTCTTCACATATCTCTCATTATTTCTGTCATTAACTGCGGTTGTTTCCTTGGCCAAGCTGTTTGATGTCTGGTGCTTACAGTGGTTTCTTTATTTAAAATATATTAAATTATTTGGTCACATGTACCTTACAGCACAGTAAAATATTTTTTTGCATATCCCAGTTATATAGGTTGCATATCCCAGGGGATACTGTAGGTTTAAGAGCCTTGCTCAAAGACTCAACTTGGTGGTGCTGTGACTCAAACCCCCAACCATCCGATCAGTAACACAGTAACCCACAACTTTAAAACGGTTTGAGCTACCTCTGCCCTAAAGTGGTCCAGCAGGTTGTATCCAATGGCTTTCAAATTATTGTATTGGATACGCCCAATAGTTGTGCAATTTCTCTGATCAGGGTTACCTCTTACCTCAGCTTCAAAATGGTTTGATTTTCTTCCACACATGGTTCTCTTTAAAATATGTAACAAAAGCTTTGTACAGGATGCTGGCAAGACAGCATTTATGGCAATCTGCACAACCTGCTGGGTATTTTGATACAGACATTCCCAGGAAAGGAAATTTCCTAAGCAAAGTAAAGTAAAGAGCAAAGACCATCATGCTTGCAGAAGTAAATACACCCTGTCAAACAGTCCTGTAAAGGCACTAAGAAGGATGAACTGAGGGTTGATGTGCTTTTCCTATCATTTACAGCCCTCACCAAATGCTGTGCTTTGCTTAGAGCTCACTATCTCCTCACATCACTGCTTATATCACATTCTAGCCAATCAGAGTTGAAACTATGCATGTTACTACGTCCCGTAAAGCTATAATAAGAATAGTACTATCAATTGCACATTGAATCATTTAAATATTTTTAATGTGCTTCAAAGGTACTGAGATTGGAACAGCTGATCGTCCACTTTGTGTACTCTGAATGGAGGGTTCCCCTTCTCTTTCAGTTCAGTTAATCCTTTATTCGTCACATGTAAATTACTGCACAGAGAAATTCTTTATTATTCACAAATCCCAGCTTTGTTAGTAGGCAGGGGTCAGAGCACAGGGTCACTCATTATATAACACCCATGGAGCAGACACGGTTAAGGGCAACTTAGTGAAGCTGGGGCTTAAATCACTGACATTCTGATTAGTAACTTAACATGCCTTAACACACTGAGCCACAACCACCCTAACTGCAAATAGCTTTATTGGCCCATACAGAGGTCGAACACACAACCTTGGCGTAATTAGTACAACGCTCTACCCAGCTGAGCTAACCAGCCTTTCACACAGAAAAAAGGGAGTTTAGCTTACCAGACTTTTTGTTCCATCAAAAGAACATTACAAAGAACCTTTTAGGGTTCTATAAGTAACTATTTTTTAATATAATGCTTTGAACTGTGTGCACAAGGCTGAATAACAATTTGTAAGCATAAGAACTTGATATTATCTTTCCGTATTTTCAGTGTTACAGTAACTACATTCACTCATTTACTTCTCAGTGAGAAATATGCGCCATGTCAACACATAATATTAACAATAAAAGATCTGATCATTATTCTCTGCCATATTCATTTTCTCCTTATGAAAATAGGCTGATGTATATCTCATACGCTGTTAAGCAGATACCGTCTGAGCACTTAAATACAGGTGTGGCAAGTCAAGCGTGCACAGTAGATAATGTAAGAAAGGTACACAACTTCACCTTCAATTTAAGTCACCATCTCCAGCTATTCCTCCCCCTCTTTTACCTGTTCTGTGACTCTTTCATCATTCCTGCTGCTTGATAAACCACAGCAAATTGTGTGTCTGAGCCTTGTTTGAGTTGTGTGTAGGCCATTATCTCCACATAAGCTAAATGCTAAATTATATTTGCCATTTTGTTTGTGCCAACACAGGACATCAATCATGTCCCTAGTTCCTTTCTTTCTCTCACTATTTTTTTCTCTCTGTGTTTCTTTTCACACTGCTCTTTAGCCCATGGGGTGAGAGTGTGGAGATGACATAAAAAATTCATTACTCTTAACAGCATTACTGCATTGGAGAGATATGACTGTAGAATATTGGTTGGGGAGAGAGGGAGAAATAGAGAGATAGAAGAAGAAAATATAATGATAAAGAATATTAAATATGGACCAAGTTGCTGCCCCAAACATTTTGTAGCCCATACATCTGTTGATCCCCGTTATCTATCTGTTTAACCAAGCACATATAAATAAAAACAGTAAAATAATGAATCTGAAAGCCAATACAGAAACAATTAGACTACCTTTTTGGAAATGACTATAGTTCACCTAAGGCATTTGGTCGGGAATATTTACAGTAATGTGAAAAAGTCTTGAGCCACACCTTATTCATTCATGTTAAATTTAATTACTGTATATTCATTTTAAATGAAATTTTAAATTATTTGTTTTTGTAACCACCTCAACAGCGCCTTTTTAAATTTCCCCTCTCGTCTGTTCCAACCACTTTGCGTTCAGCATCACCAGTATACACTAATCATAGTATCAACTCCTAGTATCATGGTATTTCTGAAACTGTAGCCTGATCATCTGTCATCACAGGATTCTCCAGTGACGTGCGCCCAAATCTTTTTTCGCTCCTCTTGCACTCCAGGGAGCTCATTTGGCACATGGCCTTCTCTTTAGCAGCTAAGGCTGGTGGAAGATCATCAGCTAAGTACATTGGGCATTCTCCGCTCTTTCAAAGAGACGCATGGAGCTCAGTTCGGGGGTTCAGAAGGAGAAAGAGTAGCTCGTTTCAAGGGCCCTGTTATGCACCTTTTGGTGCACACTTTGAATGTGTGTGGGTTGCACACAGCTGCTCAGCAGCCTGCCGAGGGTCAATTACAGGAGGATACCCCCAGGCACTTTAATTTTCTGGCCAGTCATCGCATCTCAGTCGCCATAAGGAAACCGGCTACACCACCAACGCAGAAAGAAATAACTACGTTGCCTGGGATTCAGGCTTGCCGCCACAGCTTCTGGATCACGATAGCCAAGCTGGCTTTTTCGTGTTTGACTCCCACCTGTAGCCGACACATACATGCTCAACTCATATACTTTTCCTTCCCTTTACTGCCTCATTCCTTAATTTGCCCTTTTGCCCTTATTTTCTCTTATTTTCCTAAAAAATGCCCTTTTCATGTAAGACTGTGCGTTGAGTCAAAGATTTAACACCCCTATCTCACCTAACCATAAGTACGGTTCATTGCGATTCACTGCGAGTTGTGCCATAGTAACTATGTTTCCAAACTTTCCATACTGAAAATGTAATATGCTTATTAAACATTAATAATTAAATGTAAAAATTTTTTGGAGGCCTTCGCGGACCCTGCAAAACCTTGCGGAACATCAGGCAGTCACTTGCGGTGCCTAACACTGCATCTCACCGTGAGTCAAACTGCATAGGTGAGATATAAGGTGAGATATAAGGTATAAGAACGCCTTAATAATGCCTTTTAATGTCTGGTCTTTACTAAAAATGCAAGCAAAAATCTTGTGAAAAATGAGAGCCAAATAGGTACTTCAAGAATGTTACTTTCTTCAAGAAGTACTTCAAAAATGGTTAAAGGCACTATACAAATAAAATTTTATTGAATTGAATATTTTATCTTTGTATGCACACGTTTGCAATTTGGCAGGAGGTATGCTCAACAGTTTACAGTTGTTGTTTTTTTTAAAGTATATTACTTTAGTTTGTATCGGTGCATGTGTTTGAATATCTCAGCATATGTTTTATTCCTTACATAGAGCAAGGTTATAATTACAGAATGTCTGACTTGTTCATGCTGCAAAAGTCAATGATTATATATTATAGAGATACATATTTGTATATCAAAGTATATACAGCACTACAAAGATAATTAAATGTATAGTACTTTGCAAACATTGTCTTTGCACTAAAAACTGAATAAAATATAATGGACATTCGTAATTTCACACAGTGTTTAGTCAGGAATATTGAGAAGATTTACGAACATTTAAAATAATAATTTTATGGTTTTAAGAAACTTTGCAAAAAGCATGTAACATATCCGTACACATCACAAAAACAAAAATATAATAAATCTACCATTCAGTTCCTAATCTATGCCCAAACAATAAACTAAATTCTAAAGCTTAAGCTTGAGCCAAACCTAGAGGACTAATGCAGAACTTAAACACTGAATGTGCTTAGCGCAGTGAACTGAGGCGAGACCCAGGACTGGGAGCTTCCCAACCTCCAAGCACAAAGTGTTTGATAAGTGATGTTAATGTGCACAACTAGCAAAAGCATCTCAGCACTCAGTTCACCCATCATTATTGTTTTGTGATTAGTATTCATAATAACATCACACTAGACACCATAGCTCATGCCTGATATGTATCTGCACGCTCCTTAAAAGCACCAACTGAGGCAAATTAGTGGGTTCTTTAACAAACATGAGGGAGAGCAGCATACTGGTGTTCTTATTACATTTATAATGCAATTTCTGTGTGAAAAAATGCTTTCAGACAGAAGAAGGACAGTAATGTAATAGTTGCTGTGATGCTGTGAGGAGTAATTAGTTAAACCAGTTCTGTGTGAAAATACCTGCAGACAGCCCTGTAACAATTCAGTACAAAACAGAATTTTGTTATTAGAATTGGAAGTGGCAACTGTGGTGCCAAAGCAATTTGGCAGATTCTAACCTGTGCCACCAATAAGACCATGCAAATAAATAACCTGTTCTCTAAAGCTCTGTAATTGTTTTTAATTAGGAAATACAGGAGTTGAAGAGCAACTGAACAAAAGTCTAGATATATCCATTAGACAGATTAGTACTGTTCCCTTGCACCTCCAGGGTCCGGGTTTGATTCCCGGCCAGGTTCGCTTCTCACCACTGAGTTTGCATGTTCTGTTGTGTTGGTGGGTTTCCTCCGGGCACTCTGGTTTCTTCCCACAGTCTAAAAACATGGAGATTAAGCTAAATGGAGTTGCCTGTAGTGTGTGAATGAATGTGTGAGTGTGTGTGTGTGTGTGTGTGTGTGTATGTGTGTGCCCTGCGATGGATTGGTACCCCGTCCAGGGTGTACTCCGCCTTGTGCCCCAAGTCTCCTGGGATAGGCTCCAGGCCCCCAGCAACCGTGTATACAGGATAAAGCGGAATAGACGATGAATTAGTAATTGTGTGCGTGTGTGTGTACAGGATGGTAACATTTTACTGAAAAGCTGCTGTAGTAAGATGATTGTTCTGTGTATTCTAACAGTACTGAATCAGTATAGTAAGAGGAATCATACTACATTGCCATTGCATTGCTCATTTGCGTGTTTTGTCACCCATGTTGATATGGTGACCAGCATGTTCCCTGTTCTTCGATTTTTGATACCATCAAGACAGACAAAGAAGCATCTTAAATCAGGGAGGAATGGCTCACACAACTCTTAGTACACACCACATATTCCTGCATGCAGTGACACAACGAAACAATGAAAAATAAAAATAATCTGATTATAGTATTAGGCAAATACAACCCAACATGAATGACCTAAAGTGAACTTCAGTCTGAGGCAAGCCAAGGAGTCTACAGAAGAAAAGTGGAGAAAAAAACTGCAGGAGAATAACATGACAGAGATCTGGAATGGTATGAAAGTCATCACAGGCTCTAAGAAGAAGGACAGTCATGTAATAGTTGGTGTGATGTTGTGAGGGGTAATGAGTTAAACCAGTTCTACAGCAGGTTTGTCCATTTCACACCTCTCCTAATCAATCGCAGCGCCTGTCCCTCACATGATGCACCATGCCCCCTTCCCTCACCATTACTGCTGATTAGCTAATCAGGGCATGAAACGACTGAGAAGGCTCTGCCCCAGCAAAGCAGCTGGCCTGGTTAAGGTCTGCCCAAGAATTCTGAGAGCCTGAAGAACTAGGTGAACCCCTTCAGCACATTTTCTACCTGAGTTTGCAGCTAGAAAGAGTCCCTGATCTCTGGAAAATATTATGTCTCATCCCAGTCCCTAACAAAAGTTCAAAACAATGATTTCAAAACAGATTGACTACCCACATCATGAAGACCTTTGTTCAACTGTTTCTCAAACTCCACAGACCTCAGGTCTATCATGAACAGGATCCCCTGTAGTTTGCCTACTAAGAAAAGGTGGGTGATGACAATGCCATTCTATACCTGCTCTATCAATCCCATAGAGCAAGTGCTTGATCCTCAAAGCACTTTGACAAAGGAAAGGTACTTTAACATAATGGTTTTTAAAACACTCGTCACTGAATGCAGCCCCACTGGGCTAATCTCACGCATTCCTGTTCTCTCTTGCACTGTCCATGGTGGGATGGTCTGTTCTAGGACATATCCAAATGCTGCCTCTACATCGAATGTCACAGATACAGTATTGACCAGTGAAAGTTCTCAAGCCTTATCAGGCATTACTAGTATTATCATTATTAGCTAATGCTAGCAAAACAGACTTGTATTTTTTTTTTTTTTACACATTTTTGGTCCATTGTTCATTTACATTTCAATTGCACCAGCAGAGCTGCCAACTTTCACGCATTACGTCATACGAATGATGTAATCACTCATCTTCACATATGCTCATAGCAAACTTTCAATTTCTCACACTTTCAAATAAAAAAAATGTCTACAAACAAAATAATTGAGCTCCAGCCTCTTTCTGATAAGTCAGCTGTAAATGGCTTTTGTTTTAAAGTCAAAACACTTGCCTTCAGTAAACAGCTGTATTCTGGCTGGAACGAACCATTATGATGCTCCGAGGCTTTTTTCTCTCCATGTGAAAATAAATTATATTTGTGTAATCCAGGTGAAATTAACTTTCATTTACAGCTTGGTGAAAGCATTAATCAAACGCAAAGGAAGGAATAATAATTGGTCATAATGAATAGAACGGTAATATAATAAAATCACATTCAAATGCATTTATAGACTGTAGCAAAGTTGCACATCAATTAAATAGCAGTAAAAGAGTGAGTGATGGTAGTGACATACTGTATGTCATCATTTACAGTAGTATATTTGCATTTGGTTTAATCATGTAGCACTTTGTATAGTCATAAGAACACTCAAAGGTGACTAAGAGAGAATCACATGAGAGGAACAGAGAGATCCACAATAACACATGAAGCACAATCCCACCTTTTATTTGGCGTCTTGAGTGTTCTTATGAATTTAATTAATTAACAAGGACCCAATTAAAAATTTTTTGGGGGTGAATATACCAGTGTCAGTTTGTAACAATTGGAGTAAATACTGTCACATGCATCTGTTGTTTCACTTTAACACTCGAGTGTTAAATAAAACATATATATGGCTGGTCATGTGCGACGGTTGCAGCATGGTTATGCTGATGGTTATGTGAACCAATGCTTATTTTCAGAATCTCTCTCTAAGCTATTCTGAAAAGTTGCCAGCTCTGTGCACCAGACTTAGTTTGGAAGCGAACCAAGACCTACCTTTGCAAGCGATCTTGCTAGGTGCACGGTTCTGAGTCAACCTTGTTAAAGTGGCCCGCATCTGCACCAGAGTTCATTTTAAATAAACCAAACCATATTTCAATAATCTGCTTTGGATCATAAAGTGTTGCATTATATATTTTCTTAAAAGTTTATTTCCAATTGTGATACATTTTATTTTATTACATTTCACTCAGAAATGTCAAAAAGTATGTTCATATGAAAAGCATATGTTACTATGACTGACAATGACTATGACAGAGATGCAGAAGTAGTGCTGCAACAAAAACAGACCTATGTGAAACAACTCGAAAAGATGTTAAATATGGTTTTGTGAAACCTGAGAAATGCTGCGGTCAAACCTAAAGACTGAGTTAACATTCTGACTATAACTTGTCCTTAAAATCTAATTGTCAGGCGAGTTAAAGCCATTAAAGTGCAAGTGCTTACACTTAGCAATGCAGAGAGTCAATAAGCTGGAAAGATGAGCTTATGGTGGACAAAAGAACTGGCTAAGAGTGCAAAAGTTATCACAACCCATGCACAAAACATCACATGTAGACCAACTGGTTTCCATAAGGGCTCTAAGTAGATTATATAGTGTTGATGTGTGTGCATGTGTCTTATTATCACTCACACATGAAGCGGTGGCAGTGGAGAGGGTTCATAGATGTAACGTCCTTGTGTGTGTCTGTCATCAATTGGTACAGGAGGGTGGAACGCAGGGAAGAACTGAGCTGGGGCTGAAGGAGTAAACAAGAATCAGAGTCCAATTCATAACAAAGCTTATAGTCCCACACATTCAAATTCATAAACATTCATACACTTAACACTGAAGTCTGCCAACTTCAGCCAAATACCCATCTATGAATATCTGACAGGCATTGTACCTTTTGGGTAAATTGTTCATGCACCCATTTAACACAGGGCTTAATGCTTTAGTTATACAGTATGTGGCCAAATGCTACATGGGCTAGTGAGTTTTTGGACACCTGACCTTAACACACAGAAGTGTTTTGTACATATCATTTACATGATGGCTTGCATAATAATAATAAACTTTACTGTTCTGTGAAGGTAGTGTCTGCCATACGTACTGATTACATACTGAGTACTGTATGTACTCAGCAGCATATGTACTCAGTATGCTCCTGTTCTGTTTCTTTTCAGGACATTTTCAAACAATAAAAAAAATATTTGTCACAGCAAGAGGAGGAAATACTATGAAAGGAAATACTATTAAATAATATTTAACCATAACACCGTGGTTTCCATATATGGTTCTACTGTATACTGTATATACACTATATTGTCAAAAGTATTCGCTCACCTGCCTTCACATGCATATGAAATTGATTAACATCCAATTCTTAATTCACATGATTTAATATGATGTTGGCCCACACTTTGCAGGTATAACAGCTTCAACTCTGCTGGGAAGTCTTTCCACAAGGTGTTGAGTGTTTATGAGAATTTTTGACCATTCTTCCAGAAGCGCATTTGTGAGGTTGATTCACTGATGTTGGACGAGAAGGCCTGGCTCTGCTCTAATTCATCCCAAAAGTGTTGAGGTCAGGTTGAGGTCAGTCAAGTACTTCCACACCCAACTCGCTTATTGTGGGGTGGTTTTTCAGGAGTTGGGATCAGCCCTTTACTCCCAGTGAAAATAACTCTTAATGCTTCAAGCATTCCAATACATTTTGGACAATTTCATGTTCCCAACAAGCTTGGGGATGGTTCCAACATGACTGCACACCAGAGCAAGATTCATAAAGACATAATGTTGATGAGCGATGTTGGTGTGGAAGAACTTGACTAAACCCAATAGAATACCTTTGGAATGAACTAGAGAGGAGACTGTGAGCCAGGCCTTCTCATCCAACATCACCTGACAAATGGGCTCCTGAAACAATGATAAGAAATTACCATAAATACTCTATAACACCTTGTGCAAAGTTTAGGTGAAAGATGGGGAAATGATAGCAAAGAGAAAGTGAAAGTGTGGGAAAGTAGCAGTTTCCAGGAGGCATGAAGCTGGTGAGCAGTGGTAGTGGCTGGCTGGGCAGGTGGGCATGGGTGGCAGCAGTCACTAGCTCATCAGTAGCATGTCCACGCTGTGTGCCAAGGGGCTGATCACTTCTTGTTGCCAGTGGCGGCAGGCTAAAGTTGAAAGGTGGAGAGCTGACATGGCCAGCATCAAAGGTGTAATAGACAGCCCTTGTCAGCAGCGGTGGCATATCCATAATCTGAAGCTAAGAAGCTGACATGGCTGTTGCACTCTTGTGGCTGCGGTGGTAGAAAAGATAGAAAGGACTGCGACTGAGGCCATGGCAAGCTGGTGAGGGGGGCATGAAACGGAGGCTGTAATTGCAAAACCCAAAGGCAGCAAGTCCTTGTTGAAAGCCAGAAAGCTATCACAGTTCACTGGTAGCGGCAGCAGACCAGAGTTAAAAGCGAAAGAGACGACGTGGCCATAGCAGTCCAGTAGTGGCAGCAGCAAGCTGGAATCAAAGACATTGTAACCAATCATCGGCAGCAGCAGGTGCATATTTGAAACTCAAAGCAATCCTGGAGCAGTAATTGAAAAATGTAGGTGCGTCCCCATCACTGGAGGATCAGTAATTATATATTAAAATAACTCAGAATAACTCTGCCATATTGTCATAATTCAAATCTCAATGACTCACTCAATTCAAATAAAGTTGACTTAATCTAGTGATCATTTGTTATGATTGCTTAACCAAGTTCCTGCTTGTTTACAGTATTCCTCAACTGGCAATGTAAATGGGAACAAAATGGCAACAATGTCCTCCACCCTTGATGGTGTGTCCTGTGTCTGGAACACATATAACATAAACATTTTGAACATACCTATTGTTTAATACTTGCTCTACTCTCACCATAAGCAATATGTTCATGGTCTTCTCTCACAACGACTCCTTTCCCTCATTCCTCAGGCCTCATTAGGGACATTTCTAGCCTTATTTCATATGACATTCACTCAGTTGCAGCACTGCTGAAGCTGCAAGAGTGTAGTGGTTATCTCCAGAGATGAGCCTTGAGACAGTCAAACTCAATAAGATCAAAATAATCTGTATAGACCTAAATAAGCTATTTTGTCTTTGTGTTTTGGTATGTGACGGTTGAAATAAGAAACAAGCTTCAATGCCTTCACTGGTATGTGTCTTAACATTTTAACACAGTCTCTTATAACGTCCTGCATTTTATTTCTCGCACATCATTGATAAAAAAACATGAGAACAAAAGAAAGGGGAGGAAAAAAATCTAGCATCTAGCTAAGCTTCCTCCAGAGGGGATGGCGTGCTCTGGCTTTGCTTGTTAAAGAAGCAAATTAACTTCTCAGAGTCATGCTCTGAGTCTCGCTGTTTTTATTTGTGCCTGCTTAGAGCAATGGCAAACACCTGCAAGAGGTTTGGAAAGAATTTAACACATATGTCATGACTAACTCTCCTACACATGTTGCATTTGCTCCCCAGACTAAACACTGTTGCCCCATTAACACAGCCGGTTTATTGTAGGAATATTGTGCCATCATATTGTGCACCTCAGTATTCTACTGCAACAGAGGCAGAATTGGGGGTCACTGTTGTTGTGCTTGATGAGATCTGTGACAAGGGATGGCCCCCTTTTGGGAGCTCCCAGTAGATCAGCGTAGATAAGATGTGCTCACTGCACTGCGCTAAAGCTGTAGAGCATAAAAAAATTAACTGAAAGATCACCTGAAATTGAGACTGACATCAGCAAATGATGATAACATGGCAAGCATTTATAAATTTTTTTTTTTTAAATCGCCACAAATCCGACCTTTGTTATGATTGCTTTCAAGAATTTGGCTTTGTCTGTGATTGGTTACATTGCTGCAACTTTGACTTAAAGACAGAGCAGTTAAGCTCATCGTCATAAAGAAATGCCAGTGAATTGGAAAGAGAGCGAAATAAGAGAAGAGTGCTATGTTCGGTAAGTGATGTAGAGTACCGAGCCATCACTCCTTGCTTCATAATAAAGTAAATCATATTTTATGTCCATTAATTTAAACAATTTTAAATTAATTACTGTGACAAGCTGCGAAGTTCCTAAAGATAGATACAAAATTGATGCCACTCAGCATCACCATATACTAATCATCAGCCTAATCCTCTTTCATCATCTGCACTCATTTCTCACTGTTTCATGCCGTATGCAAGATTCATAGGTCATTGTATGGCTCAACAAACACAAAACATTCCTGGTCAGGTACAGGGACTAAAAATCAGAGCCACAAAAGTTCTTCAAGAAACGTGAAGAACTGTTCCTCAAGAAAACATAAAGAATACAACAATGTCTGACTCTTAGAAAAAAATTAGGTTTGGCAGGGCCACATATCACCATTCAGTCTATTCGCCATTATTGTTTCGAAAACATTGGTTGGTGTGGTATTTTCTATGCATATGGTAAATGGCACAGTAGATGCCTCTGCTGTTGTATTAAATGCCATACAGTAATTGGGGCACATCAGCAAGCAGCAAGCAAGCGCAGGTTATTGTTTTTGTGAAATTTTTCATGTTCTCACTGTGTCTGCATGTTTCCTGCAGGTTTATATTGGCAAGAAAATGTTATTTTGTTAATGAAACAATACTGCCTAACAAAGCACTTTATTTAAAACAAAATAATTACCTTTTGGAAACTAATCTAACCTATGTGCCACATGCTGCATTAAATCCCTAATAGAGTAAATAACTGTAAACTGTAAAAGATTTCAGACACATTTTGGTCTCCATAATACCAAATCAAATTGCAAAGCCAGCGCAGGATGGATGTGACATGTCCAAACTTTTAACAGCATTCTATCTCTGTATCCTGTCTAATATTTCCCCATTATTATTGTATTATTATTTAAGGCTTTCAGGTTTAAGGTTTAAAGTTTACAGATTGGTTTTAATGACAGGTGCAATTAGTAGTAAACATTTTACAGATCATTATTATTTTGTACAAAGGAACAGCAGGGTGTGATCATAATTATTAGCCCCCAATAGAAAAAGTCATTAAAACCATCATGGCCTGAAATACATTGGAAGGTCTATATAAATTAATTATAATCTAACTAATAAATCAGAATGTACTTAAATATTGAGTAGGTTTTTAGCACAGCTTTCTGCAATTAGGTAAATGTTTCTGCATCCCTGTTCTACATCAGCAGCAGTCTAGTGTTGTGTGTGGGTGAGAGAG
Source organism: Clarias magur (assembly GCA_013621035.1). NCBI lineage: Eukaryota > Metazoa > Chordata > Actinopteri > Siluriformes > Clariidae > Clarias > Clarias magur. The sequence goes on from QNUK01000104.1 coordinate 1,855,110, forward strand.
ACTTAAGTACAATTTTAAGCGATAAAGAGATATTTGAGTGGTTAAGTGAGGTTATTTGATATAAAACACTTGTAAACCCTGTTTGTTCAGAATCCAGACTCCAGCTGTTATTGTACATAAACCTACGCTGGTCTCTCACTTCAAGCAATTTAATCTTTTTATTTAAACAAAAATTTAAATTACTGGGATTTGAAAGATAGTGGTGAACCATCAACTTGGTAGAAAAAACTTTTTTACATTTTTAAACATGGTTTAAAAATAGAATAAAAAAGATGAATAAGCCTGATCAGAGATCACGTACATGCTTGATGAAACTGGATTATAAAAAAATACCACAGAAAGGATAACCATGTCAAAAGTGAATGTAATAGCATTTCCACACTGAGTAAAACAAGAACTGACAGGATTGGGATTAAACACTTGTGTGGCCATAAGAAAATCACATTAGTGAAGCTAATTAGGGAAAATTAATGAATGTTTAGACAAAAATAAATGTTGTAACTTTGTGCAAGTTTTTCAAAACAATGCCACAGCAAATACATGCAATAATCAAAGCTATACTCAGGCCTTAGAAATATTAAAGTGTGAGACTTTTTTGGTCAGGCGGTGTATATTGATTTAGAGAGAGAGAGAGAGAGAGAGAGAGAGAGAGAGAGAGGTGACTCAGTATCAAAGCAATCAGTTTAATTACAGCCAGGTCAGCAAAGCAGACAGGGGTCAACACCTCAGGGCAAATTAAGACCTTTACCTAGCCCAAGCCATCTGTCTCACTCTAACTGTTCATTTTTCACTCATGCCCATTTTTCTTGTTTTCTCCTTTTTTCAGTCTCTCTCTACCGTCACTTTTGTCTGTTGCCTACTTTAATCTAAGACATTGTCATGAGGATTTTTTTGTTGAGATTCTTGGTAATCACTGTGAACTTTGTTAATACCTCAGGGCTTAATAAACCTAAATTTTAAGGTAATTGATTTGGATGCATTATGCTTAAAATATATTACAAAACAGCTTCTGCTCTTTTGAATTCATTACTGCAAAGGAAGGTACTGCTGGTTAAAGTAAACATAAAAACAGTGCTGTAATAGATGACGGTATTGGGTATGGTCTACTTATACACTTTGAGGGAACTTAAAATGAAACATCTTAATTTTAATCTTAACTTAATTTTAGACTTAATATAATTCAAATGAAACTAGGAACATGTTATCATAATAAATGTAAACAAATCTTATCCAACAACAACAAGGGAGGTATTGATTTTTTTTTCTCTATTTATGTACTATTTAAACTGTTACAAAATCAGGTTTAAAAGATTTCTTACATATATCTATCTAAGAACCAACCAGAAAGAAGTCTAATACCAATGATGGAACAGCTGTGAATCTTGGAAAGCAAGTATCAGGGACCAGAGACGACGTCAAGAGAATAGTCTGTACACCTATAAAACAGGATTGTGTCAAGACATAGATCTTGGGAAGGATACAAGAACATTTCAGCAGCATTAACAGTGCCCAAGAGAAGCCTCCATCATTCTCAAATAGAAGAGATTTGGAACAACCAGCAGTCTTCCCAGATCTGGATTTCTAGCCAAACTGAGTAATTGGGCATGAAGAGCCTTGGTAACCAAGAACACAGGGTCACTCACTATAAATGAGGTCCAGAGATCCCTTGTGGAGAAGGGAGTGCCCTACAGAAGGACTAACATCACTGCACCACCCAACCAAACAAGCCTCCATGGTAGAGGAGCCAAACAGAAACCATTCCTCACTAAAAGGCACATGACAGCATGCTGGGACCCTCAGACCAGACTGTGAGAAAAACTAAATTCTCTGGACTGATGACACATTAAAATATGTTTATGAAGATTGAAATATCTGGACACAATTCCCAATGATATGTGTGGAAGGAGACTTTGTCAAAATAGAAGAAAGAATTAGGCTGAAAAATGTAGAGCAATCCTGACTGAAAATCTTGTCCAGAGTGCTCAGGATCTCAGGCTGGGGAGATGGTTTACAAGACAACAATTCTTAAGCATAGCAAAGTCCGAACGAGAACTCAACAGAAAATTTCTGGAGAGACCTGAAAATGGCTGGGCGTTTAACCTGGATGAGCTTGAATGATTCTGCCAATAAGAATCGAAGAACATCTCAAAGAATGATGTGCCAAGTTGGTACCATCATTCACAAGAAGACTTAAGGCAGTCATTTCTGCCAAAGATGCTTTAAACAAGCACCCAAGTGATGGGTCTGAATACTTATGTTAATTAGATATTTCAGTCTTTTTTTTTTAGTAAATTAAAATACTCCAAACTCCTGTTTTTGCTTTGTAATTCTGAAACATAACATAAAAAACATATAATTTTCACTTTAATTCAGCCCCGTGTACTGGTCGGTGCTACATTGTCACAGTGTATTGCATAGTGTTGTGTTGTTAATCGTTTGCACAAGTGCACTTCTCTTTCTACACATACTGTACGCATTCACACACTACGGCCAATTTTTGGAATGCCAATTAGCCTAACCTACATGTCTCTGGACTGTGGGAGAAAACAGGAGTACCGGAGGAAACTCACCAAGCACGAGGAGAACACACAAACTCCATGCACGCAGAGACAGGAATCAAACCCGGACCCTGGAGGTACAAGGCGACAGTGCTAACCATTACACCACCGTGCCGCCACATTTCATACAAATGACATCATTTTCTTTTGATTGTGTTAAGCTGCTTTGTGACAATGAAAATTGTTAAAAGCTATATACAGAAAAACATTTAATTGAATTATTTAACTTCATTAGTAACACATTACGGGTACTGAGTTGGATCCCCTTTTGCTTTCAGGACTGCCTCAACTGTTTATGGCATAGATTCATCAAGGCACTAAAAACAGCTTTAGACATTTTGGTCCATATTGACATGATAGCATCAGGAAGTTGCAGCAAATTTGTTGTGTATATACAAGGATATACATTTATCAATATGGTCCTCTGTTAAATTAATGCACTTATTTCAGTGTTTCGAAAGTAGAATGTTTTCTCAGTATGCTGGAGCCATAATCGGATAGCTTGCTTCATGTTTCAAACACTGGCCTCTCAGAGACTCCTTTAATGTTCCAAACTTTAAAATCACTTGAAGCAAGTGCTTAATGAAAAGTTTTACTGCAGCTAAGAGTCTTCTGTGAAGATCAATCAGTTTTATGCCTTCATTCACAAAAAATGTCATTGGAACACCCACCAAAACTGATTGCAAGAAATAAAAGTACCATAGTGTGGTTAAGTCAGCAATTCATGTGTGACAGTGATTTTGAGGTTTTGAAGTTCTTTCTTTTTAGTTTTTATCTGTTCCCTCCTCCACACATAAGCATAAGCATAAATTATCAATATCCACTGTCCCACCAAACAAATTCCTAAACACGCTCTGACATGCTTACAAGCAGACATAGCTGGGTACAATCAGGAAACTGAGGCTTCTAGAGGGGGAAACAAGTGCTAAACCAATTATGAATGGGGTAGTGAACAACGAAGCAACAGATAGCAACCACTTCAATCTGAGCCACAAAAAAAAAAGAGAAAAAAAAAATCTCCCATGCCAATTTTCTTTTTTTCCCTCTCGGGCCCATGTGTGATTTGCACAGATAGGTGTCTATGTTTCTGTATTATGAGTTAATGTGTGCTCAGAAGGTGTGTGTGTGTGTGTGTGTGTGTGTGTGTGTGTGTGTGTGTGTGTGTGTGTGTGTGTGTGTGTGTGTGTGTGTGTGTGTGTGTGTGTGTGTGTATGTGTGTGTGTGTGTTCTTATGCATTCATGTGTGTGTAGCTTAAAGCTGATTAATCCAGTCCCACTGCCTTAATGAGAGCAGAAAGCGGTAGATACCTCAGAGAGCTCAGAGAACATTGAACTCTTGCATGAGTCTCAACATCAGCCAAGCTCTCACTCCACACACTTCAAAGGAGTCAGTACAGCACAGCACTGAGCAGGAGAGACAAAGGAGACACAGCATGGCTGGGGAAGGGGGTGGACGAAGGGATCCCTTATCTCCTCCTGAGAGGCTGCTGCTCTGCGGAGTGAGATTGTCTGGAGCTGCCACCTGTCCCAGCGATCTTTGAAGGCAGCACTAAGCATGTGATGGGTCTGACCTCCTTCAGCTCCTTCTTCTCTTTTATGTCTCTCTTCATTTTCTGCTTTGTTACACCCCCCAAACACACACTCCCTGCCTCTCTTTTTGTCTTTCTCACTGTGAGTCTCCAGTGGTCTTTTCTCCTGTGCTAAGTACATGGGCCAGGGATGTACCTCTTGTTATGAAGCCCAGACCATAGGTAAAAAAGGAAATATTTTAATTAATGTTTTCTCTCATATCCTCTCCCACCAGGAACATAACTGGGTTTGGCAAAGCCATGAGTGGGGATTGCAAGGACAAAGATATGAACCTTACCACGAGAGACAAAATGCTCAATTCATGGAAACAAACACACAGAGGACCAAATTGAATAATATGCTCTCTCCACAACACCAGCTGTGATTAGTAACAGAGTGTTGAGAGGTCACTTGGAAGAGGATAAGCAGAAACATAATGGATTTATCCACCGCCTATACACCTTAGGGTAGTAGACTTATTACCATGATTTAAATTATTTGGACTGCTGTGTACTGTACAGCATATGTTATTTTTCCTTTAAAGAAAGACTTGGAGAACTTTTTTAGGCATATTTAAAAAGGATTTGTGTTTTTTTCCCTTTTGATTAAATTGACATTCCCAGTTGAGTACTGGTTTCAAAATGGTGTAGGACAAGCTACAGAAGTTTGCAGAAGATTTTCTGTGTCTGTGTATACTGTAAGAATCAAATCTCTACATGTAAACATTTTCAAAATTAATTTTACCAGTAACTCAAACTCAATAGTAAATTACTAAATTAGAGTAACTAATTTCAATTACCATAGTGGTTTGAGACAAGACATGACACAGAGCTTTGTCTTTTACAACCCATATATGCTTCATTGTGACTTAAAGAATCCATGCACCAAATGCTTTCTAAAAGCTTGTTATACTTCGTGCTTCTTAAAAAAAAGAAATTCTCAGCAAATGTTTACATGCAGCTCTTCATGTTAACAAGAAAAATAACAATCACTTTGCTTCACTGGAAAATGAGTAATAGCGTTACCCCTGACCTACAGGATGTTTTACACTGGAGACTTCTTCCTTATATAAAAACGTCACCATTTGAATAATTATAATTTTTGTATTTATGTGGGATAGCAGTTTGCATCTTCCTGTGTAAGAAACCATCATTTATAACGCACACATAAACTTTGTAGCTTGAATTTCTGATTGAGCTACTATTCCAGAAAAAATTATCAACATCTTCTGAATCACAACTGATCCTTCAACAGCATAGCTGGTCTCAGACCATCAGTAACTGCTTTGCCTGCAATAGATCCTGAGTCTGTTCCAGGAAAAAAGGGATGCATGGCTAGAATGTACCCTAAAATTATTTAAATTTAAACCTAAAGATTCCTCATACTCTGCTTGACATGCATTCTCAATTTTGATCTTTCTTCTTTTTTATTGTGAACATTTTATTGAAGCTGACAATGTGGTAAACTGACACATCAGTCAGTTTACAGATTATTTCGTTTCACTTTGAGCTTGTTTTGTGGTTTGAAATCATAATTAAACAATTAACTGTTTTCTATCATAAATTAATATTTAGTTATTTTTAGAAAATTGCCCGCAAAGTAACAATTTGTAAATAAGATTCAGCACTTTTCAATTGTGGAGACCAGCCACAGAACCCACCAGTTGATATGAATTCCAGACTCGTACAGTAAGTGCAGTCAACCAGCGGCATCCACCCAGCCAGCACAGCAGAGTCCATCCAAGACCTCCGGCCCTGCCTTCCTGCTCTACCAAGGGCAATGACATAAAGAATATGCCCAGATATGGTGCCCAAAATTGTGGATGTGATCAGGAGAGGATTTCACACAGCCAGAAGATGAAGGATTTGAAAAATCTTTCTTGACAGCCAGTCAAGTGAGTGACATGAATAGCTCCATTAGTCATACTTTGTTGAAGTAGTTATAAAGCTTAGCATTAGTGAGATATATCACATTTATCTAGCACAACCATGTTTTTCTCATTCAGAGAAACTTCCCTTGCTGTTTCAAGATTCATACAAAAACCAGACATTTGATTATTTGTGCTTACAAATAATCGCTAAGGGAGAAGGAGATTAGGCGATCTCTTCAGCAAAGAAACTAATCCCAATTTACATATCTCATTCGCTTTCTTTTCATTAATGCCCCATTGAGTCCTATGGTCTAATGCAAATTTTACTCCGTGAATTGTTGTGAGGAAATTTTTTTTAATGGAGATTCAGCTAAAGTACACAAATCTTATCTGTCCTGTACATTTCCTAAGGGATGCTTTATAAGATGCTAAACAAACATAAATGAAGGGGTTGGGGGAAAGTGACTTAAGGGGTAATAGGGGTAAAAAGCAGGAAGGGATCATGAAAAAAAGGTTTAAAACCCTTTCAGTTTCAACAGTTTCAACATTACCATTCTTTACTCTTTACTGTTCATGGATCTCAGACAGGAGTGCTGTTGGTGGCGTGATAGGCAGTTGTGTGGGCAGCAGGATCAAGGCTCAGTCAGGTGCATTAGAGCCATTTCACACATGCATTGGTGCTTACCTACATCTACACCTACATCTAGGCATTTGGCAGACGCACTTATCCAGAGCGACTTACTTTTTTTTTTTTTTTATCTCATTACATCTGAGCAATTGAGGGTTAAGGGCCTTGCTCAAGGGCCCAACAGTGGCAACTTGGTGGTTGTGAGGTTTGACCCTGGGATCTTCTGAACCGTAGTCCAATGCCTTAACCACTGAGCTACCCCTGCCCTACATTACCATTACCTCCTTCTAGTACTACCTACACAGCAAAAAGAACTACCATCTGCTCTCCATCACACCTGCCTTACACCTGGGATAAATGTACAATCTGACAGATTTACACTGAAAAAAAGATGTGCAAAAACGTTGGTACTATAGAGAAACAGGTGACATGGCTTAGTTATGCTTGAGTTTAATGCTCATTACTTTAGATTCCTTAATGTCTACAAAAGGAAAGTACATGTTTGTTAACAAAAATGCTTTTAAGTCCTGAAGTCTTAGACAGGTTTTTGAAGTTCTAGCAAAAGGAACTCTGTGCCATCATACCAACCACACTCTTTAACATTTAGCAAAATCTGTCAGATTGTACTAATCAGTTAATATCATGCTAAATACACACATTCTGTACATACACACATACATACATACCTACATACATACAGTATGAAATATGATACTTGATGATGCCCTTTGATGCTAATATACTGAAGGGATATTAGTTGTTACAGTTGTGTTAAACTCTTAATTAACTACTTGAAATTCTTTGTGCTCATGCTTCCTCCTTCTATCCATTTCACTGTACTGCTGCTTAGGTCCTCTATGGGAAAAAGAGCTATTTCAGAGGTGTCCCTTTGACTTCTCATTCTCCTTCTCAATTTCTTTTTTTTTTTTCTTTTTTAGATTTTTCCATGCAAACACTGACCTTCGTGCCTCCTGGAGCTTGACACTTTGACTTCCCTCTACAGTTTACCCAACTGGAATTTTCCCCCTACATTCACTCACTCCGCCTTCCACTCTCCCTCTTTCTTATCCTTTCCCCACTCCACTCTGTCCTGCAGCTCTCTGCAGCTTTCTCTTTTAATTTCTTTTCCAATGTGCATTGTTATCCTACAAACCTGCTTACATATCACCTTTACAACAGACTTTATGGAAGGTGGCAGCTTTGCTGAGTTGGACAGCCTGCTATTAGTCAGTGATGTCGTAAGAACTCTGATTGGTCCAGTTGTAGATTAACCTTCCCGCGTTCATACAAGTCAGATCAGTACCAGTGGAGCACAAAAAAGCTAATAAACTGACTAAAGAGGGACACAGTTAATGAACTGGAAGATGGAGTGAAAGTTTAAAAAAAAAAATGAGAAAGACTCATTAGGCACAGTGTATTATTTGGCCAGCTTGAGACCAGATTAATCTAGAAAACAACCCATTGCAATGAATCTACCCTGAATGAGTCTGTGAGTAACCAGCAGACAAAGGTTGATTGGCCAAATGAATCCTTTAAAAGGCATAAAGGCACATCATCTCATATTTTTCTTGCTTTCTCTGTTCTTTTGAACACTAACACTTTCTTACTAAATCTGAGAAAAGATCAAATGAGACAAAAGAAACAAAGAAGGAAAGAGAAATAAAGACTAAAAGAGAGGCTGATGGCACCATTTTCTACATGGCTTTGATCTGAGTGCTGATGAGGTTGTGCTGGAATTGTGTGCGTTCTCTCAGCCTATAATGACAATTAGGAAATAGAGTTACTCTTCAAGCAAAAAAACAAATCATAGAAAGGGAAAGAAAGAAAACACAACTAGTCAGGTTCAGGTTCAGTCAGTTTTTTTTTTACCTTGCAAGAGTAAATTCTTATTATCCTTCTTCATATAGGCAAAAACTCACTCACTCACTCATCTTCTATACCGCTTTATCCTGTATTCAGGGTCGCCGTGGGGCGCTGGAGCCTATCCCAGGAGGCTTAGAGCACGAGGCGGGGTACACCCTGGAGGACATGGTGCCAATTCATCACATGGCACACACACATACACTCACGCACACACTCATTTACATGCTATGGGCAATTTGGTTAATCAGCAGGTCTTTGGACTGTGGGAGGAAAACCACCAAGCACAGGGAGAACATGCAAACTCCATGCACACAGAGACAGGAATTGACTCTGGCTGGGAATCAAACCTGTCCCATGGAGGTGCAAGGCGACAGTGTACTACACCACCGTACCGCCCTAGGCAATAACTTCAGTTGTCAATTCACTACTAAATGTAGTGTGTAGAGGAGTTTATGTCCAAGTTGATGCCAGGAATTTTGACAGTCTTGCACACTATATCAGTGAAACGTGATCTGATAGGAAGCAAACTGAAGATTACACGCACCATGCCTTCTCCTGAGAGTTGCAGTAAATGAAAAAAAAAGTTACAGCCATTAATTAAACTGGAAAATATGATCATATATCATTAATTTCCTTACAATTTATCATAAAGCCTCATGTAATAAACTTTCGGGTAAAGTTGTGTGTAAATCTGGTGGTTTTAAAGACAAGGAAGGAAGTAGGCACATGGTTTGAATAAGGACATACTGCTACGCTAATTTAACAGTAAGCTTCAAATTAAACAGAAGTATAAGGTTGATGTGACAGTTTCCTAGCTGTCTGGAAGTTCAGACATGTCTGGGTGGCAAATATACCAATGACCATGTCATATCACTGAGGACTGCTCTGACGATAATCAAGAATCCTTTTTTCAGTAAAAAAATAATTGCTAAATGTCTGTCCTATCTCATTGTTATTCTGGTGTAACTTTTTATTCATTCTCCACACTGTTGTTTTCTTTGCTGTTTTTTCCTTTAATAGCCCCTACTACCTGTACATCTTTTTACTTATACTCCCTGCCACTTTTTTCACCTTTCCTTTTGATCTGATCTTTTGCTGATAACTCTGCTTTCTTGATCTTATTGTTGATTATATTTCATTTAAAATGACTGATAATCAAGTACAGTCTATTTGCACAGCAGCGACCACATAATCTATATTAGGTGTTTGTAAAATCAGGTCAATAAAGATGACATGCCGCTATTGCTCTGTTCTTTTGTCTGTGCCTTGATGAGCTATGTGGCTTTTAATTTCTTATTCCTTCTTGTCAGGAATGTATATTCCATATTCCACTAAATATTTTCTTCAAAAACATCATGTTTTACCTATTAAAGGTTCACATGTTATAATATCACACAAACATGATGCACATCCTTTACTTCATTTAGCTTGAAATTCCATCATGATGTTCCCAAATTTAGTTTGTTATGGCTGTTTTTCAGTTCAAAGTGTCTTGGTTGTAAAATAATTAGTTCATAACCATTAAAGTTTTAATATAAACCTTTAAAAATTTTATTTTAAACAAATTATATTTTGAAAATAGATTTTCACATTTAAATAATTATAATGTTTTAATCATAAATTAACCTGGGCACTTTGATCTAGTCCTATACCGTCTGTTTAGTGCATTGAAGTGACATGGACTATATTTAAAAACAATAGCTTGATTGAAAATCAAAAACAGTTAAGCTGAACTGTCTCTGTGATGGTAAAATTGGATTAGCAAGTTATGTTTTTTATTGGTTATTTTCTTTTAATAAAAGCATATTTTAGAGTATGTTGGTGGCTTTTTGTCACAGAAAGGACAACTAACAAATTTGTAATGTTTACTGTTTTAACTGCAGCTAGGTGGTGTTCTAATGTAATTTTCTATCACAGAATACTTCAATACTCATGAACTCACAGGGCTACTGACTGACATCTTTAATTCTTCACGCTCTCACCTTAAATAGAATCACAGTCTAATAGACTCTTGCTTGGATTGAAACCATCACCATGCAACTGAGTACTGAACTTTCCGATAAACGGGCCACAGTCTAGTAAAATCCACATTTCACCCTCACGCCATCACGTTCAGCTTCCTGAGCCTCCTGCTGTACATGCTACTAACGTACAGTACGACTGCTCAGCAAGATTCCTGAGCAGTCAAATCATGAAGTTTCCAGATGGCATGACTGTGGTGGGAATGATTCACAATGATGAGTCCAAGTACAGACTAGAGATGAAAAACTAGAGGATTGGCGCAGCGCAAATAACCACTGCATCAGTGATGAATGAGATGATTGTGGACTTTAGGAGGAGAGGACCAACTGCCCCTCCCCTCTTTGTCAGGAAAGCAGCTGTAGAAATGGTCTCCAGTTTTAAATACCTCGGGGTCCACAGTTCATCAACACAGCCTACATTTTAATGAAAGCCAATCTATGACTTTAGTTTCTTAGGAGCTTGCAGTGTGCTGGTCTCAGCATTCTACACGTCTGTGGTGGAGAGCATCTTTGCTACCTGTATTACATTATGGTACAGGAATTGCTCTGCTGCTGACAGGAAGGCACTGCAGAGGGTAGAAAAGTCTGCTTAAAAAATCACACACAGTAGTCTTCCATTTACTGAGAACATCTTCATCAACAGGCAAAAGGTCTCAAAGTATCAAAGCCAGAACATCAAGACTAAAAGCCAGCTTCTTGCCAGAGGCTGTGAGTCTCATGAACTTCCTACCCGATTAACTGACCTCACTGTCCCCACTCTCTTTTTAACATTCTTTTTCATTTATAGGTTTTTAGATGTAAGTCAGATATATTGTAAACCCGAATAAGTTGACAAAACTCAAAAAATTTGAGGTAATCAGTTACATACATTTTTTTAAAGTACTGATGTTTCCAATTTTAAGTAAAAAGAACTATCAGTTTTTATGTTTGTTGTACTCATTCATATTAATAATTATTTACTTGCATTACTGAGTAGCCTAGCTCATACTATAATTTTATTTAGTTGTTGCAAATTAAATAAATTATTGTTGGTCTTTCGCCTGCTCCTGGCAATGGGTCGCCACAGCGTTTTGTCACAAGTTTTTACGCCAAATGCCGTTCTGAACACAACCCTCCCAATTATATCTGGGTTTGGGACAGGCACTTCATCCAGTGGCTGGGACTCGAACCCGGCCCTTTCACATGGCAGGAGAAACAGCTATCACTGAGCCACCAGTGCTCTGTTACAAATCAAATAAGTAATATTTGACAACTTTAAGGTGCCCAGATTTGTAAAGATTATACTTACAGCATCATGCGTAGACAGACCAATCCACCATCTTGATCAAAACAATTCAATGTGGGAAGTTTACATGTGCATTGATGACATTAGACACAAAAAATGCTAGGCTGAAAGATTTTAAGTTGGTGGAACTTTAAGGAGACAGTTACTATGGCTGAAAATATCAAACTTATTCAGCTAACTTGAAAAAGTGTCATTTTTACAAGTTCATAAATACCAAAAAGTTCTAAATACTCATCAAGGTCTATTAATTTGAACTAATTGTAATTGTTTAAGTTAACAGTACTCAATGTGTTTAATTACTTTGAGCATTAGGTTTTACAGTGCATTAGGTTAGTCAGATATTACGTTTTTTAAGGTTTATAAGTTTTATAAGTAGATTTATTTATTATGGCCTACTGCTATTTTTAATGCTGTTGGACGTGAGTCACACATTTTGTTCATCTTGTGTCAAAATCTTTGATTTTGAGGTTAATTCAGTGGTTGATAAATAAACTAGCATAGGCTCTTGTGTTTTGCATGAAAATAGAAATATGAGCAAGTGTGACAAAGTTACCAAATGAACTCTGGTATATTCTCCAGGATGCTCAGTAAAACCTTCCAGCTATTTCACTTATAAAAATAGGACAATAGGACAATCTAATACAAATAGGACCATCTAACATTACTGTTTATTATTTCAAACAAAAGGTTTTCACACCAAATATTGACTGTGTATATTTTATTACTCTTCAGGGCTCTTTTTAAAAGTAGTTTTTATGTAGAACTGTTTTTAAAGGCATATTTGCTTATGGCAATTTTTGTACGTGCCAAACCCATTTGCATAGTACAATGAGTAAAACAGCTGTTATGTTTGAATATGTCAGCAGCTGAGAATATGTGTTATTTTGGTAACTTTGCCACACTTGCTTCTTTCTATTTTCTTGTGAAACTCAGGAAGCCTACATTTAATTGTATACATTTAATCTGTAAACTCATCTGTCATATAATATATTTCTTCCTTTATAGGCAAGTAAATGTTCCTCTGTAATTTTATTTATTTATTAACTTTTAGTTTATGTTAGGAAATGATTTTGTACATAATAATGCGGACAAAATTTGTACTAAAGGTAATACAGTGTGTAGGACTTTTTTTTCTACAGTACCGTGTGCGTGCGTGCGTGTGTGTGTGCGTGTGTCTGTGTGTGCGTCAGAGAGAGAGAGAGACAAAGAAAGAGAGAAAGAGAGAGAGGTCAGGTCCATACAACAGTGGCCAATACAACAGTTTGTAACATTCTTAAAAAGAAAAAATTAACTGACAAGCTTAGCACAGAGCCTAGACGACCATGGAAGACAACTAAAGTTGATGACCACAGAACTAACGTTGATGTCCTTCAAACCCTTTCATAACATCTAGCCAAGTCAAGAACATTCTTGAGGAGGTAGGAGTCATTGTCAAAGTCAATCAAGAGTCAAGAGACGGCTTTATGAGGTAAATACAGATACTTCACAATAAGGTGCAATCCACTGGTAATGTTCAAGGTCAGAAAGGCCAGATTAGACTTTGCCAGGAAACTTTTGCCAGATTCTTTGAACTGATGAAATCAAATTGTACCAGAACGATGGGAAAAGTTGGAAGAAAGAAAAGAACAGCTAATGATCCATACAACATTACCTGTCAAACTTGTTAAAGGCAGTGGTGTTATGGCATATGCATGTATGGCTGCCAATGGAACTGGGTCACTTGTGTTTTTTGATAACTAGACAGTTGCTAAAAGTAGCTGGTGTATTGGACTATGCTCTCTGCTCAAATTCAACCAAATGCTGCAAAACCTTGTGGGACACTGCTTCATAGTACTGTAGATGGAGAATGACCCAAAACACACAGTGAAAGTTACCTAAGGCAAAGAAACTTACTTACTGAAGACAAGACTGAAGGCAGAAAGACTCATACACAAGCAGCAGCTGAAGGCAGCGGCAGTAAAGGTCATGCAAAGCATGATGAGGGAGAAAACTCATTTGGTCATGTCCATGGGTTCCAAACTTTTGCCAGTCACTTCAGATAAAGGATTTTCATCCAAATATTAAAAACAATCCATCTTTATTATGTTAGTTTGTCCCATTATTTATGATCCTACCAAATTATGACCTGGATATTTAGTGCTTAGCCAAGAAAATAGTCACCATTTCAAAAGGGTCAAATTATTGGACTGCTTCAAGAAAAGAAAGGCACAAGAAAGCACGATCAATTTTGTGGAAGAAATGTGTACGGAAACTAAAATCACTAAAACCACTTGGTGAAATTACGTGGTAAAAAAATCAACAGTAAAAAACATGGCTATTCAAATATGATGAGAACTAACAGGATTGGGCCTAAACATCTGTGTGGCCATAAGATAACCAATTGTTAGTGAGGTTTCTCATCAGAAAAAAAAAAATAAATTTGTTATGGAGCATAAAGATTGGTCTTTGGAGCAACAGAAAAGGGTCATGTGGTCTGATGAGTTCAGATTGCTCCTTACAAAGTTATGGGTGCATAAGGATAAGAAGGGAAGCTCATGAAGCAATGCACCCATCATGCACAGTGCCCACTGTACAAGCCTCTAGGGGAAATGTTTTCCGTTCTGAGTTGCTTCAGGTCTAGGGCTCAGCAAAGTTAATTGCTGTGGCAATAAAATGCTTATCACCAGGAAATCACATTAATAGAGTTTTTCTTTCCTGATGGCACAGGTATGTTCCAGGATTCAAATTGTGAAAGAGTAGTTCTGGGAGCATGAAGAATCATTTTCATGCATGAACTGGCCATAAGATGCACATGAACACACAAACACATAATTGCACACCCAAACACACACATATGTGTGTGTGAACTTGATACTCAGTAAATTACACTCCTTTAGCATGAATTCCTGCATTCATGTGGCATGGCATGAAGGCGATCAGCATTTCGCACTGCTAAGGTAATACATGAGACCAGGCCCCGTATTTACTAAACATCTCAGAATCACTCCTAGGAATCGTGCTTAATGTGTTAGGAACCTCCACTAGAGGTCACTGTTCATGTCTGTCTGTTTGTAGTTTTTGTTGTTCAACTCAGTTTCCCAGAAGGCACCTCGGTCAGGTGATAGGGCTCACCTGAACCGAGGTGGCTCATTAAAAATCTTATAAATAGCAGTTTGTTCTGGGAAACTGGGTTTGATTGTATACCGTCATGTGGGCATTCCTTTTAGTTTCTTTAAGTTTATATTTGGTTTATGTTTTGTAACGTTTGTTTTCAGAGGGCTCTAGTTTTTTCTTTTCTGTATGTTCCTTATTCTGATGTATTCATGGAGCTGCCTTGTTCAATGTTTAGTTAGGCTGTGTCTCCTCCTGGTAAGTACTGTTCTTTGTATCCCCAGTATCGGCCTTCTGGTGTAGTTCTTTGTCTGCTTAGTTTTGTGTAGCCACATGAGGGCCTAGCTGCTAGCAGGGTTAGCCGCTAGTATGCCTTGGCTGCTAGTAGGGTTAGCCGCTAGTAGGGTTAGCCTCCAGTAGGCTATCCTCTAGTGGGATTGACTGCTAGTGGTTCTGGTTGCTAGTAGGTTAGCCGCTAGTTTGGAATAGCCTCATGTGTGCTTTGCTTCTTGTGTTCTGTTTCCCTATTAGGTCAGTACTAACCTGGTTAGCCACTAACTCCATTAGCTACTAACCTGGTTAGGTCAGCATCCAGCATCCCCAGTATTCCATGTAGCTACTAACCACTAACCCATCTGGTCCCTCCAGTCCTGTCCCTCCAGTCCTGTCCCTCCAGTCCTCACCCCATCTCTAGTTCCCGCCACGTCCTGTCCAGTCTTATCTCTAGTTCCCCTACGTGTCTTTAGTTAGCTCCAGCTCCATGTTTCCTTCTGTCAGTTCCCTGTGTCAGCTCCTGGTTCCCTGTGTCAGCTCCTGGTTCCCTGTGTTCAGATCCTTTCCTGTGTTTGCCCTGAGCCCTAATTATAGTTTGAGTTTAATGTTTTGGTTTCTTTGTTTTTGTGTCTGAGTTTGTATTATAAATAAAGACTCTTTGTTTGCACACCCCTCTGCGTGCATGCCTACCCTACACGCCCACAGCAAGTACATCAGCCGGTCTAGCCAGCCAGTACCACCAGCTAGACCCATGACATAAGGTTCATTTAGGACTAAATATATTCCAACTCACTTAGGACATGAAAGTTATTTATGAAGCTTCCTACACTTACTTTCAGCGTGGAGTAGAACTAGCTATGTGACGTCACTATTTACAATGCTGAGAGCTGCAAAGTAGACTACAAATTATAGTAGGGGTTGTAGTTTTGACCGTTGTTGTAGTTTTATTCTGTGGAAAATCAAAATGGTGAAATCAGTTGAAACCAGTAAAACCAATTGTGACAGCTGCATGACATTATCCTAATCAGACTACTTAAATCACAACTGTTTAACCCTCTATAACAGAGCTGTGTGACTTCATAATCTGATCAAAAAGCGAAATTGAACAAAATGTGTACGGCAATTTTTTAAACCATCAATGCGACCTGTCAGTTTGCCGAATGTATCCCTGAGGAGTGTAAAAAAACAGTGCTATGCTGTGTTAATGAAGTGATAAAATGCTGCTCAAAAACCAGTGTACACTGTCAAGATTTAATACAAATATATAAAAAGTATTACTTATTAAATAATAGTATGTGTATATTAATTCAATTAAATGTTTTAATTTGTGTGCCATGGATGACGCCCACAATTCCAGGGAAAATGTGCATGAACGCATCTTGTTGATTTCACGCTGTGTGGTGGGGAAATGTATGAATCTGTGCTGGATCCATAGTGATGTAAAAGCAAACATTAACTATTTTATGCAGTAGCGGCTGTGACAACCCCAAATCATCACTGTTTCAAAGCTGCATCTTCGCTGTTACTAGACAGCATACAAAATGTTCATTAATGAACAAGCCGTTAGCTCATCTGTACTGATTGGGCAGGTGTTTATCATCTTCCTCTTGACAATACCTTACAGATTCTCTATGGGGTCCAGGTCAGACGAGCTGGGCGGGCCAATCAAGCACAGTAATATCATGGGTCAGCAAACCAGTTAGTGGTATTTTTGGCACTTTGGGCAAGTGCTAATTCCTCCTGGTAAAGGAAAATGTATGTCCATAAAGCTTGTCAGCAGACAAAAGCATGAAAATCTCCTGGTAGATGGCTGTGCTGACACAGGACTTAAATGACATGACTCCCCAAATCATCACCAATCCACCCAATGTGGAAACTTCACTTCAAGCAACATGGATTCTCTGCCTCTCCACTCTTCTTCCAGACTCTGGGACATTGATTTCCAAATGAAATGAAAAATTTAGTTTCATATGAAAAGAGAACTTTGAATGACTGAGTGGTCCAGAACTTTTTCCTTTTAGCCTAGGTAGGATGCTTCTGTTTTTTTGTGTTTTTTTTTTTTTCAAGAGTCGGAATGCCACATTTGGGCCCATTTTGAAGTCTACATAATGCAAAATCTAAAATATTTTCTTCTTTATAGGAGACCAAAACTAGCAATGGAAAAAAAAACTTTTTAATGATTCTGCAGACCTTTACATACTATCTATAAGAAAATATTACATCACATATGCAACAATGTTTAAGTAGGTGGTTCTTCTCAAAGTAACATCCACAAGACTACCAGTAACCAAGATTCCCAAAAAGATCATCACTCTGGCCAAAGCATCACACTGCCTCCACAAGTTTGAGTGGCTGATCACCTCCATGCCAAACATATTCAATGATTGCACCATTATAAAGATTTTATGATACGGTCACCTGTAGTATAGTCAGTGTCAAAAGTGATATTCTAGTATAGTGTTGACAGCACATGCTTAAGGTCTACAGTATTATCATGTCACTTACTATAGTGAGGGTCCAGGTAGCCATTTCGGGGCTCCATTGCAAACAGTGTACCCCGGTAAGGGAGTGTGTGTTCAGGAAGGTAGGGTATGGAGGTATGCAGCTCCTTCTTCACTAGCAAAGTTGGCTCATCTGTGGAGGTGGATGGCTCATCAATCGAGCTCTGGCCTGGAACTGGTGGCTGTCCGCTAATCACACTGTGCCTCTCCCGCTGATAGGGAGAACTAGAGCTCTCATTATCTATTAGGAGTAAAAAAGGAAAAAATGAATAACAGATTTCATTTTGAAAAAAAAATTGCACAGTATTATTTACATTTTGAAAAAAGGTCTGAGTAATGTAAGAAAAATGTTAGTCTCAGTCACATGGTTTCCATCAAGAGTTCAGGAGTATCTGCAAGCATTAATGTTATGTACTTGATAACATTAATATTGTTTAACTGTCACCTCTTAAACCTGCTGTGGAGAAGTCCCAGAAGATCCTAGCAATCCCAGGAGCCTTTGCAGAAATTCTTAAACCAGCCCATCTGACGTCAACAACCATACCATGTTTAAAGTCACAAAGGTCACATTTTTTCAGTTCTGATGTTTGAAATTAACTATAGCTGAATGGCTATATATCTGCACACTTTTATGTATTTTGGTGAAGTTGCATTCATAAATGACTTTTTTAGTAGTAAATAGAACAATGTAGAACCAGCAAATGATAAAACTTATATTACAGTCAGAGTTTTTGTTAAAATTAGTAAGCTATGTGCCATATGATACTGTACATGTACCCAGTCTTTTTGGGACATTTTGTCTGCACTAAGATATTGCACCATGTGCACAATTGGTCTTTCTCTCTCTCTCTCTCTCTAGCCTGAGAAATAAAACGGGCAAATATCCCAGCAGCAGTGATATGAGAATTCCCCACAATCTCTTTCTCTCTTACTCTATCTAAGCTCTCTCACTTTTTAAAGTCATAAAATACCATTGAGGAAGCAGCTGAGATTTTCCCCTGCATTCCAAACTGTCCATTAAGTGTCCTCATGGGTAGTATCAACACCCCAAAAGCTCCCTCCCGCCCTCTATAACTCTCTCCATCACTCCACTTTTTTTTTTGGAGAGACTAGGACTTAATATTAGTATTAGTATTAATACCTAACTACAGTATAAAGGATTGTGTCTTTTATAGTTTACGAGGTAAATAACATCTCTTTTGAATACTTAGTTTAAATGGGACATTTTATGTAAAAAAAATAATAAAAAAAAACTATTTAGTCATTTTCAGACATTTCCAGTGTGCAAATGCAAACAAAAGAAAAAACATGAGAAAAAATGTCCTTGTCCTTTTTTTGTATTTCCCAGGGCTTAGGCAAACCAATTAGATGTTTCCCCTATTCTTACCACGCATTACGAGTTCCCTCACTCAACTTGTTGCTCAGCACCAAGCACAGCTGTTCTCTGCTGGGGTGTGGCTCGGCAGTAGCTCATTTACATAGACAATGAAACGGTGCATTTGTAGGAAGAGTGAAATAAAGGGAATTTGCGGCATGCAAAAAAGCATTATGCAAGGGGCATTTCAGCTGATGTATATAGATACACATTTCTCAAATCTCAACAATTCTACAAAATAAAGTACAAGGACAATGCAAACCAATTCACTTTGCAATTGCAATAATATTTGCTGAGCCTGGAAATAAATATGATTTACTAAATCTTATGAGAAAGTTTTAATTATCCCATGGAGCAACCGATTTAATAATATGCTACCATGATAAAGCTGGTTTCAGTAGTTTCCACACATTCCACACAAGCAAAACACAACTTTACAGAGGCTTTGGTTTTCATTCACCTTTATTTTATTAGCATAATAAATTTTCTTCATTTATTTATGTTTTACATTGAACCACTTTCAGTGCATC
Source organism: Clarias magur (assembly GCA_013621035.1). Classification (NCBI taxonomy): domain Eukaryota; kingdom Metazoa; phylum Chordata; class Actinopteri; order Siluriformes; family Clariidae; genus Clarias; species Clarias magur. The sequence continues at coordinate 1,874,673 of QNUK01000104.1, forward strand.
TCATCGTCTTTAGTTACCATATTACCATACCATAGTACTTTTTAAAATTAAAACTAATTAAATTCAAATTCCTTATTTCCTGATCTTAGTAATTCAGGGCCTTAGAATACAAATATTGCAGCATTGCTTATATTAGTGCCAGAGCGTTAAGTAGCAAATAAGCAGGTTTTCAATAAATAATTATATATTTTACTTTACCTGTATCTAGACATCCACATGTTTATTCACTTACAAGAGAGAGAGTTGGAGAAAATAATGCATATGCATTTTGTTAAATTAGTTAGTTTTTTTTAATAATCATATTACATATAAGTAATACAAGACCATTTCGTCAGCAAATACTATAAATTATATATACAGTCATGTTCAAAAGTTAGTACTCCCTCTGCTAATTCTGACTTTTTTGTTGTGTACAAACATAATAAAAATGATCAGATTGTAGCAAGGTGCTCAGATTGTGGCTGTAAAACATGCCCAAATCGTCACCCATCCACCGCTGTGCTTGACAGTTTGAATCAAGAAAGTGTTTCTGCTGAAATGCTTTTAGGTTTTTACCAAACATGCACTGGTTGTCTTCTACTAATACTATTACCGATTATGACAAGATGATTTTTATATTACTGTATGTTTTTACACAAAAACACAGATTTACACGAGGGGGTACTAACTTTTGAACATGATTATATATTTTACTTTCAAATCCTAGAGGTGGGACACCACAACGCTAACTGTAATAAAAATAATGTTGTGTAAATGAAATGTAAATAATGTAGTAAATAATGTTGTTGCTTACATCCCTAATATACTCTCACTGTTCACTTTAATAGAAACAACAATACACATGCACATTTGAAAGGTTATGAAGCAGCAAAGTGTTATAATCTCTAAACAATCTGAGAATAATATGGGTATAGACTCATAGAAACAGCGCGGTTGAACATTAGAGGGGAAAATCACCAGGTCTGTTCATGACTGACAAGAGTGGAACCTGACGTGGTTTTCTGCTGTTGTAGTCTTTTTCCCAGAGCGGAAAAAATGGAAAAAGGGTTTCATTTATTTCCCCAAGACAACTATGAGATCTGTGTGAAACCAAAATGAGATGTGTAACCCTAGAATATCAGCAGCAGTAGTGGCAGCATTTTATGTATTATTTCTCAAATGACACCATGGAATTAGTCTGTATTGTCTTGGTGCTGTTACTTTTGGCCTTCCAGAAATAATGCAATCAGCAGTGGAACAAGTTAAATCTGTTCCGTTGCATGAAAATGGTATTCCTGGCAACTCAATGTCTGCTTGCATGGCACCAGAGTGAAGCATTCCAGTGGCCCTCTCTTTGCTACCATTGTCTTTGGCATAACATGGAGCATAATAGTGTGAAGAAAGGGTATCCAGGATAAAGTAATGCTGTACTGATCATGATGGTATTTTACCAAGAGTATACAAGCTTTAACCAATCTACCTGCTTTCCTCTGACCTCCCTAATCAACAAGGATTTTTCCACCCACAGCCTCAATTGTTTACAGTATTAAAGCTCTGCATCAGAATATTAATAACTGCCGTCACATCACTGGCTGATTAGATAATTGTATGCAGATAAGTGCAGTTTTACAGGTATTACTAATAAATGGTATGGTGAGTCTATATATGTAATTCCATTGTCAGTTTTGTTTTAAGTATTTAATCCTATATTGCACACTCAGTGATCTTATTACCAGAATAATGGCACTTACATAGCTAAAGCTGGATTAATAGGCCTGCTCCCCTAAACTGTAATACTCTCAAAATGGGATTTAAAAAGCAGTCTATTCTTACCCTCTACAACACACATCCAGACAAGTTTCCTAAAAGCATATCCTGGGAGTGAATGCCTATTTGTAGACATACAGGGGCTGATTTTTTTAAATACTAATTTAAAAAAGCAGAGCACATACAACGTCTAGGTACAATGAATGTAAAAAGTCAACAGTTATATAAAATTATTATGCAATCATTGACAAAAAAAGCACAAAAATGCCTATAAATATCTGGCCTATTTATTTATACCTGAAAAGGGGGCTACTGATTTCTGACTTCAATATTGTTTTAACCTATTAACCTAAAGCAGCTTGCCCAAGTGCTATTATCTTATGCCTCCAGAGAGCACTGGTCCCCAGCCTGCAGCGACTTCTCCAAAAATATAATTATGATATCACAGCTACTGCAGTATAATAAACACTCAATTAAGAGCTAGCTGCCAACTAAGAGCGTTTTTCTTTCAGATGCACTCACTGAGCATTTTATTCAGAACACTATACTAATACTTTTTAGGGCCTCCCAGTGATATAAAAAAAACATAAATTGTTTGTTTCATGGATTCCACAAAATGAGGAAATTACTATATGACCATATGACTATATACGACATGACTCCCATCCCTCTTCACATTTCAGGTATACTTACATGCTGCTAATCCTGTTCACCCACAACTTTAAAAGTCTACTTGGTTTAGATTTTCTGCCTGGGTAGGTACCTGAAGCACAATTAACTGATTATAATGTTGATAATCATTTTGTCGTCTGCTTTGTGACTTGGTAGAAGTCGTAAAACGTTTGGAAACTTGTGGGGCACGTGGTCTTGTTTTTTTTTTTTTTACCTTACTATCTGAGTGCCTCAACAGAAACTGATTCAACAAACCAAGCTACATTTTTCCACTGTCCAGCTTGGGTTAGCCGAGACCAACTGTAGCTTCTGCTTTCTGTTCTGGGCTGACAGAAGTGGGCCCATCTGGATTGAAGATATTTTTCTGCTAGTGACAATTGTAAAAAGTGGTTATCAGAAGAGTTACAGTAGCCCTTCTGTCATTTTTTCCAGTCTGGTCATCCTCAGTTGACCTCTCTCATTAATGAGGCATTTTCATCCACAGAACTACTATTCACAATTTCTTCTTTCTTTATAGCATGATTCTGCGTAAATTCTAGAGTCTATTGTACACAAAACCCCTAGGAAATTAGCAGATATAGAAATACGTAAACCAACCCTTCTGATACCAAAAAATCATCAAGTAGTTAAGACCACTGAGATCACAATTTTCCCCATTCTCGTGGTTGATTTGAACATTCTCCAGAACTGCTAGCTGATCACTGCATGATTTTTTTTTCTTTCTTGCACTGCTGCTTGAATGAATAGGTTCACAGCTTTTCCAAATCAATTGTTTCGTGAACGTAGTTGCAGAAATAGTAAAAGTTATTATAGTTATTCATATATCTCATAGTCTGCTATTCAGTAAAAAGTATTTTATTCAGTAACTACAGAAAAATTATTCTTTTAAAAAAGTGTGGCATTACCGAAACCATTGTTGTGGTATTGTTTTACTACAACTCCCAGAATCCTACACGGCCTACAAAAATGGCAAGTACCATACAATGTTCTCACATCCATGTCACAATTTACATGTCTTTATTGACAATACCATCTTTGTTGGCAAGTGGCCACCTGTATGGCAGGTTTGGGAGAGGCGTACATCATGTTGGTGCCCTGCTGCTAGACTTTAAAGTCCTGCAACGGGTCAGAAGTTAAAGTTGATTGGTTTAGAGAACATGAGGTACACACTATACTCATGCTTATACCAATAAAACTGATTTACATATGTAAAAGTGATAACAATATTGCAACTTTTATTTGCTTCCTTATAAATGAAATAAAAGTAAAGACGCACAACTGGCCATGGGTAGGTGAGCAGCTGTTTCAGTCCATGGAATTAAATTCCATAAAATGTGGTGAAAAAAGTAATTTACCTTCATGTACACATTACCAATCAAAAGTTGGGACACTCCTAATTCCATCGTCTTTACTGTTTTTTATTTCTTTCTATGGCTCATTCTATAATTTCAGGTACATTTCATATTAACCAAAAAAGTGAATAAATCAGTATTATTCTGATAAATAAGCTAGATGTTTCCTATAATATACCCCTAATGTGTTAAAATCATTAACTGCCACGTTTAAGCTCTAGTGACTTTTTAAAGATTTTAGTGAAAATAAACATTTGATTAATTATTTTGTCAACTTTGTTATGGACAAATTTGGTCAAACATTTGTTTGAAAGTCTTTTTTAGTCTATTATCCATTGATTTTGAAATTTTCTGATTTCATAAACTGATTTAAAAATATGAATTTTAAAACTTGTAATGGACATTTTGTGGGATGCTATCATGACAGATGAATATTTTTTTCAACATAAATCCACAAAATGCTGAATTTAGGGTTATTCATCATGCTTAGGTAAGACTTCCCTCTCCAGACATACCCCTCATCTTTTTTTTTTAATTATACAGTTTAGCCAACAATTAAAAGATTTATAACACAAAAACATGTAACACAGCTGACAGGCAAATTAACACAGTTGACGAAAGCAACACATTTCACAGGAGTGAAACCCTTCTTTAAGATAAAAACTTTGTGTTATGCCATTCAACTGAGAAGATTAAAAACCATTACAACGGTCAAAAGCAAACTTACAGATTTTAAATCCATTGTGTGGCGTCTCTTTAGTGTAGATGTGTGTCTGATTGAACTGACACATACTGTACATCAGTATTTAACTGATCATGTGTTCTGTGCTTACTGCAAAGAGTAAGTATGACAGTCTGTTACTCTAGTTTATTTGTCGTTTGTTATTTCATAATAAGATATATTGTTAAACCGATGTTTTTGATCAATAAATCTGCACCTTGAAATCTGAGGCAGTGGATCAACTTCAGCACCCTGGGGTGGAGTAAGCTGGTTCTCTATCACTCTCTTTCTCTCACTACTCATTGTTGGGCTCTTCTCCAATATGCTCATTTCCTTCTCTTCTCCCTCTCACTCAAACCTTCCCATGCTTTATGTTTTCATGTCACTTCTCTCTGTGTTTCTGTAAATTTTCAGCCCTTCTCTCATGATCAGCACCACACCAAGCCGTGTACTGGCTTTCTCAGCAGCAGATAAACCCATTTCTATATTTTAGGGAACTAAAACACAAATCACTGTCAATACTCCATGAAATAATTCTGATATATCAGCTGACTTTATCCTTTCTAATGCAAAGCATGTTTTTAGGCAATTCCTATTTATTTACTGTGTTTAAAATTTTTATTTATTTTTTAACAGCACTCAGTGTGAGCATAAATTATAATAATGGATTGCCAACATTGTCAACTGTGTTAATATATGTCAACTGTGTTACAGTTGATAGGTAACACAGATGACATTTCGGCCATTTTAAGCATGATGCTATAACTGCACACCTCAGACCATTCACCACATAACCTTTATCAACTCATGTTTTTATGTGCTTTCCCTGCATACTGGAAACTATAACGTCAAAGCAAGTTTACAAGAACATGTTGATCACGCAGGTGACAATTAAATAATTCCTCTCTATGTACACACAATAATGTTGATAAAATATTGAAGAGGAGGAGTAGAAACTTACCACACTGTCTTCAAATCTCCCTCCTAAAAAGGAAGTGAGATCACATGATGTTGGACATGTGACTTTGGAGCAAACCATTGCTGATTTATAGGGAATTTTCCAATGGGTAACAGTTGATAGAGATTTACCAGAGAACATAATATGCACATATGCAAAATAAATGATGATCTATTGACTTTTTGGGTTAAACAAAGGAGACATATGGTCCAATATAAAACTCATTATTGCTTTAAGTAAGTAGTAGTAAAATTGATAAATACAGCACATCAACATGACATGTACCCGTAATTATAGAATGAGCCCTACATTATTAAACAAAGGCATCCAAAATATGCAATAATCTCCTTTGAACAGTGGATATTGAGATTTGTCAGTTACTTGTGCTCTGTAAAGCCTTCAGCTCTATGACTGTGAAATTTTAAATTCAGGGGAGTGCTTATGTAGTCAAGCTTATGAACATTGCTTATGAATGTATATACTGTATACCGTATATGAGCCAAATATATCACCTTGCATTTACACAGAAAAAGTAAATTTCATGGAGTACATGGTGTACGCATGTGTGTATGTGTCGTGGTGTTAAAGAATTAAATTGTGGTGATCGGCACATTAATCGAAAACCTTACATTTTTGAGCACCCTCACCAAGAAGTCAAACAACCACATCGCACCAAATAAATAAATACATAATCTTTGGTATCACCACCGATTTTAATGCCTCTGATGTTGGTGCACAGTGAGATCTGTTTCTGTGACTGTACACGTCTGATATACATATCCATTTGCATTAGCTGGCTTGTTTTCTTTCCTAAATTTCTCTTTGTCTTAATTTGCTCTCTGTTTGTGTGTCCCATCCACTTCCCCCAGTCCTCAACAAGCACAAAGACTACAGGACTGCTCTCTGTGGACTGGGTGGAAAGCAAAGATAAAGCAAAATAGAGAGAGAGAAATTGAGGGAGAAAGTAGTCAGCTCTCTCTCTCTCTCTCTCTCTCTCATTCTCTATGGTGATTGAATTTCTTAACATCTTTTCAAAAAGCGCTTAAATGCCTGGAGGCCAGAGGAAGAAACAAGCTAATGGTGGATAGGGAGGCCTGAACAAATTTCAGAGGCCTTCCCTGCTCACGTTTGAGGCTTGAAAGCGAGCTCCTGCCTTTCAAGCTTCAAAGTCCTCCTTCCTCCCGCAGTGTCACTGAAGGATTTGAAAAGGAGGTAATTGTGCTCACTGCAGCCATGATCACAGGCCCCTGTTCTGGCTTTAGTGTTTCACTAGCTCTCTGTTTCTCTGTCCAATCTTTCTTTCCCTATCACTTTCTCACTTTCTGTCTCTCTGATTTCCTACCATGCTCTCTATTTTTCAGCATATATAGTTTCTCTCAAATCCACTGTCATTACCTCTTTATTCTTTTCTTTCCCACTCACAACCTCTCCCCATTTCCTTCACTGTCTTCCCAGTGTTGAACCCAAGTACCCAGGTATTGTCCATTTATTAGAGGAGTGCCTACATTGGAAAAACCCTGGCCTCAGATCCCGTCAAAAAATAAAACAGTTAAACTCTTACAGAAATCTGGCTTCATTTATTTATTCTGGATACAGCTATTGAGCTAGCAGGCCACAAAATGCCCCATCATGATGGGAACAGAGACTCTAGTAAGAGTAAAGGAGTGAGCTTAGTGCATCTGTGTAAATAATAACTTATACAACAATTACAGACAGACATTGATTTAGAGTATCTGATTGTTCAAGGGAGGCACATTTATCTTTTGCAGGAGTTTACTCTAATCTGATGTTAAGGCTACCTCAGCTGTTAGGTACTTGTACAGTGCCATAATCAACTAGCAGAACATAACAGTGGGCAATTTTAATCATGCTTGTTAAATAATTTAGTTCTCCATAAATTCTATCTACACATGAAATGTGCTACCAGAGGACTTACTACATTTATTTGGACAGAGTTTGTTCTAGGTTTATTCATGGCTACAAGATTACATCATTACCTCACTTGGGCCAGTCTGACTACATGTCCCTGCTTTTGGCACCAACATTTAAGGACAAAAAGCAATTACAATAAAAAAAGACTGAAAAAAAAAATATGACCTGGCAAAGCCTCTTATCAGCTGAAGGACTACTTTATTAGAACAAAATGATTACACTGCACCCGTAATGAGTTAGGTCGTGTTTTGCACAGATATTGTGACTCTTGAAAAATGCCTACGGTTATATGCTATCCAAAAGCCCTGGATAACAAGAGAGGTCCAAATCTTGCTGAGGGCATGAACAGATCAGGATGCTGAAGGACTGCGCAGATCAGCTGGCTGGGATCTTCACAAGGATTTTAAATCTGTCCTCATTCCAGTCTACTGTCCCAGCCTGTCTGAAGTTGGTGACAATCATTCCACTGCAAAAAAAAAGACCACTGTATACAGTCTGATTGGCCACTGCCCAATGGCTCTCACGCCTGCCCTTTAGAAATGTTTTGAGAAACTGGTCTAGAGCCATATCATAAACTGTCTTTCAACCAACATTTGACTCGTATCAGTTTGCATAAAAAGCAAATAGGTATATGGTGCAAGCAATAGCTACATCTCTCCACATGACACTGACCCATCTTGAGCAGCAGGATGTCAGGCTCCTCTTCACAGAATTTAGGTCTGCCTACTGCCTACATACTGTCATTTAGCAGAAAATGGTATCTAATGGCTTTTAAAAAGCTCTCAATCAAAATGTACTTGTTGGACTCTGCCCGAATTCTGTCGAGCTCAGGCACTGTCGGGCCCAATTACAGCTCTATCCCCTCTACACCTATAACTGCACCCCCACCCACGAGGGGATTCCATAAGTTTATTTATGAATGAAACAACTGTGGTCATACTCAAACACAAAATTATAGAATATTATTACGTCTGTTACAGAGCAAAATGAAAAGCAATAAAGTAATATAGAAAAGTAAAATATATTAGTAACAAAAGGTTCAATCCTGTGGTATAATCCTCAATTGGCAAATGGCATTTTCATTCATTTCCATTCTTTTAAACTGCCATTTCAATACACTCTCTCTTGCCTTTGATAGTGTATACAACCTTATAATTCATCAATGTTTGATTGAACATCCAAACATTTATGCACATTTTCCTAGCATGAGTTTTAGCACTTTTCATTTAAAGGTCCTATCCACTAAAGAGTAAAAAAGATTAATAACGTTCACCTGGGGACGATGGGACAGCAGACACTATTTGTCACATAAAATCCAAAGTTTGCTAATCCCTTGAGATGGGAATTGGGACTGATCGAGTTTACAGTGAAATGGGAAAAAATTAGGAAGCTATTTTTGGTTGTGATTTTTTTTTTACTTGTATAAAAAAATTTTTTTTTTTTTTAATTTTAATTTTTTTACAATTATTGTCCATTTTTTATTAAATGCTAAAAACATAAAGTTGTGATTTAGCACACACTCTTCATACTACATCTTGCTGATGTAACTTTATATATTGAGTTGACATAGGCCAGACATATGTGCGCTGGGAAAGCTATCTGAGAATTTGCCATTGTCAGAAATTATAAATAGGAGGCCAATGTGTTGCTCTGAGGCGGACATGCTGCTCTGAAGCCAGTGTCGGGGAGATGTGTGTGTGCTGTCTGGCCAGGGAGCATAGAAAACTTAAAACATCCCATTCATTCTCCAATCTGTCAGACAAATATGATTGGAGGGAGCCTAAAGCAGACCCAGAGAGGCCACAGAACGTTTGAAGATGCTGAAGTACAATGCAAGCTGCAAGTCAAATTAAGCTGTCAAAACAAGGAGGATCAGAAGAGAAAGGCAGCCCAATTCAGCTGTGCTTTTTCAGTGTTATAGGCTTGTTGGAAACCAGACTGGAACTTCTCAAAGAGGTTGCTAAGCTTGAGCTGTTCCAAAAGCTGGGAGGTGACTATTTTTTCCAGAATCATGGAAAGAAAAGAAAGATTGGAAATAAGCCTGTAGTTATACAGGACTTTAGGGTCCATGCTAGATTTTTTAAGAAGGGGTTTATTACTATAAGGGCTAGTGGGACACTAACTGCTTTAAAAAAGAAATTCCAGTACATGGCCAGACTTGAGGATAGGTCCTGTGATAGGGGCCATGTCTGTGATACTACATCCGGAGTATGCTAGAGTCCCCCTACCATGTATTGAGGGAAGGGAACTTGTTGCTCCAGGTTGAGGCATCTACATAAATAAAACAGTAAAGAAAGGTTTTGTCTGTTCATTGGTCAGAACTTGCTCTTTCAATTATATCTTTATGTGTCATATATTGGAGAACTCAAATGTAGGTCTGCCAGCCAGATTTTGTAAAACTGATTCGCAAAACTGACTAGACAGAATTTAATGAAACTTTTGCAGTACCTACTGTAGGTTTCTGCCTGAAGTTAATCCTGTACCATAAATGAAATCAAAATGGTGAGTAGAAGTGAAGTTATGGTTATGTCAGATTATGTCTCAGCATCTAGCGCTTTATTGGAGACATATGGCGTTTTTTTCCCTCAAGGTGGGTGTGGCTATATGCGGCAATCAACAGAGCCAATCAACAATAGTTTACCGTATATAGAGAAAATGCAGGAGACACAAAAACGATGATAATGCACCTGCAAGCCACAACAATCCTCAAGAAACAGAAACGACAGCGTGACACAGCATGGCTAAATCTTCAAAGATGAATAGACAGATAAATGTATGTTTATTCTTCCTGCAGGAAATTTAAAACCAGTTTTTCTCATATGCTTCGAAACCATGGCACCAATAAAAAGCAATAATGTGAAGAGCTATGAGATAAAACATGGATCGTTAGAGCAAACATATCTGCAGCAGTCGGAGATGAGGGCATGTAAAATACCCTAACTTATGCGCTAAAATAAGCTGAAATAACAGTGCTGAAGTGGTATAAGTGAAGCTGGAGTTATTTTAAGACAAAACATAATCTTTATCTGATCTACTTTTTCCGGTTTCTCATCTGTGATTCACTCTCCAATTACCAAACAGAGTGTGCAACTTAGCAAACAAGGCATAAAATACTCAAACTTACAAAATTCTATTTCTTTGTAAAAGTTTGGCAGAAAGTTCTGCTGCATAGAAAGACAAGAACGTATGCTTTAACCCGAAATAAAAATATCACTAATTACATTAAAGCTAGTATTTTACCTTTAACCTTTTAATGCTTTTTACAAACTCTTTTCCCATCTGGTATGTCAGCTACTTCTAGAATATTTAAAGACTAGAGTAGAGAGGATGACATGCAGCTCGGAAAAATGAAAGATAAATTTGCTGGAGTAGTTAGTAGAACCATCTTAGGGTTTAGACCTTCAAGGGAATAAGGCACCTTTCAATTATGTCTTACAGCTCTTATCTACACAGAGTGAGTAAGAAAACCTGCTTGTAGCCAGTAAGCGTGTTTTTATCATTAACTGGTCAGAGTATGTCAGTATTAAAGCACTGTACATTACATGCTCAGTGATTATCATAAGACCAAAAGTATTCCATATATAACCATATGTATTTATATAGTTGGTGAAAACCCACATCCTTAACCCCTGTTTGGGACCACAGGACTACTGTAAATTGTTCTCATGCTAGGCCTCCTCAGGGACCTTCCCTGACTTCTTACTCATAATCTCCATTAGAAAAAGGGATTATGGGTTTGGCTGATATGAAAGCTAAAGCACCTCTTCTTTCTCCTGTTTCTGTTCAACCCGAATCAGCATCATTAACAAGGCTTAAGACCTCAGCAAGACTCTACCATCTTCGTTCCATCCCCCACCTCCTATTTCTCCACATCACTCTCTAAGAACAACCCCGACAAGTCATGCATGTTACATCAAGAGAGAATGATTGTGTAAGATGTGTAAAAGTGCTTCTCCGATGGTGGACAATGGTGCATTTGGCCTATTCAGAGTTTGGCTTTTCTCTGCCATCACTTGAATCGCACCTCCACTGCCATCAGAACCTGTTAGAGGAGTCAGCCAGGGCCTTGATCAGAGGGCAGAATGGGATATGATTGGTGTTAGCAGCTATTGAACTGACCCAGATAAGGCACCTTAATGGTGGAAAGCTTTTTGTGATATAGAAATGTGAATATAGTTATGCCCCCTAAAGCAATGTACAGCAGATCTTTGCACATTTTTCATCTCTGTGAGCGAAAGAACTTTCAGAGAATATTTCAGAGCTTTTTCTTAATGCTTTATGTAGTCCAGAGTTGACACCAATCCAGTATATTTTTGGTAACAAAAATTTATCAATTTATTTCAGTAATGTTATTAAATTTTATGACTAAAGTTGGGGAAAAAAATGGTTAAAATTATTTGGCTTAAACCTAAAATCTTCATTGGCAGCAGTGTTTTAATCATCATTTACACATTTATGTTTTTGCTGTTTGCCTGGTGCATGTCTAATTTTTTACCCCGCACTATTTAGGGCCAGGTCTAGGGTGTTCTGAGAAGTGCAAAATTGTTACAAGGTCATGAACAAAATCATAAATTGAACAGGATTAATTTCTGTATTATGCTACTAAAAATGTTAAACTAGCCTGGAATCTAATTAATTTCCTAGTTAATTTCCTTGTGATTGTTATCTGAACTTAAGGTAACATTAATGTAAAAATAAAACACTTTTTTGTTTTGTAGCTTTATTGATTCACTTAAAGATTCATTCCATTAATCTTAGTGTGTATACATGCATGTTATCTGAACACAGTGAGAAGTGGCCTATTAAGGCCATTAGCCAGTACAAAGGGATGGCTAATTAAACACTTCAAAGGCAGTTGGCTGTCATCCCAAGCTAAAAGTCACTAGCTCCTTTATGTTTCCTCTTCTCCCTTTTTAACTGTTGTTAACTGCTGTCAAGGGCTAGCAGGCTAATTTAACTTCTGACATTTGAGATATGAAGAACAAGAAGCATCAAGCATTTAGCCAGAAAGAGATTACACTTTTCTCACTCTCTTACCTCCTCCCACCCACGTATTCACACACAACACTCCTGCAATATCCACGCCTTTCAACAACACCAACACAAAAAAACTTTCCTTTTCAGCCGAATTCATTAATTTGTTACTAAACACTTTTTCAGTGGTGAAGAAATGTGGCTGCATAAAGGAGATGTTTTGGCACTTGTCTGCTGAATTAAACTTAAGGTCTGCAATCTGCCTTGTTACTCCATGAAACATGAACTGAGCCTTCATTTTAGATTTATATAAAGCTAAAGTAAATTAATTTTTACTGTATGAACCAAGCTTCCAGTTTTTTAGACTCCCCTTTATTATACAACAGACAAACAGGTGAAATAACAGTAACTAGACTGTAAACTTTGCCTTGAACAAAATCAGTACTAAACAGCAGTGTGGGCAACAAATAATTTATTAAATATAAAAAAATATCAAATAATTTTCAGCAGAAAAAAGCCCCAAAACATTTTTTTATATTACTGCTTACTTTACTTGGACTTTACTTCTACTCTATTTATATTTAGGGCCCAAGCACTATAAGGTCTGCAGGACCCTCTTGTTTTCCCAAGGATAATTTTTTTCCCACCCTTTTGGACTTTTCGGGGGTCTTAACATGCTCAAAAACTCATGAAACTTGGCAGAGAGGTTGGAATCTGCTGCCATCAGGATGCCTGAGTCTCATGGCCCCCAGTGGCCCCCACACAAGATTTTGCTGCATAGCTGATACACACTTTCACATAGGCACACGAAACTCGGTACACATTTAGCGCTCATTGAGCCGAACAATGTCCATTGCACTGCATGTCCTGGGCTCAACTCAACATTTTATTTAGTTAACGACCAGGTTATTTTGGGTTGTTCGCAAAAATGCACCCGATGGATTCTGATACACTCCTCCTAGGTAATTTATATGATCGTCACCAAACTGAGCGGATGTTATCTAAAGACACTGAGGATGCAAAATTGTGGAGGGATTTTTTTATATCACAAATGGGTCATCTGTGGTAATGCCTTAAACCTACACCGAAAAATTATTAATAACTTTCTGTGTGGCATTATACTGAGTGACATTATATTCAGTGACACCTTCTGTGACATCACGTTCAGTGACATCACATTGAAGAACATCATAGTGTGATGCTTTTCATCCAGCATCTGCAGCGTCTTGTACACACAAACACATCTCACACACACACACAAATACACTTATACATCACAAACATGCACACATACATACACACTAGGGGTGTAACGATATATCGCAGTACGATATTTCGCGATGCAAAAATGTTACAATATGTATCATAGAGTGTTGGTGATACATTAACGATATGACGGCAGTTTAATCCTATTGGTTGAGTTGCCGACGTGATCTACGCTGCAACAGCGTCACGTGTGTTTTCAGTAGGGCAACATGAGTTCGGCTGAAAGTGAAATTGAAGATGCCTCGTCTTCTTATAAGTCCATCATCTGGCAGCATTTTGGTTTTCCAGTCACGCAACAGAACGACGGTAAAAAAAATTTAAAGCTATATTACAATCGCAGCGCATGTTATTACTACGGAGTGGGAAATGAGAAGTTTCGTGCTTCAGTCTCGCCCGCTTTTTAAGTCGCACACTGGGTCTAACATAGCCAAAGTTTTAAAAGCGACTGTACAAAAGTGGGAGCTTCATAGGGCTCCTCATAGCACTGCAGTTGTTACTGACAACGCACGCAACATGGAGGTGGCAGTGAGAGAAGCTGGGTTGTCGCCGCATATTAAGTGTTTCGCGCGCACGTTGAATATTGCGTCGCAAGCAAGTTTAAATGTGCCGCGCGTCAGTTGATTGCTTGGTCATGTAAGAAACGTTGTGGCTTTCTTTCACCGCAGTGCCACAGCCAAAGCTTCTTTCCTCTCTTTCCGAGGCTTACCTAACAGTTCCAGCAACGTCTGTTCCCAGTGAACGTGTTTTTTCTACAGCAGGGGATATTGTGAGTGCTCAAAGATCCCAGCTTTTGCTTGCAAATGTAGATATGCTGTTTATTGTTTTTTTTTTTTGCAAAAAAAAAAAAAAAAAAAACTGTAAGTAACCTAAACAATCACCTAGTGTTTATGTTCAACAGAACACCATTTAATTTGTTAAAAAAAAAAAAAAACTTTTTACTGCTTTAAGAAGTTCTGTCTGAGGTATCTTTCAAGTTCATGTTAAATTTAACAAATTTTTCAGTGACAGAAAGACATATCACTCACTCACTCATCATCATTACTGCTTCATCCTGTATTCAGGGTCACGGGAGCCTGGAGCCTATCCCAGGAGACTTAGGGCACGAGGCAGGATACACCCTGAACAGGGTGCCAATCCATCGCAGGGCACACAGACATACACACACTCACACACTTATTCACACACTACGGGCAATTTGGGAACGCCAATTAACCTAACCTACATGTTTTTGGACTGTGGGAGGAAACCCACCAAGCACGGGGAGAACATGCAAACTCCATGCACACAGAGTCAGGAATCGAGCCTGGCCGGGGATCAAAACCGGACCCTGGAGGTGCAAGGCGACAGTGCTAACCACTACACCACCGTGCCGCCGGAAGGACATATTCACTTATTATTTTGAATACCGAAGGTTTTTTTTTTAATTAAACCTTGAAATGTGTATTGTATGTACAACAAAGAAAGTTATTGAAATTTGTTAATGTTTTTGAAATAAATCTGTTATTTGAATTTCAGTTTCATTTTTAAATTTTGTTCAAAATATTGTGACACATATCGTATCGTGAACTGGGCGTATCGTTACACCCCTAATACACACAGATTACAAATGTGAAACTTGGCACTTGGAAGCAATTTACATACACTACTGTCTCATCTATAGCTGAATTAAACCTTAAAGCCAACATTTTGACTTTTACGCAAAAATACATTATATAGAAGTGTGCTTACCATTTCTGTACAGGTCCAACATATATAGTACATACATGCCCTTTTACTTACTCATGAGTGTTAGAAACAAAACTACTAGTCAATAACAGGAAAAATTGATTTCCACACCTGAAATCAGAGACATAAACAGGATTTCCTTCAAAAATGTCTAGTTGGACCAACTAATATTCTGCATGAAGTAAAAAATAAAAACAAAAAGAACATGAAATTGGGTGTAAAGTCCCCAACAGGTGCATTAAAGTAAATTTAGTGGCTTCAGCACTCACCGTATATTAAGTACAAATTAACAATACAATTATTTTAACAATACTTTTTACACTTATGAAATGCAATCTTGGATTTCCACCAATCTGTGCTAAAGCATCAATTTCAGCTTCAGCTTCCATTTCTGACCTTTGCACCTATCAAAAAGCCATTTTGTCTGTATTCTCCCTGATCCACTTGAAGCCTCTTTTGAATCCACGACCTTCCTACTAAAGAACTTTATAGTGTACTTTATCTATATAGTAGTAATTCAAAACCCTACTAGTGCTGGTCATAAGCATTAAGTGTATATACCGACACACACACAGAAAATACAGAAAAAGAAGCATACTGAATCCCTAAGACTCAGAACTACTGATATTTACATGTTTGTGGAAGCAGGTGAAACTCACCAAGTAACAGGATGGATATAGGAATGCATTTAACTTCAAGCAGTCTGGGGGAGTCTGGAAACTTCACATATGATGAGTTAAAAGAGTCTCCCAAGGAATATCATCCCAAAGAGCACAATGTATAACTGTACTTCATTACTAAGCATTTTTTTTTGGAGATTTGTATTTTGCCAAATTAAAAATCTATAAAATATTTCAATTAATTACTTTTCTTGACATTTTAACATTATTAATTGAATTTTGTGTGGTTAATCAAATTCATCTTCATGTGTTCGGGTATTATAGTCAAGTATATCAGAATCTAAGCAATTGCTCTGTTGTAACCTGTTGCAACCTGGTCACAATTCACTATTTTTATTGGTTAATAACTGCAACAAGGTATCATTGCACAAGGTATCATTCAGTGACCTGATGTGACAAGACTTTATTATTGTGAATGATATTACAGTATTTTTGGCAGTACTATTGTCAATTTTCTTTTGCCTGTTGATTGCCTGACTTTCTGTTCATTTTTTTTCTCTGCCTCTGCATTTTCTAAACTGTCTGATTTTAAATAAAGCCTATCTCTATTCATAAACATATAATGATTTACATTCATCATCTTTCACAAGTTTGTTTAAAATGTGTAAAATCCACCATTTCGTTTCAGTCATTAAAAGTGGGAGGCCGTAAATTTTTTAACGTTAATATCCCCTCCCCCAATATTATGAATTTACTTTAAAATCCTCATGTTTTATTGTATATTGAAGGTAAGTAATGGTAAGTAGCAAAAACAGTACATTTGACCTCACAATACTGTACGTGTTCCTCATCCCCTTTGGTCAAATCAGTCATAGCAACCATGATTGTTCGCCCAGGACAAATAAACTCTGTTTTCTGTGAAATGCCTCACATAGTTCTCCAATCAGGCAAGTAAAAAAATCAATATGATGATCTTCATCCATTTTCCATAAGTTATTGGTGTTAACCTCCACTGAGTCTGTCACCTGTATCTGACGTGATGGCCAATCAGAGGCTATATTCCTAACGTGTCAAGTAGTGTGTTTACAACTGTTTGGCAGCCCTGTGTTCAAATGTAGTACAAAAGAGTGTGCTATGAAAATTCCTACAGAATGTGTACCAAAAAGTAAAAGTAAAAAAAATGAATAAATAAATAAATACATTTCAGCAACTGAAGGTCCATAAGAGTCTGTACAGGTCAAAATTCAGTATGCATTATTCTTTTAATGGTTTAGGGAGAACATACTGTACAGTACATCTGGAAACGTCATGACTATCCTTAACTATAAATGGAATCTATTACATTCCAAACACTGATTAGTACTTTGCAAATACCATATAAAACCAAGTTAGAGGCTGACTTTTAAGATAAATATCTTTCTTTTTTATTATATAGGTAATCATTAATGTTATATAATACATGTTACTAACTTAAAAACTTCCCTTGTTGGTTAACTAATAAGGTTAATTAGTGAGAAAATAATTAATAAGAGTTGAAAAAAATTAATTCATTCGATTACTAATATTGCTAATACAGACATCCCGTACATTAATAGCAGCTCACTGATGGCTGCAAATTCTAGACTGTAAATTGGAAATCAATGTTTTGTGAACTAGCAAGTGTGCAAGAGAGAGAGAGAAAGTAAAAGAGAGAGAGAGAGAGAGAGACTGATTTGTCTTGGACAAAGTGACAGTTTCTTTGTGGGCAGGCTTTACATTTAGACACTGTCTCTCTCCATGTTGTCCAATTGAGTCTCGTGCTGAGTTGACAAAAAAGTGAATGTACCAAACACACTTCACCTCACTGTACAATAAGAGGTACTATAATAGCAGTAACAACAGTTTTGTTCACTGCATTCATGTATTGCCCATGGTGGGGTTAATGGTTGTAAAAGACATGTTAAGGGGACTATATGCACTATGTGAGTGAGAATAGTGAGACTAATCAGAAAAAAAGGCTTGAATTTGCTTGTTAGCGTAAAGATTGGATGAAGGTAAAAAAAAAGGGTCTTTTGGTCTGATGAGTTCAGAGTTCTATTCCAGAGTAATGGGTGCTTCAGGGTAATAAGAGAAGTGCGTGAAGCGATGTGCCTATCATGCATAGTGCTCACTGGACAAACCTCTGAAACTCAGATAGGAGAAATTCTTCAACTGAAGAATAAGCACTTAATAATAATAATCATGATAATAATAACAATAATAATAATAATAGTAAATTATTAAAACATCTCAGGGGTATCAGAGTAAAGGGAGGTGAATACAAATGCATGCCACACTTTTCAGATTTTTACTGGTAAATTTTTTTAAAAACCAGTTATCATTTTCCTTCCACTTCACAATGATGTGTTATTTTGTGTTGGTCGATCATGAAAAAAACAACAACAATAAAATACATTTAAGTTTGTGGTTGTAACGTGACAAAATGTGGAAAAGGTCAAGAGTATGAATTTTGCAAGGCACTGTACAAAGGTGAGACATAAGGGGGAACAAAGTTTTTAACGGGGAACAAAGTGTGTTTTATATGTTTTGTTTTGGAATGCAATTTTGATTTGCGTTATTATATCCTGGAACACTTTTAGTTTTAAAATTTTTATTTCTAAAGAAAATAAATATGCTCCTAATCCTGAATATGTCACTCGATTTTTTTGTGTAGTCTACTGGTAATGCTCATATTAGTTAACATCAAGTATATTTCAACTGTAAGAAATTAAAACTATAGGTATGATGTTAAGTTTACTTATAAAATAAAATGTGGGCTACAAATACATAATTAGTATCCACAAGTTCACCTATAGCATATTTCAACTTATAGTTGCAGAACAAATTTAAACTTAAATGTGAAATAGTGGTATAGTTACGACTCTTACAACTAAAGTATAATTAAAAGTATACTTTTATAAACTAAAATGTGAGCCAATTTATTCCCAAAAAGTATTAATATAACATTTACAAGTAAACATGTATCTTTTTTGCTGCTTTTTCATTTTTATTGGACAGTCTTTGCTAGCAACATATCTATATTCATTGTAATGCTGAAAAGCTACTGGTCAATCTAATTGTGGTAAGTTGTCTTAAATGTTAGTTAGTAAATTAGTTGATTTTGTGAATCATTAAACACCTTTAATTTTACTCCAGCTTATTCCATTTGTGACGGCAGGCCATACCAGCTCCGCTTAAGACACAGCTCTTCATGCGCTGAAAACACATTTCAAGTTCACTGCCACGGCCAGCAGCAAGGCATTTAAAAAAGGGTAGGGCTGTGTAATCTTGCATGGTCAACTATACCATCTTCATTGCCACCATTGCCATCAGCTTGCTCATCAATGACAAAACTGATAGTAATAGTCTAGACTTCCATACATTTTCTAATTTACTCACTCACTCATCATCTATACCACTTATTCCTGTATTCTATGTCACAGGGGCCTGGAGCCTATCCAGCCTATCTTAGGGGACATGGCAGGGTACACCCTGGACAGGGTGTCAATCCATCACAGGGCACAGACACTTAGGCACTACGGGCAATTTGGGAATGCCAATTAGCCTGACCTACATGTCTTTGGACTGTGGGAGGAAACCCACCAAGCACGGGGAGAACATGCAAACTTCATGCACACAGAGATAGGAATCGAGCCTGGCCGGGGATCGAAACCGGACCGGTGGTGTAGTGGTTAGCACTGTCGCCTTACACTGCCAGGGTCTGGGTTCGATTCTTGGCATAGCTTTATCAATTTATCCCTAATGAGCAAGCCAGAGGTGACAATGGCTAGGAAAAACATTTTAAGATGACATGAGGAAAAAAACATGATGCAGAAACAGATTTAAAAGGGAATCCATCCTCATTTGGGTTATCCTGGTTAGAGCAATCATTAATACATTTCTTCTGTAATGGTGTGCATGACGTTCAATTTGTTGTGGTTACCAACTGTTCTCTGATATTGTAGCAACAGGCAAGCCATCT
The DNA here is from genome assembly GCA_013621035.1 of Clarias magur. Taxonomy (NCBI): domain Eukaryota; kingdom Metazoa; phylum Chordata; class Actinopteri; order Siluriformes; family Clariidae; genus Clarias; species Clarias magur. Next base: position 1,894,639 of record QNUK01000104.1, read on the forward strand.
GTAGCCATCCTCAGCAGGCAGAGTGAGGCACTAGGCTGGATCAGGCAGGCCCAGAGAGCATTAGGAGTCAGGATCTCATGAGTTCAATAGCTCAACAGAAGAGAGAGAGAGAGAGAGAGAGAGAGAGAGAGAGAGACAGACAGACAGACAGACAGACAGACAGACAGACAGACAGAGCATGGACAGAATGAGGTCATGAACCAGTGGGCCAAGAAACAATCTGACTGAAAGTTGAAGGAGGAGCAGGGTTATTGGCAGAGCTCAAATAGAGAACACTGTCCCCAGCAAGGCCAGAGTGGTGGAATATCCTTATCTGAGCAGGGAGGTGTCATGACATCCTCAGGCAAGCAGGGGTGGAGCAATGTGAGAAGTAACATCTTAACCAGAGCAAGGTGACAGCATGATGTCCTCAGTGAAGCAAGGTAGAAGAGCCATATACCCAGCAGGGCTGGGGGTTACAATGACTCATCTGTGTTGGTGTACATGGCACTAAGCATTGTCTCAAAGGCATCAGTGCTTTGATTTTTTTCTAGCAAATAGATATGGCCACAATTCCCAGAAACAAATCAGAGGAAATGCAGAGCTTACAGAATATGGAATATTAATCAGGAGAAAACATATACCAGGGGTGCAGCAGGACAGAACATTGCATTAGGTTGTTCTCAGGTGGTATGAAGGAAAGCTGTCCATGGCAGACACAAAAAATGCTCCATTTTCACAGAAAAAAAATATTCTCATGTGCATCCTTTTTAAAAAAAGCTGGAATAAAAAAATCTTCATTGTTATGACAGTTTAGTTTAGGCTAAGTTCCATCATCATAAGTTCTTTTTTAATAAACGTCTCCCACTAGTCTCCCTAACCAACTTACTTGAAAACGTGTAACATTTTGTGTGGATATTAAAAAACCTCTAATTCCTCTAATTGTAATGTATAAATGTTGTAATTCAGAGCTCAGTAAAACTGACTTCGGTATGAGGTGATTGCATTTAGTCATTTAGATAGTATATGAATTACAGATCTACTATTCCATTGTCCAGGACCTATAACAGAATCACGTTCCCGCTATTAAGTTCAAATTCCATTTAAAGCATACACGGGAATGCCATTTGGAACTAATTGGCCATGCTCCTGCAGGGAGAAGTATCATACTTGCACTCACAATTGACTCACAGTGACAGTAGCCAATCGTTGATGTCTGCGAACACACTTTCCTTCTGTCCCCTAACCATGCATGAGTACAACAAAAACTCTGTCCATGTTTTATTATGGTCAGATCATAGAATTCTCCATTAAAGAAACGTTAGAAAAATGCTTGAGTAAGCTGTTGATTATAGTTATTATGAAGGACAGAAAATCAGACTTTGAGAAAATCTAAATCATCCGGTCAGACTTGGAAAATCGGTGTCAGTTTAAAAAATTGCAATTGATAGGGGAGGTACAATATATAAATATATTGGACATACCCTACCAATTGCATTTTTCTTAACTTCTTAACTTTCTTATATATACTGTGTATGTGTGTGTGTGTGTGTGTGTGTGTGTGTGCGTGTGTGTGTGTGTAAGACAGGGACTGGGACAGCTACTGAGGGCCCCACTGACTTAATACCATTTTCGAGGCAGTGAAGAGCCTTTGATCTGTGCCAGTCTGATACCCTTCTCCCCACTGCTCTACGAAATGAGCTCCAGAGGGGACAAGAGGGACACAAGTGTGACCTTGACAGTACTAAACAATTTGTGCTACATTATTTGAAGTTGCTAGGGGCGTTTGGTAGAGAACTAGGGAACAAAAGGGAAAAAGGCAAATTCTAGGAATAAACAGGGAGCACAAAGGTAAGAAGGTAAGAAGATAGCAAAAGAAGAAATTGCTGTGTGTGTGTGTGTGTGTGCGCGCGCGCGCTTAAGTGTAGAGTACAAGTCAAAAGTTTAGATACAGCTTCTAATTCAATATTTTTGTTAAGTGATTTATTTTCTACATTATCGAACAATACATATTATAAAATAACATATAGAATTATGAAATTAAGTGACCTTAACAACAACAATCAATTGTTGATTTTTAATACACAAAGGTCAGATGTTTGTAAATAGTTCTTGCAGGAACAATATGGTTAAGTGCATTTGCAAAAACCATCAAGCATGATGGTTTCATCATGATGAAACTGGCTTTCATTATCACCATCCCAGGAAAGGCTTACCTCGGAAAGACTTACCTCGGCTGCAGAGGAAATGTTCATTTACAGTTACACTATATAAGTATAAGTAGCAGACACAATTCAAAATCAACTGTTCAAATGAGCTTATTGCATATTTTGGATGCCTGCAGCACTATTTTACAATGTAGAAAAAATCAGGGAAGACCAATGAATTAGAAGGTGTGTCCAAAACTTTATATGAAAAAGTTGTGGAAAATGTGAAACTGTAACTACAACTAAAATAGAAACTTATGGGAGAACTAGAACTAGTCGTCGTAAAGGAGAAAGTGTTTGTGTGTGTCTGTGTGTGTGCGCGCGTGCTTCCCATGTCGTGAAGGGAGAGCAGCAAAATACAGAGTACAGAAACAGTTGATTATGAGTCCCTTCAATTGATCAATGATTTCATTAATAAGACTGATCGCATGCCTGCCACTTCACTGACACATCTGTGAGCAATGATCCTCACTCACACTCTTTCTGTCTCTGCCTCTCTCTCTCTACACACTACACTGGATTCATTCAATATCCCCCCCTCCCTGCACGTGCGTTACAACCGCAAGAGAGAGAGGGAGAGAGCAAGGGAGAGAGAGAGAGAAATCCATTCTGAACCCTATTTTCAATTAGGCTCCACAAGCTGTTATCACAGGTGTGTGAGAATAGGGGCAGCAGAAGCACAGATGTCTGAAATGAACCCTTATCTGAGGCACAAAGCTGGGCCATGACAGACTATCTGAAAATTACTTTCTGTCTGCACTGCTTACATGAACTTTATTCCTGTCTGGTGACATTACCCTCTATTTGCTCTATTTGATCATTTAAATGCCTTGCCAGAAGAGAAGGATGCACTCCCAATCTCATACTCTCATTTCTGTCTGTCTTGTACGTGTTTAAAAACACATTTGACCATATACAGTAGATACCCCTTCCTCTCGTGCATTCACACAAATATAATTTTATGCACAATGATTTCCTGCCAAAGTTTACAATTTGTTACACTCAGCCCAAATGCATGCCAAATTCAGCACCTTGCAAATCCCCTCCATGCATTCCATCACAATTCTCCAAGCTCTATTCTCTCCTTGTCTCACATCCACCCCTCCACTTTTCCACGCTCCTCTTTCATTCCTCACCAGTATATCCTTACTTGTTACTCTTATTACACAATGTTTTTTCTCTAATATATTAGTCATAAAATGGCTTAACCATATTTGACAACTTGTTGATTACTCAGTTTATAAAGTCTCTTTCTCTCCAACCTTTCTGGCTGCCTTTGAGACTAAGGCTAAGGGGGCTTTAGATTATAGATAAGAAGTTATGTGTATAGAGTGACAAGGAGGTGGGGGAGTTTAACTCATACTTATAAACCCAACAGGAATGTGGAAATTTGTAAGTTATTGTATGAGTACATTAAAAACTCCCAGCAGTTGGTCTGTAATCTATGGATCTATAACAATTTTGTTATAAGGCACTGGTTAAATAGGTGTTACAAATAAGAAATAAACTTGCTGTTATAGGAATATATTTAGCTATAGGGTGGTGCAATTCAGCCTGATAATTAGATTTTCTTAGGAATGTCTTCAGTATTGACTTTCTCTTTTACCACAGCAATTTGCCAGCATTTTTTAGTTTATAGTCAGTTCCTATTGTCATGTATATGAGCAAACCTATAAACACCCATTCAACAAAAACAAAAATCATGCACAGGCAAATGTGCACATGTGTCATGCTGCTGGAATGCACCAGAATGACACTTCACCACTTGTAACGGGACAGAATATTTACATAAGCAAAGTAGAAGATGAAGATTAAAAAATAGAAGTTATCATTTTTATAAGTGCATTATGACCTAATCATCAGTAAAGTGTATGTCAGGCAAAAGTGCCCACCAAAGCAATTGTAATGCTCTAAGTCATCATATTAATATTTAGAGTGTGTTGATTGACTTATGATGTCAATTCATGCATTAAATAACATGCAAGAAAACATTCCACCTTAAAAGTTGCTAGTAGCCATAAAGCAGCACATACACAGATTACAATAATGGTAACGATGAATCACATAAATGTTCCATGGATGCTATGATCTGTTTCCATGACCAAAGCATTTAATCAGAATTGATCTTTTTTGACATTTGCAAAGTGGTTGTGCCAGCTGTGAAGCCTTATTCTGCCAGAAATGTAATAGAAGAACAAAAATAAGCATTCTTTTCTAAGGTCAGGTTAGGTTTCCTATCTTTTCCAATAAATTCCAACTTTCTGCATTCTGATTGGTTACAATAATTCAGTATCATCTATGATTGCTTAGATGCCTTACTTTGTATGAAATACTGAGCCACTTTATTAGCTAATAGTGAGCCCCTTTCTTAGCCAGAGACCCAGTGGCTAAAGGTACATAATAAAGACTTCTGGGGGAGAGCCATTCTCACTGAGTTTGCGATCAGTGACGGAAGCAAAATTTCCAGAAACTCGTCAAGTCAACTAATGTTACTTGGGGCAAACATAATTTTATTCCAACAAGAGAGAAACAACCGAAGTGTGTGGTTCCCATTTTCTTGCCAAATAGATTATCCCATCCTTTTGATTCTGTTTGAAAATTAATTCCAATGTAGACACATTGGAGAAGACTGTTCGGACTGCCGTTTTTGCCAGTGTTGCATTTTTTTTTTCAATTGTGCTTTTATTCCAAAAATGTATGAAATATTAGAGTTCATGTAAATGCACATTGTGCTACATCTGCTTTCAGGTCTACTATGATACTGGTTACCCCCTACACCCACTACTCACATAAACCTTCATTACATTACATTCGAAAATCTCTGCTTCTTTAAGAGGCCATAGATTATCAAACATCTTTCAATATCAGTAAAGGATCAATGGTTCCCTGAAGAAGCGGATTGGTAAGCGGGTAAAAATAAAATCCATCCCTTACTAACTGATACACATGTTTAATTCAAAATGAAAAGATGCAGTAACAGTTTTTATTATTTAAAAAATAATTTACATGCAAAATTTTGATTTGAGTTTTTTTTTCAATACATGCACAGTTATAAAATGTACTAGCTAAATATTATAACTTTTCTATGTGCTAATACAGGTGTGTATAAGCTTGAGCTTGAGAAGTTTATTGTTTTTATTAATCTATGGAACCAAGAATTTTGTGTCTGTGTTTGTACGCTAAAATTCATAACAACACCGTCTGGCCTATGTTGGTTCTTTTATTTGCTGTGTAGTTGCTGCACTTTCTTCAACATTGAATGCTTCTACAATGTATGGAATTTGTTCCCCATATTACTAAAGAATCCGAATAGTAATGATTATAAATGGGGGGAAAAAAAGTTTTTTTGCCTTTCTGACATAACATTAGGAGTTGACATTGAAGTGGTACAACCCACTTAGCCATAAACACACATATGCACAAAAAATACTGTATGTGCAAATGTTTAACAAAATATGTTAAAAAATGTAAAAGTTTTATTAAAATTATTAAAGTACCTATCATTAAAAAGAAAGAAAAGTAATAAACACAGGGTTATAGGCCAAGCCAATATAGTAAAAGTTTGATTCTCTCTGATTGCATGTTTTATGGGTAGCAATTGTTATTTGTTTATATTGTTTTGTTTAATATTATCCAGCTTTATTAACTGAATGTTATAGGAAAATGTGTTTGTGCACAGTTTCCTTAGAATAATTGCCATACAGCCCAACACTGAGAGATTATGGTATTTGGCAGAGGCCCTGATCTAGAGCAAGCGATTAAGGGTTGACGGTGACAGCTTTTTGTTAGTGGGTTTGAACCTGTGACCTTCCAATAAGTACAGTCGTGGCCAAAAGTTTTGAGAATTACATAAATATTGGAAATTGGAAAAGTTTGCATATACTCCAGAATGTTATGAAGAGTCATCAGATGAATTGCATAGTCCTTCTTTGCCATGAAAATTAACTTAATCCCGAAAAAAACTTTCCACTGCATTTCATTGCTGTCATTAAAGGACCTGCTGAGATCATTTCAATAATCATCGTTAACTCAGGTGAGAATGTTGACAAGCACAAGGCTGGAGATCATGTCAGGCTGATTGGGTTAGAATGGCAGACTTGACATGTTAATAGGAGGGTGATGCTTGAAATCATTGTTCTTTCATTGTTAACCATGGTGACCTGCAAAGAAATGTGTGCAGCCATCATTGCGTTGCATAAAAATGGCTTCACAGGCAAGGATATTGTGGCTACTAAGATTGTACCTAAATCAACAATTTATAGGATCATCAAGAACTTCAAGGAAAGAAGTTAAATTCTTGTTAAGAAGGCTTCAGGGCGTCCAAGAAAGTCCAGCAAGCGCCAGGATCGTCTCCTAAACTCCACGCACAGTGAGGCCAAGACTTTTGGAAGATGGCCTGGTGTCAAGAAGGACAGGAAAGAAGCCACTTATCTCCAAATATTATTCATGTCATATTCTCGGATGAAGCCTCTTTCCGATTGTTTGGGGCATCTGGAAAAAGGCTTGTCTGGAGGAGAAAAGGTGAGCGCTACCATCAGTCCTGTGTCATGCCAACAGTAAAGCATCCTGAGACCATGTGGGGTTGCTTCTCATTCAAGGGAGTGGGCTCACTCACAATTTTTCCCCAAAACACAGCCATGAGTAAAGAATGGTACCAAAACACCCTCCAACAGCAACTTCTTCCAACAATCCAACAACAGTTTGGTGAAGAACAATGCATTTTCCAGTACGATGGAGCACCGTGCCATAAGGCAAAAGTGAAAAAGTTGAAATTTTGGGTCCATGGCCTGGAAACTCCCCAGATCTTAATCCCATTGAGAACTTGTGGTCAATCCTTAAGAGGCAGGTGGACAAACAAAACCCACTAACTCTGACAAACTCCAAGAAGTGATTATGAAAGAATGGGTTGCTATCAGTCAGGATTTGGCCCAGAAGTTGATTGAGAGCAGCCCAGTCGAATTGCAGAGGTCCTGAAAAAGAAGGGCCAACCCTGCAAATACTGACTCTTTGAATAAATGTCATGGAATTGTCGATAAAAGCCTTTGAAACATATGAAGTGCTTGTAATTATATTTCAGTACATCACAGAAACAACTGAAACAAAGATCTAAAAGCAGTTTAGCAGCAAACTTGATGAAAAACTAATATTTGTGTCATTCTCAAAACCTTTGGCCACGATTGGCCACATCTTCACTACGAAATGAAGTTTACCCATTAAGTCAGTGATATTCATGTGTTTTTTATGCTGTACATTGATACTTTATGTCAGATTCCAGACAACATGTCAGTGAAACTGCTGGAGGCTTCATAAAGATAAGGTGGAGGTATCTTGTAAGAGTAGGAGGGCTCCAATTGATCGGTTGCCAATCATACTCGGCCGATAATAGCCCTGGGAAGTTTGATCGGCAGTCTCTATAATGGCCGATATAGAAGAGCCGATCAGACGGCGCAAAACTCGCGAGACAATTATTTTTTTTTTTGCGCGCTGTTAAAATGGCTTCACCAGCCTGGCAATTCTACGTGTTATGTGAAAAAGACAATACAGTACATTAGTGCAGTGCATTAATGCATCACAAAGCGGGAAGCACCCAAAGCATTTTAACACCACAAACCTCATCAGACATTTGAGAGAACGGAAGAGTTCAGCAACTTGCGCGCCGCCACTCACGTGCGGTGGCCGAAAGTACAGTTCATCATGATTCACCTCTTGTTTTGGCGCTTTGATTACGTTTCCATATTTCCGCTTAATTTTTAAACAAGTTTTTAAACATGAAAAATTAAACATTTAATTCTTTGTCTGTCCTCGCGGATGCCTGCAGTCCTTGCAGAACTACCGGCGACTCTTGTCTGCTATTTTATTTCATTTTAAATCAATTGTTTATTTTAATAATTTTAAATAAATACATTATTTTATGTAAGCTCTAAGCTGTTCCCAATTACTAACCAAACACAGGCTGCTATGTTTTAAGTTGACGTGTTGCACAGGCTGCTTGCCAATAAATACAGTTGTCAATTCATGATATTCCTCTTCTGGTAATTTCAATACTTAATTTACATTGTTATTAGATATAGTTTAATAAATAGACCCTGAGTAGACCCTGTAATCGGTGATCGGTATCTGCCAATACAGCTTCTAATGATCGGAGATCGGTCATCGGCCCCAAAAATCCTGATCGGAGCACCCCTATGTAAGAGTAATGCTGACATCTCCCTTTTTCAGTGAGGCCCTATCTGCAAAGTGGTTCGGTTTTTTTTTTTTTTTTTTTTAAACAGTTTTACAATCTCAAAAATCTATCAAATATGTTCTCAATATGTGGGGCTTATCCCCATGATGTTGGTGAAAAGACCTAAAATGATGTCATGGAAGTCCTGAAAGTTGTGAGGCCAGCCTTCATTCCCCACGTGCATCAGTGATGCCTGCCTTGTTAAGAATGCCTGCGTATACCATGGACGCTTGTCTTTTTATTGACCTTGCTTTTTGTTTGCCTAGGCTCCTCTTAATAAAACTATAAAATCTTCATGTGCACCCATCTCCTATTAATTAATACAAAAATGGGATATGGATGGTGTATTGTTATTTTAACAATGGTAAAATTGCACAGGTTACAGCTTAAATTAAATCAATATATTTTTACATGGTTCAGAATAGATTCATATAAATATGTGCATATATATATATATACACAAAGAAATGTATATATTACTATATATTAAATCTTCACATGTGTGTATAGATGGACAAGACCAAAATCAAATATGTAAATATATGTAATGTTATCTCAATATACTGTATTTTAAAATAAATTTGAATATTTTCAAGGATAACCCCTGGAAGGTGCTATACACCCATGGACCATTCTGTGTTTTTTGCGACTTTATGTCTCACTGTCTCTTCCTTCCTGGTCTGGTTCACATGTATCATTGTTTTATGTCATAATAAGTAGTATTACTTGAGTTCCCAGTTTTAATTAACATTTTTATCTGAGATCTGTTTTGTTTACCATTACAGTATGTTGTTGAATATAATTCTTGGCAGGGGTAGCTCACCCTGTAAAATGCTGAACTGCTGATTAGAAGGTCAAAAATATCAGAACTATCAAACTGACATTGTTTGGCTGATAAGACCCGCAACTCCCAATCTGCTCAGATGTATAATGAGATAAATGTTTTACTAATACAGATTCTATGACTGTCCTAATCATTCAATTCAGGTGAGAGTAGGGAAGACCAGTAACAGAGAGATTAGGGAGAGTTGTTAACCTGTTGTCCTTGCTGTCTTCATGAACTTGACGTGTCAATAGTGTTGATATGTTCTGTGAGGGCCTGTACTTCCCTAACCCTAATCTTCACCCAGGTGATGTCTACATGTCTGAACCAATGAGTCAGTGCAGTGCCCGGGGAAGAACATGAGCTGAGGTTCTTTATAAAGAAAGTTGCTTCAGGGCCATCCAGGAGGTATACTGGAGATACATTGCTGTTTCTGTTTTGCGATGATAACTGAGTACAAAAGTACTGTTTTTACCTTCTGTCCTCTGTGATACATTTATGAGAAATCTATGCTACACTAGTAATAAAAAAAATTCAATTATTAAACAACAGGCAAAATCTCCCTTGTGAATGAGTGTCAGTATAGTGTAAGGAGTTATGTGAGGTTAAAGGTAAGAGTGGGAAAAAAGTGGGGGAAAAAACAAAAAAAAAACAAATACTGCTGAATGCATTTACAGAAGTGGGTCAGTGAGAGTGATAATATGATTGTTTTCTCTGTGAAATTTTAAATGTAAGATAATTAATACCGTTGGACGTTGTGCTGGATGCCACAGCCTTCTCACTGATCTCAGTTCGGGTCAAGGAGGACCTCTTGGTTAGCACAATGGTCTCCATCCTCTTTTTCTTCTCTGCTGTTGAACTGGGCTGGGACTTTGTTTCCATGGTGACTGCACATTCCTTAGTGTAACATCAAATCTGAGACACCTGCAGGTTCCACCAGAGAAAGTGAAGAGAGGTTAGTGAGGTGTGTCAAACAAGTTATGTTTTTCACACTGTTCTTGCTGTGGAAACATCACCATTAAAGCTAACTGGTAGGGGTCAAGAAAAGTAAGGAAAAAGAACCATTATGTCACATTCAGGATTTTAAACTCAAGAGCCAAGGTTTGAGACTTTAGGACTACTCATGTTTGTTTAAAATATCATAGTACTGGGAACATGTCAGGAATATCACATTACTGGGGCAATTTTCTCTTTTGACAGTAAGCTCTTTGCTCAATAAAGTTTTTTGGGAGCTATATGGGATTATCCAAATGCCTCAAACTGTGCTACAAGTTTGCCTACTGGTGACGAATACAGCCAAAAACCTTCCAAAAATTTGAGTCTCAAATGTCACCAGTTCTGTATGAATCCTCAATTATAAAATAATTATTAAAAATAATATATATATATTTTTTTTTATAAAAGAAAAAAAGTCTTACTGGCAAACACATGTATAAATAATGCAAGTTATGAGGGTAGTGAAGAGGCAGTGGATTGTTTCTTACAACACAGCTAAATCTAAAGGCTTATGTTCCAAGTAAAATGGTATAAAATTCTATAAAGCATGTACTGTGGATGGTGTACGGGGATGGACAAATGCAGTGTATTCAAGGAATTTATAAAATACAAATCAAACATTTGCAAACAATCTGCAAATCAAACATTTGCAAACAATCTACATTATTTTACTTACATCCGCATGAATAATTAATTGCACAACACTAATTTATGTAGAACACCTCAAATGCCAAAACACAAGTAAATAAGTTTTATGTTTTTTTTTTAGAATATGTTTGGCACTCTTTAAGTAACAAAAAATATGATACACTCTGATGCTAGCTAGGCCCAACCAGTAATCGATTTCAAGCCTATGTGGAGAACACAGCACTAGCTCTGACAGCCTGTCAAAGAAACAAAGAATGATCAGATGGATAGCGCCCCAAAAGTCAGCTCTTTTTCTTTTACATTACACCATCCAGCAGTTTCAGTCTGTTCAGAGAAGAAAAAAAAGAAGCAAAAGAGGGCAAGAGGGAAAGTGAAAACACGTAGTGAGTCCTTTATGCCTGTTATTGACTGGCCTCTGACACTTGGGTGCACTGGCTCTGCGTGTCTGTGAGTGTTTGAACCCTCCAGTTCCCCTATCATCAATCCCTAGGCAATTCAGTAAGAGCAGAAAGAGGCAAAGAAACTAAAATCAGAAAATTGAGACATGTGAAAAGTAAAAGAAATATGTGTAAAAAACGCAGAAAAAAAGCACAATTAGAGCCAAAAATAGGAAACAAGTACTGATATCCCTTTCTTGCAAGCCATAGCTAATGCACTAGTCAAGACCATTAGTCTTTTTCCCCATAGCAATATCCTGACTTAACAATGCCACCTACTACCTGTTTCTTTTGGACTTTGTTCTCTGCCTTTCAGTATTATGTATTCCTGAGTGTGAAGGTCAACAACATACACAGTTCATAAGGAACTGCATAATACCAAGTAATAACAAAGATGAGTTTAACGCTCTTAAAGTAAATTCCTGAAAACAATAGCATTTGACTCACATATAAATAAGGTTTTCACAATACATAACGCATAAATGTAAAATAAATGTACAGTTTCTTTTTAGACATTTCACTTCGAATGAGTCCCACACCCAATTAGCTGTGTGAGAGAAAGAGTGTTCTATTCATGTGGGCTTGTCCATAATCCTCACTTGGAGAAAGAGAGGCGATTAACCAGGTTTAAAATACCACAATTCTGACTGCTCCCAAGGAAAAAAAAAAGATTCTTATTTTAAGCACATTAGGCAAATCAATTTAGCATAAATTATACGCTCCAGTGACAAATGAAAGTTGAAAGTCAGTGACAAATGAAACATCAAAGTCAAACAACAGAATAAACTTTTCTAATAAAACCACTGTCTTTTTGAAGGCACTAATTTTCCCCAGGTGAATATATTTTGTTCCCGAAGTTGATGTGCTGGAAGCAGCAAAAATTTGCAAAAACTATGAGCTCATGCACATCAGAACTGGACCATGGAGCAATGAAAGAAGGTGGACTGCTCTGATGAATCACATTTTGTTTTACACATTACATGGGGGTGAGGATGCACTATGGAAAGAAGGTGAGCTGGTGGAGGCAGAGTGATGCTTTGGACAATGTTCTACTGGAAACCTCAAGCCCTGCCATTCATGTAAGTTCTAGCTAAACATTTTTGCTGACATTTTTGCTGTACCTCCCGTCAAAGAAACTTAGTACTTGCTGATGGCAGTGTCCTCTTTCAGCAGGATAATGAGCCCCACTGGCATACTGCAAAATTGTTTCAAGAATAGTTTGATGAATACTACAAGTTCAAGGTGTTGACTAGTCCTTCAAATTCTCCAAATCTCAATCCAATCATATATGGGATGATCTGGTAAAAACAAGTCCGATCTTTGGAGGCCCCACCTCAGAACTTACAGTATTGCTGGTATTACAGGTACACCCTGCTACCACAGTATACCTTTAGAGGTTTAGTGGAGTCCATGCCTCGGCATGTCAATGCTGTTTGGGTAGCAAAAGGGGGACCTAAGGTTGGTGGTCATAATGTTGTGGCTGATTTGGACATAACAGGCTGGAGGCTAAATTCACATGGACCTCCTACTGTAAATATCTGAAATAGCATTTAACCACCTCTGACTAGGGTTAACCACCTCTGACCTGTGACTTATGACCAGCATTACTCACCAATGACCAGCATTAACACAGGTTTAAAATGTAATAAATTTATTTATAGAATGGCTCTTCAATTACCCTGGTTATTCATACTGTTTTTCCAGATCAATAACAAATAATGTATTCTATACTGTGTTGCATATTCAGCAATTATGGAACCTCAACTGTATACTGTAACCAATCACATGGAAGCATGGAAAGGACAAATGCCAGCAAAAGACTTTAAACACAAAGTGACAAGAAACAACAAAAAACTGACTCACTCACACACTCATCTTCTATATTACTTTATCCTGTATACAGGTTCAAAAGGGCCTGGACCCTTTTCCAGGGCAAATGGTGGGGTACACCCTGGACAGGATGCCAACCCATCACAGGGCGCACACAAGCACATACACATACTGTACTCACATGCTCTTTCACATAAAACAGGCAATTTGGGAACACCATTTAGCCTACCCTGCATGTTTTTGAACTGGGGGAGAAAACCAGAGGAAACCCACCAAGCACAGGGAGAACATGCAAACTCCATGCACACAGACCTGAGGCAGGAATTGAACCCGGACACTGGAAATGAAAATGACAGTGCTAACCACTAAGCCAGTGTTGTGAATATTCTGTTCATTACAAGGCTAGCCAGATATTGATATGATTTATACTGTGGTATTTATAATATTCTTCTTTTTTCCCTCACTGGAATGCATGATGGATTGTTTAGTTCTTTGAATGGTAGTTGATGATTAAAAAAAATCAAACTTTTATTTTAATAGTGATTAATAAACTTCATGGGCTTTATTTTAGCTATGCATGGGAGATGATTACCCATAATTCCACAGTGCGAGAGAGAGAAGAACCATTAACTCAGTTGTTATTGTGTGATGCTCAACAAACAAAGCGGATGCGTACTACTCGTATATTGTTTATTAAGTTAAAGATTATTTTAAAATAATTGCTTGTATTGCAAAACAGACAAAGTTACTCACAATCCAAGGTTTTACTGTACCAGGTAATCCACTTCTCTCTGTGGTATAGTGTGAAAGAATAAAGTATGGTAAACTTGCACTTTTTATACTGATGACTTATAAGGCAATGTGTAACTGAAATAAGCAAGCTAAATAATAACACAGAGTACTTCTTGTGCTGTGCAATGTCTTTTATTTGTATCTGCAAAAAATCTCAAGTTATGTGGCAAAAACAGAACATACAAAAACAAAAATACTGTCTGAAAAAGAAAATGCTCCTGGAGACCTGGGCATGTATAGTTCTAACTGGGATATACCATATTGGTGCATTAAACTTGTTACATTAATTCAAGCTGTTACAAAGAAATTCTTAAATCAGGGAAAAAGCTCAAATCAAAAGCGATCATTTGACTTTCGTCCTGTCGGATGTCAATCACTTGGTTGTTGGCCAATGACCCCTAAGCCTACTCCAATATAAAAGACAGAATCAGCTCAAAATGCAAAGACTGAACCATGAACGCAAACTGAAGTGTGAAAGCAAAGCAGGAAAATGATTGTAAGCATATATCAGTGGTCAACAGCATAATTCAAATCTGCTGTTTGGTTAAAAGTTGTGGTTTCTAAGTTGTTTGCAAAAAGGTAATGTTGAAAGTGGGTCATAAATGTTAATAGGTCCAAACTATTAAGAATGCATTTACAACCTTTTTGGGAAGGTGATCCATGGCACACAGTCAACCATAAAGAAGCAGCAGCAACATTTTATTTATTTATTTAAATTAAAGCTTGTAACCACATACATTCCTGCTAAAACCTTTTTGACTGTAAGCATTTTTGTACATGTTATATGCCCTCTAAGAAAATGTATGTAAGGCCTTAATATTTACCAGTGAAAATTATGTTCTTATCACTGATTGCAATGCATTTTGTCCCTTTTTTGTTTTGTTTTTTTAGATCAGTGCAGCTTGCAAGCTGAGAAACGCCTGGTCACAGGAGAAGGCATAGCCTATTGAGTATGCATGCAACCTGAGCTCAATTGAAGTTTGTGTGACAGACATTGATGCTGAAAGACCAAAGGGTGGCACTGTGCACACCTCTTTTGTGTGTGTGTATCTGTGTGTGGATGGGGGATGGGTGTGTGTGTGTCCCACTGTGGTGAAGACACCCTAGAGAGTTGATGAGTAGAAATTCCTTTTCTGATGAAAACTATAGCCCTTTTCACATATCCTGTTCAAGACGAGGAATAATGTGCATTCGTTGCACCTCAGCATTTTCTGAAAAACGCATGGAGGCTAAATCACTGGTTGTTGTGCCTTGAACCTGAGAACAGAGGCACACGGGTCACTATGGGGGAACTTTGTAAAAGGGAAAGTCATTGCATTTAGTGAGTGAGTGACATAAATGTGCACAGCTAGAAAAAGTACCTCAGCACTAAGTTCACTTTTGGAAAGCAACAGAATTCACAGTATTTGTGACTCATACTGTATGTTACAATTAGACACCAACACTACTGTGTTAAATCATGCTGCCTCTGAATTTGAAACACTGGTACGCTGTTTAAAAGAACATATTGAGGTGGTTTAATGCCAAATTCATAAGATCAGTGTGAATTACCAAACATGAGGGCAATTGGCACACTGGTGACATCTCTCTCTCTCTATCTCCCTCTTACTTACAAACACTTTCACATATGCACACGCATATACACATACACACAAACAAAATAAAAAATAGGATCAAACATAGGGCTGTGCTTGGCCTAATCTATAACAAAGATTATCTCCTCATCATCTCTAAATTTAAATGCAAAACTTTTGCAACATTTTGCATCCATTTGGTTTGCCTCCAAATAAAATAACAAAACAAGTTTCTGCTCCTAAATTGTGATGCTTTGTGGTCTCGCACCTCCACGGTTGAGGGTTCGATTCCTGCCTTTGGTCTGTGTAAGTGCATGTTCTCCTTGTTCTTGGTGGGTTTTCTCTGGGTACTCCAGGTTCCCAAAATGTCTGTTTTGTGTGTGTGTGTGTGTGTGTGTGTGTGTGTGTGTGTGTGTGTGTGTGTGTGTGTGTGTGTGTGTGTGTGTGCCCTGCGATGGATTGGCACCCTGTCTCCTCACATAGGCTCCAGGCCCCAATGACCCTGTACACAGTATAGAAGATGAATAAATAAACCTTTGCTGCATTAAGATTTCTTTTTCAGCAAACAAGTACAAACTTAAAAAAATTAATTTGCATTACATATAAATTATATCATGAACAGTTAGATTGAAGACCATCATTTTTTATGTTACGCTTGTGTTAGTTTAGTGTGCACTAACTAGGGTCTACCACATCACTGTCAACTATTATTGCTCTATATACCTGAAAAAACGTTCCTCAACTCTTGAAGATAATCACATGCACTGTGGAAACATGCAAACAATTCATGCTAATAACCAAAATCCCAAGCACATTCAAAACACAGTTATTGGCTCACTTATCCAATCAGGGAAATAAGGCATCAAATACCTATTAGCCCTGTCAGGGCAGAATCAGAGGGCGAATTACCCATCCCAAAGCTTCAGGACAATTCATCAAGCCAAAGCCTCTAGAGGAGTCATAATGTTTACTTAGAGACAGCCCACTTCCCCCTCTGGCATGCTTTATTGGCTCTTATTAATTCCTGTACAGACCCTAGTAGCTATGCCATTAACAGCCTATTATAGGGCAGAAATGAGAGTAATTGTGCACTGCAGTCCTATCTTAAAACAACTACAACTCAGAAAAGATCAGGAGGAGAAAACTGAGTAATTAATGTAAAATAATGTATATTAACATTTTTAAGATGATACGCGGTTAAAGAAAAGAGAGCAAGAAGGTCGAGCAAAGGAAAAGAGTAATTTTGTTTAGACAGATAGGATTCATACATGAGACAGACAGAAACTGTGTAGAAATGAGAGAAGGAAATGTGACCACCAGTAGGATGTGGAAGGTCTTCCAAGAGCCATTTGATTTATACGTTCCACTGTCATCTACTTTTTTTTTTCAACCATCACATCTGTTTAGTTTTTCATACATTTCTTCTTTCATTTTATTATCAGGTGAGCTGCAACATCTTCCATTAATCTTCCAATAATTTCTTTTTCCATTTTAATTTTACCTGTAGCTTGTTTGGTTAAGTGATCCAAGTACATACAAGAAAGGAAACACTTAGACAGAATATAAGGAATAAGAAAACAAACTGGTGTGTAGCTTAAAATTAATATAAATTATTTGAACCATGTTTACATGAAATTTTCCTGACAAAAAAATACTTTTTATGTTTCAAAATTGTTTCAGGTTTGCTTAAAAAACAAAACAAAACAAAACAAAAAACGGAAAATATTTCCTCAAATTATGTCTCCGGAAATTAGTACGTTCATGAACATTTCTTCTCATTTACCTGCAGTATAGTTCCACACAATGCTGCTAAGGGAGACAACTTAAGAAAAGGCATTGTGGAATGCTCACGAAGGAGGTTCGCCTTCTTCATCACAACTCGCCAGCCCATTCTGCTCACAAAAACGGTGAAACTTGTGGGCAACTCGGAGTACAAAACTCTGCCTCATTTCCCTACTCCCCATCACACCCAGTGACTTCTTTCTCTTCCATCTTTTGAAGAAACCACTTTGTAGCATCAACAAGGTGTTTACTGAGGTGAAACTGTTCCTCAAGAGACAAAAAAAAAAGCTTCGTCAAAGACGGTCTCCACCAGCTCATCCATAGTTTGGAGAAGCCTTAGATGGAGGATATGTAGAGGACTGAGCACACAACCAATGTTAATTTTCATTACATTATTTTTCCTTGGGAATAATAACAATTTATCAGTGCCCCTCATAGAATGGTTAAGGATAAAGATGTAAAAGTATAACAAGAAATAAACCAATGGAGAGTAACAGAAAGAGAGAAATGTGGAGCAAACATACCAGACACCAAGGCACAGAGGAACTTTGGAAGGTTCCACAACTGTTCTATCTACCTACTCACATGCTGAGATATCTTCTATTCCTATACAAACTGACTCATACAAATAAACATGTGTAAGTCTTAAAACAGATAAGCCTCATTCATTTTCTATTTCCCAACATGAGAGATCCACATGATTCAACAACTCCTCATCACATTATTATCATTATGACCAGGCCTACACAACGATACACAGGAAAACCCACAACACATGCTTATACACCTAACAGAAACACAAAAGCATTAACAAACAGCCAGAAGAGGATAAATTAATACATCATAATACAGAGAAACACAGTATATACACAGTATATTTACACATATTGATGATGTCTTTATAGAGTGATCTTAAGCTCCATTTAAAGGTGATTCTTTCTTTTATGAAGAAATACGTTAATGAAATTATTGCAAATGTGTCTGTATGTCTTACATTTCTGAATCTGCCATGTCAGTCAACAAATATTGTAAAACTTGTAAATGCACTAACATGTGAGCTCCTCAGTGGCATAACAGAAAAGCATTTGCCCTATCATTCTGAAATCAGTACTCTGAACTCTTAAAATCCCCTCTGAGGCCTTGCAATAAAGGAGTACTGTGTTGTTATTATTGACATTCTATATTACCCTATTGTTGTTGGGTCATTGTAGTTGCACCTTTAACCTGAGAGCAAGTGGTAATTGCAGAAGAAAGACAAGATCTGTGTAAAAAGGCAGAACTCCCATCACAGAACGGGGCCTGAAGTGTGATGTGAGTGACACACCTTCATGAGGTTTAAAGAACAGTAAACAGCTAGCAATTAACTCACTGATATATATTAGAGCAGGTCAAACCTACCCAGCACACTTAATTAGTGCTAAAGCCACAGTAAACTGAATTTTGTTAAGAATCAGCTGAGATCAACAATTCCAGTTGTTGAAGTTCTGCCTTCAACAATGCCTTCTGCTTTATGATTGCTTACAAGAATTCAGCTTTGTCTATGATTGGTTAAGACACAATAGCTAAGCTGTACACGCATGTGTAAATACTTACAGATCCTTCCGTAAATATCGGAGTTTTTATGTGTAGTGTCTGTTTGGATATCTTTGGATATTTTCGTCTGTCTAAATTTCGAGCAAAGTCTGTACTTTGACATTACATCACAGAGATTCTTTAGCAGCCACGTTGGTTTGTGTACAAAGTCAAACTGTAAATATGTCACTTCCTGTTTAGAGCACGAACACGTACTTATGTCGCGCCTTATGTGATCGTTCCCGAGACCACCTCTGCAACTGGTCCAGGGATGGTTCCCGGGCTTGGAACGACTGCACGCTCAAAGACAAAAATCAACTGGTCCCGGGGCCAAGTGTGCTTTGAAACGGGTCCTGCTCATACCTCAATTTTCAATCCTCTCATCATTATAGTTTCGAAAGAAGTGGTATTTACGTTCATCACATGAGACACCAAAGCTGTTGTGTGAAATGCATTGCCTTCTCTAAAAGTGGTGTGTGAAAGCCACATGCTGTTTGAAAGCAAACACTGAGGTGGCTTATTGGTGAATTCATGTCTATGTATATTACAAAATGTCAAGGAAAGCACAATATGGAGGGGGTCTTATAGTGCAGAAGCTTTAGCGAGAGGGGATAGTCTCTTCCCTGCCAATCACAGCATCACTAGCTAATTGTAAACATCTCTGAGTGAAATTTAGTGAAGGTTTGCGGAAGTTGAGTCTATTGAAAAAGATGTGTCTCAGAGGCCGCACATATTATCATTCACTATACATGGTTGTATGTTGAACTATACTGGTTGGTGATAATTGAGCAAGGGAAACTTATTGGACAAAAAAAATATTGACAAAACTTAATATTGGAACTGATACACAGTTGTCCACACACCTAGGATAAACTTTAGTACAATTAACTGAACAGTACACTGAACCACACAAACTACATTAGACATTTGCTTTTTTTAAACAACAAAGTTATTTCTCTTTGCTTATAGAGTGTTTTTTCATTTATATCATTACCTGTTATTTTTATCAAAATAATTTGACTCGCTCGTGCAGAGCAGTGCAACAGAAACATTTTTGCCTCATTTTAACTTTTTTATGATTGAGAGCTCAAATTATCCTACACCCATCTATAACCAGGAGCTCTCAGGGAAGGGGTGTCAATTATAGCAGCAACAGTCAATCATGGGCATCAGTGTTTTATTCCCACCCCTAACGTCATATGGGTAGCAATTCAAGATCTTTTAGTTTGTCTGCAACAAAAGTTAAGTTTGACAAAAATGGTAAACACACTGTCATGGCGTGAACTAGTGATGGGCATGTGCCAGAATTTTTCAGGCCAGAGCGGCATGTGGGCAGAGCATGAATCTTCAAGGGCAAGTAAACTGAACACTGCTGATTGATAAACGCATGGTAGAGATCCTGGCACTTTTCATCCACACGACGCATTAGCTATCACAATCCAGCCGCGGACAAGGAAATGGCGCTAGGTTTGCTATCGAGGCCCCCGTTGCCCGTCCGGGTAAGCGGGGCAGACATTGGAAGGCACAAGGGTTCACGGCAAGGGCTCACGGCAAGGCTGCGACAATGGATGCGAATGGATGGAGTAAAGCCTCATTAAAGCCCGCACATGAAGCTATCCAGGAGAAACCCTTCTACACATGAGCGTGGCAATACGGCACGTCTCGGGGGGATAGTAAAAAAGGTGAACCTGCAACGCTGTTAAAGCTCCAGCTCAAGCATGCAACGTTGTTAATTCACCAGCTGAAGACCACTGTGCCCGTTACACTGTTGATGCACCAGCCCCATGCACTGCTGCCCTTCCTTTCTCAGCTCCTTTTATGAATGCTGCCACTGCATGTGCTTAAGCTCACCGCATAATGGAGAAAGGACTGCCCAGTCACCTGCTCGTGGTCAGCCGTCTGGGAAATGTGTGCTGCCGTTAGCACCACAAACCTATCTGATGGAGGCTATGGCGTAAAGGTGTTCTCCAGCCAAATGCCCCTTTGCTAATGGGGCACTGCATGTGCAACCCTCTTCTTTTCTTCCCTTCTTTAACCTTTGCCTCGTGTCTGTGTGTCACCCGATTCAAAGATCTTACACACATACAACAAAAAAATTCCTACTATCCAGACATGAGAACGCCATTGAAGATCTAAGCATATGCAGTACAATTGGGATTTATTGTATTAATAAATACTAGCTACTACACAGAGACTATGGAAACAACGATATTATCTATACTTTAAGATCAGACCAAAAAAAGGGAAATCAGAAATGGGCAAAGAAAATTGCAATCAGAACAACTCTACTCATTTCTTGTTCATAAATCCATAGTCTGCAATTCTGATTGACGTGATATATTGATCAAGAGACTGCAACATATTCGATAAAACGTCAACAATTTATTTACTGAGAGTGAATAAATTATGTAAAGTACAGAACATGTTACAAAAATGTATTTATTTTACAGTGTTTCATTTCAATCTTAGATTACCATCAGAGTGGTGTCATTTTTACAAACATGTGTTAAAAGCTGCCTTTTAAATGAATGATTAGCGAGATGCAAAATCTGAGTTAAATTTTTTTTTTAATGAAGTAGAGTTTGTGCACAGAGTCTACACAGGTGAGTGTTTGGGCTGATTGGTGTTCATCCCGTTTAGTAAAGCCCTGTTGGAGTTGGCATATGCTAATGGTACCGTTATTGTACCAGTCAGTGATATGATTAATGACACTGAGTGTTAATGTGAGAGCAGTGGCAAAGTGCTTTGTCTTTGGATCAATGCAAACAGGCTAAAAAACCCATGTAAACTCATTATCTCTGAGAGACCCAGCTTTGTACTTACATAAGCCTGTGCACTGTCCACTTTCTTTCACACACTGAGACAAAGCAATGAAAGTGGGTGTGAGAGATTGGATTAGGGCATTAATGAGTGCGAGATGGTGTCTGTGGATCTAATTAGGATCCACTGACATATGTGTTGTGTATGTGATGAGCTTTGTAAATGTGCATTTTCTACAATCACAATGTGATTAGCAATGTGTAGCTACGAATATTTGTTCTGGAGAGGTATAAATAGTTAAGAGAAGGGATTTGGCCCTTCAAGTGTAGCTTTGAAAATCCTCACTCCATATCTCTTATCATCAGTTGGTAAACTCCACCATCATCTACAATATCCTGCCTAAAATCATCTATCAATATGTCTCTCCCACTTGGTAAAACCTCCACTCTATACCACCTGTTTGGCTTCCTGCACCATATCATCCCTTCTCGACCCTAACTCGTTTTTCTCCCTAACATTAGAGTACATCCATGGACCTGCTACACTCTTTATCTTCCAAACCCAGGATGGTTTCTTTTGGCTTGCTACATTACTGCTGATTGTGGTGCATGGCACTTTGAAAAAAAAATTAACCATCTAATAGAAAGTGAAAGAAATCACAACTTTACACAAATCTTGTCTCTTCCTGTGCTCTCCTGTTTAAAATCTCATCTATAGTGTCTTATGCTAAGACTGATTTCTACAAGGTAAAGCTGGAAGCTTCTTCATACGATGCTAGCAAGCTCTTGTCTGGACATCTGGACATGACATACTGTATACCAACTGCATTCAAGAAAGCAAGGGTTTCTATTCTAAAGACACTCACTCTGGAAATCAGGCATCAATTACTAACCACTTATCTATTTTAATTCTAATAATTCATCTTGTCTTTCCTTCGACACTCAAGTTTCTGACTGAAATGTCATTATTCACTAGTGGCCCCATCAAGCCCTGTCGTACAACCATCATGGTCGACACCACAGTGCCTTCAGGAGCTGAAGATCCACCTCACTATCTCTCTAGTAGCCCACAATCTAGCTCCACAGAAACTTCCCATGGCTGTCAGTGCATTACTGTATGTTTTACCTTCGGGCAATCACCAGGCCTCTATAGGGACTGGCAAACATCATTTGGGAGCCCACAGTGTTCTCTCTGCCCAACAAGGACCACCTGTTGCAGGCTCCCCTGTCTTCTGCCTTAGTCTGCCTCCAACCCCGGCTGTGCACATGGGGTTTGGGATAGTACAGTGGTTAAGGCATTGGACTACAGTTTGGAAGATTCCTGGTTCAAATCCCACCACTGCTAACTTGTTCCTGTTAGGCCCTTCAGCAAGGCCCTTAACCCTCAACTGCTCACATATATAATCAAATGTAAGTCATTTTAGATAAGGGCTTCTGCTAAGTGCCATGCTCCAAATCCATGAGCCCTTGTAACTACTGGCTCTTGTGTCTTTATGCTAGTCAAAAAATCTTTGTACCTGCATACGTGTTTGAGCTCCAGTATAAATTCTAGTACTGATAATATTAGTGCTGACCCAAGCATATAATGCCTAAATGTATTTTGCACTATGATGGTTAAACCTTATCGAGTGGACATGGGTAGATAAAAGAATCCCCAACCTTAATTTTTATGATGACTGTAGCTTTCCAGTAGCTCTCCACTCGAATCTCTCACTCTCTTTGGCACCCCTCCCTATAACCACAACCCAACCCCCCCCCCACCACACACACACACACATGGCAGATTTGTGAATTGCACTAATGCACCTAATTATAAAGAATTTGTTGCATTTTGTTCTCCAAAAAAGCTTGCATAGTGGAACTAAAAAGAAACCTGTAATCTAGGTTAGCTAATTCATCTTAAAACATTTTTATTACAATATTTAAAAAATATATTATTAATGATAAATTTTATTTCTTTTTCTAATTTTATAAGAATAAATTAACTTTTAGGTTCGTTTGGACACTCAAAAAAATCCTTTTGTTTCCAAAACAGTTCATTTAAAATAGAAGGCTTACTACTTCTGAGGACTTTAAACTACAATCATAATCATGCTCTCTAATGAATAATAATTTCTTATTTAGATTAAATGTCATAGATTTTGACATACAATATTAAAATATCATGTGCTACTGTGTGCTCAGTCTTGACCCAGCAGTCTTGCTTTTTATTTTTATTTTATTTATTGCATTTTTTGTATGTACTGTATTTATTGCTCAAACAATGAAGGGGTTAACCTTAGGTCTGAAATGATGGCTCATTTTAATCTATTAAAAATCAGCATTAAATTTGTATCGATTTGTCAAATCTTTACATTTATCCATAGCTATTCAAGTACATAAATGAGAACCCAATTAACAAAAATGTGGATGCCCTGCGTGCTTTGCAAAACTGAAATAGCCTGCCACAGCGGCACAGCTGCTATGTACTGTATGAGCATCTTGAAAGAAAACACCCTGGCACTCTTCTGTGTCTTCTTTTGTATCTCAAAAAGAGGTATGCAAGTTTTTTGCTGTGATACAGTCAAGAGTTGTACTTAATTTGTGGTTATTTAATATGTGTTGGACATTTATATTGGATCAAACACCATTAATACTTTAATTGACTGGATGTATTCCATGTTATTAAGACCACATGTCTCTCTGGATAGTGGCAGTGCTTTGAAGTTAAGAATTTTCTAAAGGTTGCTCATTCGTCACTTATGTTGCATATTGGTAACACAATTGTGATAACTTCACAAACAGATCACAAAACTGTTTGCAGGTTACAAATCCTATGAAATTGAGCTTTCTAATGGTATACTGCATCACTGTACTGCTGGATGATTTATTTCATGAAATCGATGTATTATAAACCGGAAGTGTGCACTTCAAAGGAAGTGTGGCTTTACCAGCTCAGTGACTGACAAACTAACCATTCATTTAGTCAAATTTAACCCAAATAAAAAATCATATTGTAAGTATTCCCCCTAAAGTCCCAGATTATTATAATTTGGTAAATATTAAGGGGCAGTCAAGTCAAACCAGGACTTTCACAATCTGGCAACATGTTATCTGTCAATTTTCAAGGATCAAGCATTCTACTTGCTGTATGTTCATGGGAACGACTCTATGGATTAATCGGTAAAAAATCGGTAAACATAATAAGACAGAAGGAATGTAACAAGTCTACAAAACCTCAAGCCAGCCAACATTCTCTTCATGACATGCTAATTTTCAAGAAAGCCAGTCATGTGGTGTGGAGGGATTTGAAAGGATGATGTGTGGAAGCCTACTGTAGGCTGCGTTCTTCCATCTAATAGAAGGAGACAAGTGCTTAGAGTGCTCCACAAAAGCCAAACATTATAAATAATTCTAAAAGCTAAGGAGGCTTCTTTATATGAGAACCTACCTCCCTTTCTTGACATCTGAGGCTTTGTGCATGCCACCAACAAGAATGTCTTTTCAGCTATCAGTTCCAATGAATTCCTCTAGACCCACATGCAGACTTTGTAAGTTTATTTCCCTTGAACTCTTTTCTTTCCAACACAGTTCATAAAGTAAGATGGTAGAGAGCATACAAACTCAGTTTGGTGGTCTTAAGCATGCATATCATACATATATACACTTAAGCATCCACATAATGCACACGGATGTCTAACCAATTTACTTTAATAAATGACAGTCACGGTCATTGGCACAAACAGGAAACTACACACAGACCATACAAACAATCATAATTCAAGATGGAGTGTGCTCAGAGATGAGTTTTATAAATCTCTTTCTTACAAGAAGCTTTGAGTTGTAGACAGAAATATACGCATTGGGCTTTGAGGGAGACCAAAAAAAAAAAGAAAAAAGCTCCGCTCAACTTCTTCTCTCCCCTCGAAGCTCTTGTCCTTTTTTTTTATCTATGCTCCAGACACTCAACACTTTACATTCACCCTCTTCTTATCACATCATCTTATGTTTTTTTTTTTTATCTCTATCCTAGTGTCATCAACACTATCTCTAAGTTTAAAACAGATGCATAAGTAACCTCTCTGCCCGTTCTCTCATTGTCTTAAAAATAAGCCGCAATAATTAATGTCTAGTTCAAGCCTATAAAGCTCATTTTACCCAGTAACTTAGCCACACCAGAAAAGAAAATTCTCAGGCTGTTCTCTTGGTGGGCACGGATAGGACTGCCAGATGTCTTTAGGACAATACACACAAGAGACCTGTTGAAGAACACTTCAGGACTAATCTCAAGCCCTTTTAAAGCCCTTGCCAAGACCTAGGTGAACCTTTTCATGGGTTGACTTCAAAAGGCTTTCAAGACATACTCCAAACTGTATGCATTTGAGGACATCTAAGACATCAGTTTTCATCATCTTGAAGGTTGGTTAGGGTAGGGTAGGTTGACTGACTGAAATATTTACAAACAAATATTTTAAGCATATGTATGACCGAGCATAAATTACATTCCAAGTGACATGCAAAGTGAAGCCTTAATTTAGATTAGTTGTTTTCTTATGCCCACACATGTCAATCCTGTTAGTTCCTTTGAAATGCTCTTAATTTACAACTAAACATAGCTGTTATGTACCTCTACTGTTATTTCTTTTCTTTCTTTTTTTTTTTTTTATCTGATGCAGTACAGATGTTACAGAAAGTGAGCTCTGGGCCCGTGTTTACTAAGCATCTCAGAGGAGGAAATCTCTCCCAAGTGGTTTGTGACAGCCAAAAATGTCAGAAATTATGAATCGCTCTCACAGCACCATTAGATCACGATATGATGATATGACGATATGATGATATCAAGCACCGACGAGGAGGCTTATGTGTACCAAAAACATTAACATAGCATCAATACACAAATGGTTATAGATGCAACATAATTATTGAGTTAATATATACATATAATATTATATTAAAAGGAATTTAGGAAACATAAATACAGTAAAAAGATGGATTGTGAATAACTTGGTCTGTAAGTGTTTGCAAGACTAAAGATAAATTTTAACTTGATAAACAAGTGAGGTCTTGAAATTTGAGTAGTACACATGCTCTTTTGTCTGCCTAGCATCATGTGATCACAACTGAGCCAATGGTTCTTCTCTCTCTCTCTCTCTCTCTCACGCTGTGTGATTGTGAGTCTCCCATGATCAGTCTCCGTGTATGAGTGTACTGTTTACTATAACATTGAAACCATGTGTGTGCACGCATACTCTATAGCATTTTTAAAATTTTGTGTCCAAGTGAAGTGACTGTTCTTTAGTAACTGTGCTGCAACAACGGCCTTGGTGAAAAAAAATAATTAAAGAGGCTGTAGCAGTGCGGGAGATAAATCTGTTTAACAACAATGCAATCTCACATTTCTGCGAAATCCTCAAAAGGATGGAAAAAGCAAGTGTCATTAGAGAGGTTCCTTGTTAAAGATTCCAGTTTGCTGACAGAGACTCTCTGTCAGCAAGCAGTAATTCTGTTAGTGTGTGTGTGTGTGTGTGTGTGTGTGTGTGTGTGTGTGCGTGCGTGTTTGTGTGTGTGCGTGTGTGAAAGTCATCTTACACAGTAGTCCCCCCCCTCTTCCTCCTCTCCTCTCTCGTCTTACTCCAGCCACAATTCTTTGCAAAGGTAAAGTGCAGGTTAATTTGTTTTATTTTTATTTTATATTTTGCATTAATTCTTTTTATATGAACATTTTTTGGACTGTGGAACAAATCGGTGGAGTTTCCATTATTTCTGTGGAAATGGATATACATGTATCTTGGATTACAAGCACACTTGAATTATGAATTATAAAAGTGCCTTGGATTACAAACACACAAATTATGCTCTCAATCCTAGGTTTAACTGTATCTAACTTTTATTTATTATTTTATCATTTTTATTTATAATTATATAATTATATTTATAATTTTATATGCAGAACTTCATCACTTCATTAACACAGCAAACTGATAGATGGCAACGATGCTTTCACAAATTGCCATCCACTTATTCCTTTTTTATATTTCGAGGTAAGAGTAAGGTAAATTTTCCCTTTGTTTATTTATCTATTTTTTTACTACCTCTGAAATTTGCTCTGAAGGTCACCACCCTGCCTCCCCAAACCCATATTTAACCATACAGTTTATTTGGTTGAAATGGTTGATAAATACCTTATATTTCTGATCATTCAACAAAGTGAATAAGGCTTTAATCCTAAACATTGTTTCAAAGCACTTATTAAACACTATCCTAGCTGGTTATTCCAGTTGTGATAGGAAATTTTTTTTTTCTCTATAAAATCACACTGCTGGTGAAGATACTTTTAGGAGTAGCAGGGAAATCCTGGTATCCAAATAAAGAGTTCCCTCTTTCTTACTAGTATAATCCACATTTAAGTAATAGGACAAATAGAAATAATAGAATTTATGTGGAGTTTTATTATTATATACAAATTCCCCCTGGCCATATCGCAACAACTGGACATGATACAGTAATAAGCTTGGATGGATCATATTGAACTTATTGAACCAGAAATCTAGAAATATACATAACTCAAATCACCCAAAATGTGACTTATCACCTAACACCTAATAACACCTAATGTGATGACAGAATAATAATTATTATTCAATTATATCACATGTACCTTACAGCACAGTGAATTATTAGATATGTTACTACTAACTACTGGTATAGAATTGTACAGGCAAGTACCATATTAGATACCTGCCGAGGTTTGGTAGCCACTGTGTACATTAAACATTTTTTTAATATCCTAGTATTTTTATAATATCCTAGTATGTATTCCATGTACCATATCTACAAATGTATCATTTTAACAAAGTAGGTAACTTACTAGGAAAACAAGATAATCAAGATTTAATAACGATTGTGCCGTATTCTTTTCCACAATAACATTTTGGTTTTGTGTTGTAAGTACAGTGCACCCATTTGCTTTACAGCGATGCACTTTTACTGCTCCCTAAAAGCCCAAACTTACTCACAGCTAAAGATCCTACAGAGCAAGAAAATTTGTTTTCGAGCAAAACCTATTATCATTCTGTCATACATTCGGGCAGTTTGATTACTACAGAGAAAGAGCTAAATTCTTTTAGCTTAACAGTGTAATAGGTCTTGCTAGCAAATTAATAATTTTATTTTAAGGAATTTTTTATTTGGTTTGAAATAAGGTGCCAAAAAGAAAGACTCCTCAAATTAACAAGAAAGTAAAATTTAAATCAGCTGTGCACTTTGGGTTCAAGTTGGGCGACCAAAAACAACTCCATGGCATAGTCATTGATTGATAATGCAACCACCTACCTATCCAGTTGTCCAAAACATAAGGAAATAACAGATGACATCATATTTTTCATAGAAAAAGACATGTGCCTAGTGATCACTGTCAGCAATCAGGGATTCAAGAAAGTGGTAAACAAATTATGTAAGTTATACAAAACTTAAAGCATCTACTCTCATTGTGCAGCTCGAGAGGTCTTATGGACTCCATGACTTAATGTGTTAGCTGTTTTGGTGGCATAAGGTAGACTTTAGTTTTAGGGTTATGGGTGACCAGTGTGTGTGTGTGTGTGTGTGTGTGTGTGTGTGTGTGTGTATAATGTTCATACATTTATTTTTGTTTTTCAGTTGTGCAAAAATTTCTTATTGGTCTCATCCTCTTATTATGCTTTTTTCTAAGAGTTAATTCTAATGTAGCTTAAACGAAGATGACATCCAATACTCTAGCAAAGAAATAGTGAAGAAATAGTGAAAAAGATTACAGTTGAGAACAATCCAATATGTGTGTGTGCCTGTGTGCCTGTGTGTGTGTGTGTGTGTGTGTGTGTGTGTGTGTGTGTGTGTGTGTGTGTGTGTGTCTGGAGGTGTACGTATGCGTGTGTGCCAATGTGAGATACAGAGAGACAGAAAGAGAGAGAGAAATTGGATTTTACAGACAATATTCTTAATGGTGATATTAAAAAAAAAAAAAAAAGAGTCAAAGTGTCAGAAGGGGATTGCTATGGGTGGATCAAAAATGGATACCAAAATCATATCTGGGTATTTGTAGGTATGACATATATTGTGGTGTTTTGTATGAAGTGGACTAAGTGTTCAATTGTAAATAAAAGTCACATGAAGAAGACTTGAACAGTGAAGAATATAAAATGCAAAAACTATTTTTTAATGTATATTTTAAAAACTGTTTCAAATATGGAAATGAAAATATATGTAAAATAAATAGCCTTATGTTAAGACCTATGTTAAAGACAAAAATATACCTAGATAATATAAATTAAATAAATCTTAGTAAATGAATGAATAAATAACAGGTCTACTTGCTCTGTACATGAGTGCATAAATATTCTACTGAGGTAAACTGCGGAGCTCCTGGGATTGTCATGGGGAGAAATCAATACATATTTAGGGCATACTGAATATTCTTTTCAATTCTTTTGGGACAGGAGACTTTTTGGGCTGTGTAGGCTTTGTGGCACAAAGTATAACACACTCTTTCTACTGAGATTACAATTAAGCCATGCTAAGTATTTTTTTCACATTGAAACATTTTGACTTAAAATGGTTCCTACTAGCAAAACAGGACATTAAACAGTTGCGTTCATGTGGTCAGATCTGTGCATGGTCCTGTGCCTGCCAGTGACATCACATAATATGATGTGCCACACTGTGATTATACTCAGAGATTGTGTGTCAGAGATTTTACACTATCCAACTATGAACTAATTGGCACTTTGCAGAACCTTTATACAGAAATACAACATTGCATAAATTCTAAATGAGTTTATTGAAGTAGACTATATATTATCAATACAAATCTCAAATTAAATATCAAAAATATATTTCTATTGATAGATATCTATCTAAATGCAAATGTAGTTTGTCCAAGAGTAGTTACTAAATATTTCAAGCTGTGTGATACCATGGCATAGCTTTATGGATGACAGTGCCATGTATATTATACAAAAAGAAATTCAGTACAATCTATATAGCATATAAAATGAATTTCTATGCACAGTGTGTCTCATCCTATATCTCTTTTCAAAACATATCAATATGTGTAAAAAATAAATAAATAAATATTTGCCACCTAGCCGTAGGGAGCATCTGCATATCGATGCAGCTGTCCAATTAGTCAATCACCCAGCTAAGGCACATAAATACAGGCCAAGAGCCCCTGCCAATGCACACACAAATGCTCCTCCGTCTCCAACACATACTGTATCTTGTGAGCAGAGGGTGTGCAGGATAATATACCATGTTAGAGATCAAAGAATGGCTGTTCTGGATTGAGAACTCAATTTTTCCACAACAATGGTGAGCAGACAGGCATCTCCCGATGCACAACATACCAACCCTTAGGTGGATGGGTCACAATAGCAGAAGACCACATTATGCTGCAGCCCTTTACAGCCAAGAAAAACCCAGAAGACAAGCATCTCCAGTCCATCTGGTACTAGCACCAGCATGCTTTTATACAGAGAGGTTGAATAACATATTTGACATTTTCTTGTAATGTAGTTTGTAAAAAAAGTGAAAAAAAGTATGCTAAGTATATTAAATCTTAACATGCCAAAGTATGCTTGCAGCCAGACTAATGACTAAAAGTCTGCTATTTTGGAACAACTAAGTTTGTTCTAAGTACATTGAAGTTGTAATTAAATTATACAAAAGCACAATTTTAAGTCTACTAAGAGTACTTTTGTGTGCTAAAGTGTAACAACTTTAAGTATACTTAGCACACTTAAAGTATATGGTTGTTTATGTACTAATGCACATATCTGGCATAGTAATCAAAGAAATTAACGTATATATGTAATGTACAAGTAAATTTTACTGAGTTATAAATACACGAGTAATATACCATGAATATATTCTTACTGCAGCAGTAACATGCTTCTGGCCAAATCCCCAAAAAAGTATCCTTTGCAGTCAAGGAGTCACCACAGCAGTCTCTCCAATCCACACTCAACTTCGCAGAGATTTTACACCCATTTGCCTTCCTGACACAACCCTCCAATTTTTTTAACCCAGGCTTGGGACAGGTACCCACCAACAGCAGGACTCAGATCCTCAGATACCGCAAATCAACAACCTAGTGCCTTAGCCAACTCCACTTTTCGTTGCTGTTAATAACCAATACATTAAAGGTTTTTAGGACCTTTTACAAATGCTGAATGCATTTCTATACTATAACATGGTTTTAAAAAACACAGTAGTGAACACGTTATTATAAATATATTCAAATCTTCAATAGTCCATTGCAAAGATACTAACAAGAAGTGTGCCATCACTTAATATATGAAAAGTACGCCACCATGCTTTTAACTAATACCACTTTTTGGAATTAAACTTTAAGCATCCTTCAAAATAATTGTTTTATAGTACACTTTCCCAAAAAATTATTATAGGAAAATATATTTTAAGTGAAAGATCAGTGTGATTTCCATAACACACTTATTTAAACTTTGTTTTTCTATTTATTTTTGGCATATTTTTTACAAATATGCTCGAAATAATCATTGTAACAATGTACAGGAAGTATACATTAGAATGCAAATTTTAATATATGGTAGTCTCAGTATTTATGAGTATTTAGTATCAGGTATTTTCACTTAGATTTGAATGTATTTATTTATGCTTATATTTAGTGCACTATTCTCTCCCTTGTGCATACGCTTTCAGACTCGTTTTTTCACGCTGAATCTCTCCTGTGCATGCGCTTTCAAACTCACTTTTGCGCGTTCAAGCTCATTTATGTGTGTTTGTTCAGACAACTGTATATATATATTTTTCTGAGACAACCTGACGTTTTGTTTAAGACTATAAAAACTATAGCACAGTAAAATACATTCTATAGACTAAACTATGTACTTAATTTGAAACTACCAAACAAAAAAACAGAAAATTTACCTTATGCTGATGAAAATAAAAAATAATGAACACAATGAAGCAGCTTCCTGCTGTGAGTTCAAACTAGATGTGGGAAACAGTGGAGCCTGCCTCCAGTTTCTGATTGGATGATATTGCCCCCACTCTAGTTGCTAGTTGGCTAGAATACTGGAAGAATTCTAATGTTGCTGTAGTTCCTGCAAGTGTAGATTTATGATATTGAGTGCACGGAAGAAACAGAGTTCAAACATAAACAAATTATCTTGAACACGCAAAAGTGAGTTTCAGCGCGCAAAAATCAGTTTGAGAGTGTGTGCGCGAACGGATTCAGCTCGCAAAAAATAGTTTGATCATGCACAAGAGAGAATAGTGCAATTAATATAAGCATGAATAAGTACAGTCAAACCTTGGATTGCGAGCATAATTTGTTCCGGAAGCGTGTTTTATATCAAAATATTGATTGTATATCAAAGCGAATTTCCCCCATAAGAAATAATGGAAACTCAGACGATTCGTTCCACAACCCAAAAATAGTCATAGAAAATTAATAAAAATTTATACAAAATGTAAAGTAAAAATGGAACAAATTAACCTGCACTTACCTTTCAAAAGAATCTTATCTATTATTTGAGAGGAGAGAAGAGGATACTGTATAGGACGATCTTTACACACACACATTAACAGAAACACTGCTCTGTGGGGAAACTTTTTTTACAAGGAATCTCTCTAATGACACTCGCGCGCAGACACTAATGGAATCAGTGCTTTCTGACAGAGAGACTCTGGATCTTTAACAAGGACCCCACAATCCCATAGCGCGAAAGAGGAGAACAATAGGGTTAGTTGTGATCATCAGCAGACAAAGTGCATGCGTACTTTGTCTGCCGTACTCGCTCGCTTATAAAGTTAAAAATTTATTTACAGTTTTCGACCCATGAGTCGAACAAAATGCAGCTAAAAACAGCTAAAGAAATCACTAAAAAT
The DNA here is from genome assembly GCA_013621035.1 of Clarias magur. Lineage (NCBI taxonomy): Eukaryota > Metazoa > Chordata > Actinopteri > Siluriformes > Clariidae > Clarias > Clarias magur. The sequence goes on from QNUK01000104.1 coordinate 1,928,141, forward strand.
ACAGAGGTGGTGTCTGCTTTCCAATAACACAAAAACTGCAAATAACTGCAGTTTTTTTCATTTCTTTATTATAATACCATGTGTTTTTTCGACCCAATGGCCCAGAGATGGCCCACCAGTAAAACCTTCCCATGCTCCAGATGGCGAGTCTGCCTTTGCAGATATGTGTGTATTTTTTTAGCATTTAGTTTCTGAATAAAACATACACTGCCTGTGCTGTATTTAGATTAGCAATAAACCTGACTCATCACTCAATAGAATCAAAGAGAGCTAAATACACTTTGTGCTATGTTATAGTGGACAAGAATACAGGAGCATGATTCCACAGAACACCAAGAGAGAGCAAGTATTCAGTTAGAAGTGAAGGAAGTTCCCAGGAGCTTTTCTATTAAGGTTTACATATTTTTATAGAGAAATTAATTAATTGATTAATTAATTTAAATTCACATGCTTCTGAGGCTGCTTAAGTCTGCAATAATGTTACACTTTGTATGTCTATAGCAGTCTTCAGGATTGATGGACAGTTACTGGTGAAGTCAGTAAATATCAGTCCCAATAATCCACCAGAGGCCAATGATCGGTCAACACCTAATCAGAACATTAGAGAATTTTATTCTGATAAGACAAAAGTTAAAATTTTTGTAAGGTGTGCTTCCCATTACTTCTGCAGCATTTCATAAAAAGAGCATAGACAAAGAGCATTTGACCTCTGGTCAAAAATGGTGGTGGTAGTGTGATGGTCTGGGGCTGATTTGCAGCTTCAGGACATGGACAACTCGCCATAATTGATGTAATACAGAATTCTGCGCTCTACCAGAAAATCGAGAAGGAGTATGTCCAGCCATTAGTTTGTGTCCTCAAGCTCAAGTGCACCTGGGTTTGGCAGCATTCCTGTGGTATGACCTTAAACGGGCCATTCATGCTCAAAAACCCTTCAATGTGGCTGATACAAAACAATTCTACAAAGAACAGTGGGCCAAAATTCCTCCACAGTGATGTGAAAGACTCATGGCCAGGTATCACAAATGCTTGCTTGCAGTTGTTACTACCAAGGGTAGTACAGGTTTATTAAGTTTAGGGGCAATTACTTTTTCACACAGGGCCAGGAATGTTTGGACAGCTTTTTTCCATAAATTAAAAGAAATTAAAAACTGCATTTTGTATTTATGTGTCTTTATCTTTGTCTATTATTACAATTTGTTTAATTATCTGAATCATTTAAGCGTGACAAATATACAAAAAAACTCAGATAGGGGCAAATATTTTTCACAGCATTGTATGTCACAGGGAAAATGTCATGTAATGTCTTTCAAAAGGTGTTCCATGTGGTCTATTCGGCCTGTGTCATATCCCACATCATGTCCCTTAAAGAAGAAACGGGTCTAGGCGTAAAACACTTTTAAACAAAGTTTAAGATTAAAACTTTGAGGATGAGGAAGATATGGTATTTATCAACTATTTTTTACTGAACTTGAAAATGTTATACTTCTCACCTACTGCACACTATTGGCAATGGTGCAAAACTAACCTGTGTTACCTATTTTGTATGAACTGGTTACATATATAAGTGAAATAGCTCTCCAAGCAACAATTCTGCATTTGAGACTAATTAAAACTACACATCTCTCTCTCTCTCTCTGTCTGGTTATGGGAAACCATGAAAGCACAGAGAGATACATTTAAAAAGGTCCTATTTTGTGGATTTCTTTTATATAAGGGTCATTCAAGTCAAACCAGGAATTGCCTTCTCACAAGCAAAGAAATGAAGGTGTAAAAAATTTATTTTTCATAAGTCAGATTAATTGGTAAGTCCGACAAAGTGAGTCTTACACACCTTTGACAAAAAGTATACAATGTAAAGCATAAATAACACAGGTTTGGTGTTTTGGTTCCGCATTATACTCTCACCAGACTGCGCCCCAAAATCAAGGGAACCCAGATGTTGATTTAGCTCAGTGTAGCAGTAGTCTGGGATTGTTGTCAAGTAAATAAGTAAACATGTGAATGCAACATCATATGAATGCAGAGAAATACATGCAAGTGCATCATCATTCAGAAATGAGACAGCACATACTCTATATTGCCAAAAGTGTTCACTCACATATCCAAATCACTGAATTCCAATTACTTTCATGGTTACAGGTACATAAACTCAAGCACCTAGGCATGCAGGCTGCTTCTACAAACATTTGTGAAAAAAATGGGTTGCTATCAGGAACTCAATGTATTCCAACATGGTACCATGATAGAATGGCACCTATGCAATAAGTCCAGTCATGAGATTTCCTCACTACTAAATATTTCACAGTTAACTGTTAGTGGCATTATAACAAAGTAGAAAAAAATGGGACCAACAGCAACTCAGTCACAAAGGCCACATAAAATCACAGAGCATAGTGCACAAAGGCCACCAATTTTCTGCAGACTCAATAACTACAGACCTTCAAACTTCATGTGGAATTCATATTAGCTTAAGAACAGTACGTAGAGAGGTTCATGAAAGATTTCCATGGTTGAGAAGATGCATCCAAGCCTTACATCACAAAGTGATGTGAAAGTGCAAGGCATCAAATGCAGTGGTGTAAAGCATGCCGCCACTGGACTCTAGAGCAATAGAGACATGTTCTTGTCTGACTGCAACTGTAAAGTTTGGTGGAGGTTGGATTATGATGTGGGGTTGTTTTTCAGAAGTTGAACTCATTCCCTTAGTTCCAGTGAAAGGAACTCTTAATGATTCAGCATACCAAGTCATTTTGGACAATTTCATGCTCCCAACATTGGGTGAACAGTTTGTGGACAGCCCTTTCCTGTCCCAACATGACTGCACACCAGCGCCCAAAGCAAAGTCCATAAAGCTATGGAAGAGAGAGGTTAGTGTGTGTCCTGCCCTCAACCCGATAGAACACCTTTGGGATTGAATTAGAGTGGAGACTGTGAGCTAGGCCTTATCGTCCAAATCAGTGTCTGACTTGTGCGTGTCTGACTTCTGACAAATGCGCTTCTGGAAGAATGGTCAAAATTTCCCATAAACATATACCTAACCCTTGTAGAAAGCCTTCCCAGAAAAGTTGAAGCTGTTATAGCTGCAAATGGTGGGCCAACAACATATTAAACCAAGTTCATATGCATGTGAAGGCAGGTCAGTGAATACCTTTGGCAATATAGTGGTGTATATATAACTTGAGATTGTGATCTTTTTTTTTAATGAATCATGCAGCCCTAGTATACACAAAAATAAAGAAAAATAAACTAAAATAAACTAAAATAAAATAGAACTGTAGATCTTTAATGCAAATGCTCTTCAAAGACTTGAAATTCCACATCACACAAGTGATTTAATGGACAGTTTAAAATAGTATTTGAAAGGGTAAAGCAAAAAATCAGATTCAATGTGTTTTTTTTACAGTTCAAACTACATCAAATCCATATGAATTAAAAATTGATACTAATCTGGATGATGTAAAAAATGGAATTTGGGCTGGCAATTTGGTCAAGGCCAAAGTGACTCAGATCCAATGTGAAAAACATCAGATTTGTGCGCTCAGACAGCCCTAAAAATCAGATCACTTTCACATTCGGGTAAAAAGATTTGAGTCACTTGAACATAACTCAAATGTTCTTAAAGAGCATTCCTTGGCAATTAGTTCCGACTGAGCAGTTTGATTGGACAGGAGCCATTACAAGATTTGTGATAATAGACAGTCTCTCAGCACTGAGACCATATGTTAAACTATATGTATCACTCTGCCTCACAGGTGCCCTAATTACTGTTAATTACACTAACTGTCAGTCATCAGCATGGGAGAGTATGGCAGTACTGTCCGTAACACTAAGGAAACAGCAACTGCCTGCCAAAACCCTAATTCAAAACCAGTTACGGAAGGAATTTCATCAAGAGCTGATCATATCTGATCAATAACATATCTGCTTATGTCACATCATGATAAAAACACCTCGTCTCATTAATAATTCTAAAAAAGACAGAAAAAGTTGCTAGGAACAAGTTGTTTTTTGCTAAAGAAAGTTGTTAACTCTTGATAATTACACTAACTCTCAGTCGCCAGTTTCACCAGTCAGACAGATGTGTATTGGTGGAGCAAAATAACTTGTTAAATAAACAAAACATCATAATTTGTTGTTGAATGGTGTTTGTGGCACACAAACAGGTTTCACCCTCGTGCCTACAACCAAACCATGAGGCTTAGAGATGCCAAGACGGAATACAAGGGGAGGGTTAGAGTCCACCTACCACAGTCAAGTTCCAAGGTGTGTGTGGTGTGGAATACACTGTATTACAAAGGAGTTAACCCATGCAAAGCCCCAGTACCTGATGGCATCCCAGGCCAGGTCATGAAGGTGTGTGCCGACCAACTTACAATGGAGCTCACCAGTATCTTCAACCTCTCTCTGAGTCACTCAGTGGTCCCTACCATAATCAAGGCATTATTGTTCCTAATCCTAAAAAACAATCTGTCTCCTGTCTCAACGATTACCGACCAGTGGCACTAACATCACTTATCATGAAGTGCTTCGAGTAGCTAGTCGAGGCTCATATTTGCTGCAGAAAGGGGTAGAAATGGCACAGAACATCACTGGAAGCACTCTCCCATGCCTCCATTATCTACTGTATATTACAGACGAAGCCTATGTAGTATCATTCAGGACCACAACCACCCAGCACACAGTATTCTAACTGCTAACAGGAGCCTGTCTGCATATACCAAGAGAGAAAGAAAATCACCAGGCTATCAGAATTATTAACTCAAATTAACAGTCTAAGTGATAATACATACACATAATGTTTCTGACACTAAAAACCTTGTTTTAAAGGAATGGCTGCACAAGAACACCTAAAATTATTGTCTACCTTGTGCAATAATTTTTTTTGTACATTATGTGGAGTTTAATGTACCATATGTTGACCATGTGCAATACCAGATATGCACATACAGTAGGCAGTCAACAAGAATGCATATTACCGCCGCGCTCACTGCTGTATCAAAACGACAGCGGCCAAAATTAATCAGTCGCATTTTAAAGTCATTTAAAGAGACATTTTACAAAACAGCTGCAATTGCTGCAGTTTTAAATTGTAAGCAGAGATTAAGTCATAAAAAGTCATAACAATATGCTGTATCGAAGAAATACTACAGTGATGGTAATTTCCACAGCTGAGTACTTCATACAACAAACATGACATTTACTGCATAATAAGCTAAAAAAATAAACATTGGTTAAATGTTGTTTAGACAGACGATCATGTTCACTAGCTGACAATTTTATTTGTACAAAGAATGAACTGTTATATTGCCTATCTATGTTTGTATCTGTTTATTGTTATTATTTAAAAAAATTATTTAAAGACAACAAACTTTAAATATTGAAATAACTGGAAAAGTAGGTTTAGTAAACCAGCTGAGGAATTCGCACACAGGGTTTAGTAAACCCGGCACTCTGTTTAGTATTCAATGTGTACTTCTTCTTCTTTTTTTAATTTTTTTTTTTACCACATGACCCCTGGGGGTCTAAACTAAATTCTAACACTCAGAAAGACCTTTTATTTGGGGTAAAGTGACTGATGTGCCTAACACTTTTTTCAGCAGAGCCTCTGATTCATTGAAAAATCCACGACTTTTCATGAATATGTAAGACCTATTGACACCTGGCTCAGGTCACACCACACACACTCAACACACACAGATCACAAAGAGTGTCAACTACCAAAAAGCAGACCATCAGCACCCCCAACCCCCATTTACTTACAGATGTAAGCATTTACAGAAATTTACAGAGTTGTCACTGAATGAAGTTTGGTGTTGAGCCGGCATTGTGATCCTCCTCTTTAATCTCCAAGTAATCTAATCGGCGTTCAACCACACAGTGCATGCATAAATTTGTCCAGAGCAGCAGAAGTAGATTAATGATTATAAAAGCATCAGGGAAAAACAGCAAGGGAACTGACTCTGACCATTTTAATAATTCATTAATAAATTAGTGATTTTTTTTTGTTTCGGCTGAAGTGATGAAGGTAATCATGTCATCTCATCATCTCCACAGCAGTAGATGCGCCTATATTAACATTTCGTACAAATTACATAATCTGAAATCTGTTTTTCATTAGTTTATGTACAAGCAGACTTTTCAGTTTCTATTAGCATATACACACATGGACAAAATTGTTGGTACCCTTCGGTCAATGAAAGAAAAACTCACAATGGTCACAGAAATAACTTTAATCTGACAAAAGTAATAATAAATAAGAATTCTATGAATGTTAACCAATGAAAGTCAGACATTGCTTTTCAACCATGCTTCAACGGAATTATAAAAAAAATGAACTAATGGAACAGGCCTGGACAAAAATGATGGTACCCCTAACTTAATAGTTTGTTGCACAATCTTTTGAGGCAATCACTGCAATCAAACGATTCCTGTAACTGTCAATGAGACTTCTGCACCTCTCAGCAGGTATTTTGGCCCACTCCTCATGAGCAAGCTGCTCCAGTTGTCTGGAAAAGGCACCCTTCAAACCGGAAACAGCACGTTTCAGCTCCTTCCAAAGATGCTCAATAGGATTGAGGTCAGGGCTCATAGAAGGCCACTTTAGAATAGTCCAATGTTTTCCTCTTAGCCATTCTTGGGTGTTTTTAGCTGTGTGTTTTGGGTCATTGTCCTGTTTCAAGACCCATGACCTGCGACTGAGACCCAGCTTTCTGACACTGGCCAGCACATTTCTCTCTAGAATCCCTTGATAGTCTTGAGATTTCATTGTACCCTGCACAGATTGAAGACACCCTGTGCCAGATGCAGCAAAGCAGCCCCAGAACATAACAGAGCCTCCTCCATGTTTCACAGTAGGGACAGTGTTCTTTTCTTGATATGCTTCATTTTTCCGTCTGTGAACATAGAGCTGATGTGCCTTGGCAGAAAGTTCCATTTTTGTCTCATCTGTCCATAGGACATTCTCCCAGAAGTCAACATGTAGTTTGTCATATTCCAGTCTGGCTTTTTTATGATTTGTTTTCAACAATGGTGTCCTCCTTGGTCGTCTCCCATGTAGTCCACTTTGGCTCAAACAACGACGGATAGTGCGATCTGACACTGATGTTCCTTGAGCATGAAGTTCACCTTGGATCTCTTTAGAAGTCTTTCTGGGCTCTTTTGTTACCATTGGGATTATCCGTCTCTTTGATTTGTCATGAATTTTCCTCCTGTGGCCACATCCAGGGAGGTTGGCTACAGTCCCATGGATCTTAAATTTCTGAATAATATGTGCAACTGTAATCACAGGAACATCTAGCTGCTTGGAAATGGTCTTATAGCCTTTACCTTTAACATGCTTGTCTATAATTTTGTTTCGAATCTCCTGAGACAAGTCTTTCCTTCGCTTCCTCTGGTCCATGTTGAGTGTGGTACATACCATGTTACCAAACAACACAGTGACTACCTGGAGCCCTATATATAGGCCCACTGACTGATTACAAGATTGTAGACACCTGTGATGCTAATTAGTGGACACACCTTGAATGAACATGTCCTTTTGTTCACATAATTTTCAGTATTTTCTAGGGGTACCATAATTTTTGTCCAGGTCTGTTCCATGAGTTTATTTTTTTTAATAATTCTGTTGACGCATGGTTGAAAAGCAATGTCTGACTTTCATTGGTTAACATTCATAGAATTTTTTTAATAATTATTTTTGTCAGATTAAAGTTATTTATGTGACCATTGTGAGTTTTTCTTTCATTGACCGAAGGGTACCAACAATTTTGTCCACGTGTGTATTTTTCACGTCTGTGAGGCAAGTACAGGTGAAACTCGAAAAATTTAAATTGTGCAAAAGTTCATTTATTTCAGTAATGCAACTTAAAAGGTGAAACTAATATATGAGTGTCATGCACACTCATAACACGACCGGCACTAGGACCCGGAAGTAATACGGTCGGGTTTCAGGAAGCATAAAAGGAAACAAGATGACGCATCACATCGCTCAGTCATTGAGTTATGCCCGTGCTATCGCCGTCGCCTCGCTCGTCCAAACGTGCAGTCTCACTTTCTGGTTATCGCTTCTGAGTGTGTGTGTTGTTATTTAGAACGCGTGCTATTTTGTGTAAACTCCTTGCTCTCGGTCTCGGCGAGAGTTCTAAGGATACTTGCAGTGGGTTATCTGCCCTACTCGCCGCTACTTCCGCGCTTTAGGTTTACCATCCACGCTTGACAGGGTAACGCTAAGTCTTCTGCTTCATCTCCGTTTAGTCCGTGACAGAATGACTGAGCCACCGGCAGTAAACCCAGCGGAGTTTGCTCACCTCTGCGATGTGGTTGACCGGCATGCTAAGCTGATCGATCAGCTCCGTGGTGAAGTCGCATCGCTCCGCACGGAGCTCCAGGGCGTCGCGGCTTTGCGCCGCGAGGTGGCGGAGCTGCGACAGGAGAATACGATCCTCCGCGGAGCGGCCGCTCAGCCGGCTGTGGCCACGCCCATCGCAGCGGCTGCTGCGCCGCCAACTCCCTCTCCACCTTCTGATGTTTTCTTATCTTTCCCGGATAAATGGAATGGCACGGATGGGAAGTGCAGTGTTTTTCTAACTGCGTTGGATCTTGTGTTTGAGTTTAATTCCACCAGATACTCCACAGACCGACTGCGCATTGCTCTTCTCGTTTCGTTGCTATCCGGGCAGGCAGCTGAGTGGGCCACGGCGGTTCTTCGTTCAGAATCAGATGTCGCCTACTCCTACACCGAGTTCACCCGCCAGCTCAAGCTCACCTTTGAACATCCAGCTGCTGAGGTGGAGACCGACTCCAAGTTGTATCATCTAAAGCAGGGAGGGTCGTCCGTGAGCCGTTACACCGCGGAGTTTCGTACTCTCGCAGTACAGACCGACTGGGGAGACTCCGCACTCCGGACGGCCTACTACGAGGGACTGGCTGCGCGGATAAAAGACGAGCTCGCCGGACGAGAGCTTCCAGCTACCTTGGAGGGTTTAATTCAGCTCGCCCTCCGGATCGACCAACGGCTGCTCGTTCGCCCAAAGCCAGCTCCTCGAACCCTGCCACCCACCATGACTGCACTACCACACACCACGCCCTTCCTCTCCCGCTCACCAGTTCCAGAAGTTCACGCCCCATTCACTGCAGCACCCACCAGGACCGTCGGTACTCCACCTCCCGCCGTGTTTGACACAGGAGTCGGGGAACCCATGCAATTAGGGCGCGCCTCCTTGACCGCTGCAGAACGGGAACGCCGATTCAGAGAGGGGCTCTGCGCGTATTGTGGATCTTCTGCACATCATCGGGCCATCTGTCCTCTGCGGCCGGGAAACGCGCAGCCCCGGTGAGAAATGGGAGGTACTCACCGGGTCCCATGTCCCTCTCCACCACCATGACCAATGATTCCCGTCTCACGGTTAAAGTATATCTCCAGTTTGGCCACAAACGGGTCGGAAGTACCGCGTTCGTCGACTCCGGGGCAGCAGGTAACTTCATTGACTCTTCATATGCCAAAAAATTGGGGATAAAGATTGAGGCGTTATCCCAGCCTGTAACCATTACATCAGTCGATGGTCGGCCTCTCTCCTCCAGCCCCATATCCTTTCAAACCCAACCTATCACCCTCATCATTAACCAACATCAAGAACAGATCCAGTTTCACACCACCACTATCTCCTCACCACCTATCATCCTCGGACACCCTTGGCTGCTGCAGCACGACCCGCTCATATCCTGGACCCAAAGCCGGATCCTCCAATGGGGGCCGACCTGCACTGAGCTTTGCCTACGGGCCGAGGCTGGGACGTGCTATAGGGAGTCCGAGGCCCCCGATGTCGACACAGATAAAATCCCGCTAGACTACCGGGACCTGGCTGAAGTCTTTTGTAAGAGACGTGCGACCCATCTCCCACCTCATCGCTCATACGACCTGGCGATCGATCTTCAGCCAGGTGCGACACCCCCCCGCGGCCATCTCTATTCATTGTCCAACACCGAGACGCAGGCGATGGAGGAGTATGTTTCCAGTGGACTTCGCCATGGTACCATCCGGCCCTCCTCCTCACCTGCCGCGGCGGGGTTCTTTTTCGTGAAGAAACGCGATGGTAGTCTACGTCCCTGTGTCGATTATCGAGGGCTCAACAATATTACCATAAAAAGCCGACATCCATTGCCTCTTACCAACTCTGCCCTGGACGCCCTCTCTGGTGCCACCATCTTCACTAAGTTGGACCTCCGGAGCGCCTACAACTTGGTGCGCATCAGAGAGGGCGATGAGTGGGAGACGGCCTTCATCACCCCCACAGGACATTACGAAAGTCTGGTCATCCCGTTTGGTCTCTGCAACGCACCTGCCGCTTTCCAACAGTTCATAAATGACGTTCTCAGAGACATGTTAGGCCGTTGGGTGTTCGTCTACCTGGACGACATCCTCATCTACTCCCGAACACTCAACGAGCACATCCAGCATGTCAGAGCGGTTCTAAAGAGATTGCTCGCCCACCAGCTGTACTGTAAGTTGGAGAAGTGCGCTTTCCACGAGCGCTCCACCACGTTCCTGGGTTTTGTCATCTCGCCCCAGGGTGTGGCCATGGACCCGCAGAAATTGGAAGTTGTGAGTCATTGGCCCCTACCCAAGACTCTTATACAGCTCCAGAGATTTCTCGGGTTTGCCAATTTTTATCGCCGCTTTATCCGGGACTACAGTACCGTTGCAGCGCCACTAACCGCTCTGACCCGCCCATCATCTCACCCTTTCAATCTCACCCCAACTGCTGTCTCCGCCTTCAATGAGCTCTGTCGCCGCTTCACCACTGCTCCCATCCTCCTTCACCCGGATGCTGATAAACCATTCGTTGTGGAGGTGGACGCTTCGGATGTGGGCGCCGGGGCTGTTCTCGCCCAGCGAGGTCCAGACCAAAAACTGCATCCCTGCAGTTTTTTCTCCAAGAAATTTGACGCCACTCAGCAGCGATACGGAGTAGGGGACCGCGAGCTGCTGGCCATAAAGTGGGCCTTGGAGGAATGGCGACACTGGCTCCAGGGCGCCACAGAGCCGTTCATCGTCTGGACCGACCACCAAAACCTCATTACAATCCGCACGTTAAAACAGCTGAACCCCAGACAGGCGCGATGGGCACTATTCTTTGAAAATTACAATTTCCACCTGTCATACCGCCCGGGGTCCAAGAACACAAAAGCCGACGCCCTCTCCCGACAACACGAGGAAGACGTCCCCCGGGCGGACCCCGCGCCTGTACTGCCAGCCACCAAGATCCTCGCACCGCTCAGGTGGGACTTGGAGACGAGGGTTCGCCAGGCACAAGCTACGGAGACCGCACCAGCAGGTGTGCCGCCTGGCCGATTCTACGTCCCCAACGCCATCAGGGCCGAAGTGCTTCAGTGGGGACACTCCTCTCCCCTTTCAGGACACCCCGGGAGACGGCGGACCCTACTGTTTGTACAACGTGCTTTCTGGTGGCGCAGTATGAAGAAGGACGTAGATGAGTTCGTCCAGGCGTGCCCAGTGTGTGCCAGGTCCAAGGACAGCAACAGACCATCACCCGGGGAACTTCAACCACTCCCGGTTCCCCGCCGACCCTGGACACACATTTCCGTTGACTTCATCACGGGCCTGCCGGTTTCGGAAGGAAAGGACACCATCCTCACCATCGTCGACCGGTTCTCCAAAGCTGTTCACCTGGTGGCCCTCTCCGGACTCCCGTCAGCTAAAAGGACCGCTGAGCTGATATTAGAGCACGTAGTCCGCCTGCATGGGTTCCCAAAGGACATCGTCTCGGACAGGGGGCCCCAGTTCACGTCCCCGTTCTGGAAGGCCTTCTGCCGTCTGATCAATTCCACCTGCAGTCTGTCCTCCGGTTACCACCCACAGACTAACGGTCAGACGGAGCGAACCAACCAACAACTGGAGCGCTACCTGAGATGCTTTATTGCTGATCGCCAGTGCTCCTGGGCCCGCTACCTCATTTGGGCTGAACTGTCACACAACCTCCACCTATCTTCTGCCACCAACCTAAGCCCATTTGAGGTATGCTACGGCTTCCAACCTCCGATGTTCGATCATCAGGAACCGGAGGTGGAAGTGCCGTCGGCCCAACAGTTGGTTCGCCGGTGTCGACGGTTTTGGAGACAAGCAAACCACGCCATTCAAAAGGCCAATCGCCGTTACACCCTGCAACATCGCCGTCGACACCCACCGGGACGAATGTACCAAGTAGGTGATAAGGTATGGCTATCAACAAAAAACCTACACCTGCAGACTGAGTCAAGGAAACTGTCCCCCAGATTCATCGGACCATACCGCATCAACCTCCGGATTAACCCTGTCACCTACCGGCTCCAGCTGCCTGCGGCGCTCCGGATCCATCCGGTATTCCACACCTCCCAGCTCAAACCCTTCACCACCTCACCTATGGTTCCACCCACCCACCCTGCTCCTCCTCCACGTATGATTGAGGGTGGTCCCGCCTACACCGTTCGCCGGATCCTTGACTCACGTCCTCAGGGCAGAGGGCTCCAGTACCTGGTGGATTGGGAAGGTTACGGTCCCGAGGAGAGATCTTGGATTCCGGCTCGGTTCGTCTTAGACCCCGAACTCATCCGGGACTACCGTCGTCGGGTATCCTCCACCCCAGGACCGTCGAGAGTCGGTCTTGGACGGGGGGGTACTGTCATGCACACTCATAACACGACCGGCACTAGGACCCGGAAGTAATACGGTCGGGTTTCAGGAAGCATAAAAGGAAACAAGATGACGCCTCACATTGCTCAGTCATTGAGTTATGCCATGCTATCGCCGTCGCCTCGCTCGTCCAAACGTGAGTACTCACTTTCTTGGGTTATCGCTTCTGATTGGGTGTGTGTATTTAGAACGCGGGTTTATTTGTGTAAACTCTTGCTCTCGCTTCGGGAGAGTTCTAAGAATAACTTGCGTGGTTATCCTGCCTACTCGCGCTACTTCCGCGTTTGGGTTTACCATCCACGCTACAGGGCTAACTGCTAAGTCTTCTGCTTCATCTCCGGTTAGTCCGTGACACTTTTGCTTAATCTGCTCTCTTCTTACTCTGATACACCAATGATTTTGGAACTGGGTAAATCCGAACTCACACACTGATGTTCACCATCCAGTCCTTATGCTCAAGAAATAGCCTTTCTTTTCTGTATCCTTTCTTTCCAATAAACCTCACTAATACAGTGGAACCTCGGATTGCGAGTAACGTGGTTTACGAGTGTTCCGCAAACTGAGCAAAGATTTTTAATAAACTTTTAATTTTTAAGCATTTTAAGTATTAGTTTACGAGCGCCGAGTATCATGTATCACGCATGCGACTCTTATTTTGACACCGAGCGTCACTCTCTCACCTCTCTCAAACTTAAGTGATTCCGTTAGTATGCGCTCATACCAGTCTCAGATAGATTTCTTTTTTCCGTTAAAATGGTGTTTTCCGCTGTGTTTATGCGTTTGTTGTGAAACTTAAAAAGTGATTCAATTAATATACGCTCATGCCAGTCTCAGAGAGTTTTCTTTTTTCCTGTTAAAACGTTGTTTCCATTGCGTGCATGTGTGTGTGTGTGTGTGTGTGTGTGTGTGTGTGTGTGTGTGTGTGCGCGCGTGTGTGTGTGTGTGTGTTTGGTGTGAAACTTAGTATTAAGTTTCTGTGTAAAACAAGGCGAGGGAAGGGGCTAATTCCGCGCCCCAACGGAAACCCTTACCTGTCAGGATTTATTTATTTTAAAGATAAAGTGCAGATTAATTTGTTTTATTTTCATTTTATAGATTGTATTAATTATTTTTATGTATTTATTTTTTGGGGCTGTGGAACGAATAATTAGAGTTTTCATTATTTCTTATGGGAAATGATGATTTGGTTTACGAGTGTTTTGGAATGCGAGCCCACTTCCGGAACAAATTATGCTCATAATCCAAGGTTCCACTGTATATGGTTTTCCCAAGACTACTCAGCTTAATCCCTTGATTTCTCTTTGTAGTGTGTGTGTGTGGAAATGCTCTTACTTTCACTATTAAATATAGCTGTGAGTTCTAATGTTGAGTTTTTTTTTTTTTGTACGATTTGATTTTACTAAGTGATCTTAGTGATGAGGTCAGCTGACAACCTACATGTACTGACTGACCTTTTTTTTTTTTTTTAACATGACAGTGCCAGGAGTCAGGAGACTGCAATTGTGAAAGCATGAGGCATAATTTTCACACATGAACTGGCCACGTCAGAGTCAAGATCTGAACCTCATTAAGAATATTTGGGATGTGCTGAAGTAGGTTTTACTTAGCAGTCCAAGTCTCAATCAGGATTATGTAAAGAAATCAATTGGAAATAAATCTTATGTGACATAAGATTATTGAAGGGATCCTACGACCATAATCAAAACAAAAGATGGTCCAATGAAACAGTAGATGGTGTGACTTTTATTTTTTCGACCAGGCAGCATATATTTTTATTTTATATGGTTAAATTGTTCAAAAATAATATATATTTTTATTGAGACAACAGGATGGTGTTTAAATGGTTTACCCGTTCTCATCATTGCCTGTTTGCCAAATATCAGACGACGGTCCGATGATGAGGTAGTCCTGTCCCGTGATCAGATTAAGCCCTGTCCTACAGCCGGCGTGAGTAAAAAGCACACGTGTATCCTTTTCTTTTACACCAACCTCGGAGCCTGTGTGCACACAAACACTGTTTCAAGAAACAAACCAAAATGCTACACAATGTTACAAACAATATTTGGATAAAAACACACCTTCTTTGATGACCTGCAAGATCTCCATCTGATATCTGTCATACTGGCTCGTACTGATGCTCAACACTCTGACCTTAAACGCTGGTACACACAGCACTCACGTTAAACCTGGAACTCTAGCTTGATGGGAATCAGGTAGCATAAAGCTAATGTGTAACACTTACCATGGTGGATTCCACTGCATGCAGCCTTCTTTCTCACTGAACCTGTGTAAGTGCTGGTCTTCAATACACAACAGTCACCTACAGGTGATTAGTCATAAATTAGCAAAGCATTTGCTCAACCTTGATACTGTTTGATGCTATTTTATAGGTTTACCTTTGTACCTTTACCTTGCTTCTACATTCAACTAAAAAGCACTGAAAAAAATCTTAAGCTGTAAAGCCTCATTAGTTTTATATTTAAAACTTTAAATTTAAAACTTTATAATAAAATATTTATATTATATTTAAAACTTTTATATATATTTATATATTTATATTTAAAACTTTAATTGTGGAAATTGACAACCACAAATACTAGCTGTTAGCTAACAATAGGATAATCTGTGCACCAGTACAGTTTGTTGCCAAGTTTGTTCCAACTTTCAGCAAACTGGGTTAACGAGTAACAGAAAATCTTAAAGCAGTCATAGACATCCTTTGTTCATATATAGTGTATATAGCGTTGTGTGTTAGCATGTGACGGCTCACCCTGTGTGCAGCGACAAATGTTGTCTTTGCAGATCTGACCGAGCTGCTCTTTGTCCTCTGGTGGAGTGTAAAACCTGCTGCAACGTTTATCTGAAAACACACTCACATTTCAACTTTTATTTTTTTAAATCAAACATCCAAAAAATTTAAGTTCATAAAGTATAATTCTTCATAGTTGTCTGTACCTGTGTCGTAATACTGGTATACAGTGACCGTAGATGGTTGCAGGAGGCCGATTTTAAACTTTTGGTTCAACCTGAAGGAGATGATGTCTGGCTCTTTGTTTGATACCTGAACACACATGTTAAGAAAGATATTAATAAAGTTTTTTTTTTTTTTTTTTATGAGAAGAATGTGAGCCTGAACAGCATATAATCCTCCCTGTTACCTTAAACAGATGAATGATGAGAGATCCTCGATCGCTCAAATTATCTACAATTTGGAAATTGTTAATGTAGCGATCCACGGAGTTGCTCAGCTGTAGAAACACACAGAGGTAACAAGCTCGATTTACAGTCGTGTTTTTATTTCTATTGTGTGTGTGTGTGTGTGTGTGTGTGTGTGTGTGTGTTTCTGGACTTTGTACAGTTGTGTTTAATTTTGCTGTTTTTTACTTCTATTGGTGTGGTGTGCTTAATTTGTTGTTGTGAGTTTGTGCTGTTGTCTTTGCGATGGTGTTTTTGAATTTCCTGCATGTTTGAAGTTGCTGTTGTTTTTGGCTTGGGCATTTTGTTGTTGACTTTGCTGTTGTGTCAATGATTTTTGCCACAGATTTTGTGCAATTTGAATTTGTGGTTGGTGTGTCTTTAATTTCCTTTTGATTCTGCTATTATGGCTTTGATGTTGCTCTCGTGCCTTTGATGTTGCCATCAGGTCTTTGACTTTCACTGAGCTTTTGAATTTTTCTGTTGTGTCTTTGTGGAACAGTGGTTCACTTTGGGCTCACACCTCCAGGGTTGAAGGTCCAGTTCCCTCCTTTTGGCTCTGTGTGCATGTAATTTTCATGTTCTTCCAGTGCTTGGTGTGTTTCCTCCGGGTACTCCGGTTTCCTTCCACAGTCCTAAGACAATTGTCCCAAAAGCCCCAAATTGCCCATAGTGTGTGTGTGTGTGTGTGTTTGTGTGTGCATGTATGTGTGAGCGTGCCCTGAAATGGATTGACACTTGTTCAGGATGTACCCTGCCTCGTGCCCAGACTCCCCCCCCCCCCCCCCCCCAGAAAATGAATGAATGAATAAATTTTGTTGAACTTGTGGTTGTCTTTAATTTTGCCACACTGCTGTTTGAGATTGAGAGTGTCTTTGATGTTGCCGTCATGTCTGATTTTGCTGCCGTGCCCTTGATTGCTCGCTTGTGTTTTTGATTTTGTTGTTGTGTTTTTGGTTGATGAAGGTGACTTGACTTTAGGCATTGCTCGATATGACAATATTTTGTGCAATTCGGCAACCATACAGACTGAATCACCAGAAACGTACCAGCTTCAGGTCAGAGTTTTCTGGTTCAAAGCCAGTAGGCAAATTGATGTCCAACACAGTCATGCGCACCTGCCGCTGCGCCAGAGCTCTAATAAAACATGTTCCAATCAATACAGGACACAGGACTCTTACTCGTAAACCATCTAAAGGTGAACATCTTACCTTACACTAATACTGAGTTTATACACCTTTTCTGCTTCAGCTGGAGGCTTCTCTGTAACGCACAGAATGTTTAGAGAAATTCTCGTTCTACTCATTTTCAACTTCTATAGTATTCAGTTACATCATTAATCTTGAATTTGTGTCCAGGTTGTCATTTTATGTCTTCATTTAATTTACACAATGTTATAGGTTATATCCGTATATATTTATGTAACCTGCAGTAATAATTATACTACCAGTCAAAAGTTTGGACAAACCTTCTACATACTTGCATGGTCTTTGCTGACTTTTATTTCCTTCTACCTTATACACACGTGGACAAAATTGTTGGTACCCTTCGGTCAATGAAAGAAAAACTCACAATGGTCACATAAATAACTTTAATCTGACAAACGTTATAATTTTAAAAAATTCTATGAATGTTAACCAATGAAAGTCAGACATTGCTTTTCAACCATGCTTCAACAGAATTATTAAAAAAAAATAAACTCATGGAACAGGCCTGGACAAAAATGATGGTACCCTAGAAAATACTGAAAATAATGTGACCAAAGGGACATGTTAATTCAAGGTGTGTCCACTAATTAGCATCACAGGTGTCTACAATCTTGTAATGAGTCAGTGGGCCTATATATAGGGCTCCAGGTCATCACTGTGTTGTTTGGTGACATGGTATGTACTACACTCAACATGGACCAGAGGAAGCGAAGGAAAGAGTTGTCTCAGGAGATTCGAAAGAAAATTATAGACAAGCATGTTAAAGGTAAAGGCTATAAGACCATTTCCAAGCAGCTAGATGTTCCTGTGACTACAGTTGCACATATTATTCAGAAAT